>JBBBDQ010001337.1:2050000-2255000 GCA_037127315.1 Ascarosepion bandense
AAGGAGGGACACTTCCATTCTACACCAGCTTCTTTATTGACTGTCAGAACATCTGATAAAATCATCATTCTTGTAGATTTTAATACAAAAGAAGAACATGGTGCCAAATTCTAGTGCAGTGTCATTAAGTGCAACGACAATGATCACCTGCTCCTTCAGGTGGGCGTAGAACACGGTTCTGAATCACAAACGCTATTAAAAAAAAAAAAAGATAAAACAAAAAACAAAAAACAAAAAAACAAATTGAGATGCAATTCTCAATATTCTTCACTCCGTTAATTATGTGTCTCACGTTATATATGTTTGTGCGATCATATCACTTTCGCTTCAGGAACGACTAGACAGGTTTCTAAATGCCGCTTCTTCTGCGGTAGACTGGTTTCCAGTCAAGGTTATAAGTCCCAATCTGTCCTTCTATTCAATCCATAGCCGGAGGAAGAAGAAGAGATGGATCCATAGCTTTCTTAAGGCTGAGCGTGCAGTGGATATCGGCTCGGAACGAAAAATCGGATAGCCGAGTTCAAATTTCAGTTGAATTCACTGCGCTCACTTACGCGCAAATACCCTTGGGAAAGGTGTTAATCCGTCTCTTCCCTCCAGTTATGGGTTAAATAGCAAGACAGATTGGGTTCTATAGCCTTGGTCGGCAACCAGTCTACCGCAGAAAGCAATGGCAACCTACTGCGGGATAACGTTCTGCCCAGTCAGTCATGTCTCGAAAGAGACATGATCGCCCCAAGCATCACGTATGGCACTTGACTATACTTTTTCATCGGTGTACATGATAACAGTGACATCGAGAATGGTGAAACACGCTAGTTTATTTTTTCTTTTTTGTCTGTGTAAAAAATAAAAAATAAAAAAAAGGATAAAAATCTGATAATCTTCAAATATGGAAGACATATTGTAGCGAAACTCTGGATCCTGATTGGTCACCAAATCGCAAAATTCAAAACAGCTAAAGAAAAAATAATTCTGGAGCCACCCCACGTGACTGGATTGAATATTTAAGGATGGTCTCTAACCGGTCACGGCGGTCAGTCAGGGTAGGCGGTTTGCTGACACACATCTAAAATGTAACCCACTTCAAATCGACCCGGAGATAAGGTCAGGTCACGCTTTGTTCTCTTTTTCCTTATCTCTTTCAACAATTACTGCTAGAACATTTTGGACGAACTCTTGATAAGTTGCTTAATGAATATTTACTTCTACAACTTATGTTATTCTTTCCTTTTAATAAATGCCTATTTTAAAATGCAAAATGTATATTTTATTCTTCTTACGCTATTCCACACAATGGAAAATATTCCAACTTGCCGACAACTAACCTTCTGATGATGAAAAACCTTCTGATGATTATAACTCTGCATAAATCTTGTAAGCTGTAGGGAGTTCGGTTAAGTAAGACACAAGGCCGAATCCACGAAACATTAACCAGCTCCCCTACACTTCAATATTATCTCAAGTGATAAAAATACAGCAAAAATGACAGCTACAGCAGTTGTTGGAACCCCAGAAACAACAACAAAAGTTAATTGAAATAATTCAGAAGAAAAGGGAGAAATTCCCTATGTTCTTTCACTCCCTACGCGGTGACAAATGCCATATCTGAATTAACATACAATTCAAATGTTTTAATTACCTTTTCTGCTTATTTTAGAAAATACGAGCAAATTTTCAGAGAAGCATGCAGCGACTAGGAAGACGCGAAAAAGTTTTTTTTAACAGACGTCACGGCGAGTAGGCTAGGCAAGACTTAATATTATAACCGCTAGAAACTATCTGCTGTACGAATTTGCACGAGATACTCGATTAGCAACTGGGTCCCACCCTTTTACAGTGAAACCGTTAAAATGTAACAGCAATTTCTACTCCAATAGCTTCTTTTCTCGCACTTCCCACCTGTGGAATTCCCTTCCGCATGCTTGCTTCCCCGACAGCTACAATCTCCAGGGGTTTAAATGTAAGGTCAATAGACACCTCCTAACACACTAACTCGCACCCATTCTCTCAAACACTCTTCCTATGTACCTTCTTACTCGTATATCATCCTCCTTCTGACATTTCTTACATCCATTCGCTCTCTCAGCACCTTCCCCTATGTAACCCCCTGCGCTATAGTGGCAGTGGAATGCCTCGCTTGGGTGAAATAATTAAAAAAAAAAAAGAAGCTCTTAACAATGTTTGTCTTTTTAAGATCCTTCCTACTCCTTGTTTTTCTATCTACTTAAACAAGTCTATGACTTTGTTTATTTGCTGTTTACCCTTGCCTCTCTTGTCAATGTAAAATTGTTCAAGCTATTTTTTTTTCATTATGTACACCAGAAAAGTTCAGCTTTCTCTGGTTCTAAGTAAAAGTGTCATTTTGGCTTCCTTTTTCCTTAACAATTCCTCGTTGATACATGCTCGATTTGTGGTATTGTCAGCATTTTTCTGTAGAACCACTTCTTTATTGACTCAAGTTTTCTTCTTATATGTGAGGAAATTGTTCAGCATTCACTGGCATATAAAAGATATATATATTAATCGGCAATTTAACACTCTTAAATTTCCTGTTTCTTAATAATTAACTTAGCTTTGGAAAGGCATTTTTCTTTATTTCAGTGAGTCTTTGTGTAATGTTTTTTGACATCCGTTATAACACCACCTAGATATTTTCTGGCTAGATTTTGACATTTTTATTTCGTATCTCGCTTGATAGTCCGTCTTAGTTGCTAACGACGATATATTCGTTAAGATATGTGTTTCCTTCAAGGTAGTATTTAAGTTCTCATGTGCATTGTGGTGCAGTGAATATCGGCTCTGAATGGCAAATCGGGTTGCCGAGTTTGAATTCTATTTGAATTCTTTGCATTCACTTACGCACAAATACCTTAGAAAAGGTATTAATCCGTCTCTTCCCTCCAGTTATTAGTTAAATAACAGGACAAATTGGGTTCTATAGCCTTGGCTGGGAACCACTCTACCGCAAAAAGCAATAGCAACATACTGTGGGATAATCTTCTGCCTAGTCAGTCCTGTCTCTTTCTAGACATGATCGCCCAAAGCGTTTATCATGTATGGCACTTAACTGGCTGGCAATCTTAAATACAAGTCGGATTCGTTACGTTTATTTACACGCAAATACCTCTGGTAAAGTTATGAATTTATCTCTTTCCCCCAGCTATAGGTTAAACAGCAAGAGTCCTAGCGCGGAAAGAAACGGCAGCATACTGCAGGAAAATATTCTGCCTTGTCAGTCATGAATCGAAAGAGACATGATCGTCCAAGTGTGTGACTGAATATCTTAAACACAAAGTTGGACAGGTGAATGTTGTCTTGTGGCTTAACTACAAAGGTGATACAAGTGTGGTGATTTTTAAGCACAGGTTAGATGTGGCAAAAGGCCAAAAATATGGAACACTCAGTGAGGATTGAACTCCATATTCAACTGTAAAAGTTCTAACGAGACAAGCTTGCAAACCATTACACCACATCGAGGTGCCCAAGTGATACAAGTGTGTCTTGCTTACATGATTTTGAATAAGAATTTCTGAAGAAAAATTTCTAGAAGAAAAAGGAAAAAGAAAAGGAGAGAAGAAAGAAAAGAAGAGGGAAAGAAAAAGGAGAAGAAGCAAAAGAAGGAGGAGGAGAAGGTAAAGAAGAAGAAGAAGAAGAAAAAAAAGCAGAAGAAGCAGAAGAAGAAGGAATAGTAGTAGTAGAGGAAGAACGCTCATTAAGAAAAAGAAAAAGCTGAAAAAGACGAAGAAGAAGGAATAATCGAAGTAGAAGAGGAATAATACTTATTAAGGAAAAAGCAAAAGAAGAAGGAATAGTAGCAATAGTAGTAGAAAAAACACTTATTAAGAAGAAGAAGACAAAGAAGAAGAAATAGTCGAAGTAGAAGAGGAAGAACACTTATTAAGAAGAAGAAGATGAAGAAGAAGGAATAGTCGAAATAGAAGAGGAAGAACACTTATTAAGAAAGAGAAAAAGAAGAAGAAGAAGAAGAAAAAGAAGAAGGAATAGTAATAATAGTAGAAGAAGAACGCTTATTAAGAAGAAAAAATGAAGAAGAAGAAGGAATAGTAGATGTAGAAGGAGAACACTTATTAAGAAAAAGAAGACGAAGAAGAAGAAAAAGAAAATTCAGTAGAAGAAGTAGAACGCTTATTAAGAAGAAGACAAAGAGGAAAAAGAAGAAGATGAAGAAGAAACAGTAGTAGTAGTAGTAGAAGAAAAACGCTTATTAAGAAAAAGAATAAGACGAAGAAGATGAAGAAGAACAAGAAGGTGGAAAAAGAAGAGGATAAGATGAAAGAGAAGAAGAACAACAACAACGATTTTTATTAGGAGTAAAAGAAAGGCCAGATTATATTACTGTTCTCAACCCCAACCCACGAAGAATTGACCGGACACAGTGCGACCAGTGCACGGATGACAACGGCAGCTGAAACAGCGGCAGAAATGGAAGCTTTTGATGTCAGTGTCAGTTCGTCCAATCCTTTCCTGCGCGATTTTTCGATTAAGATTTCGCCGCACGATTTATCCACGCAATTTTCTCGCCACACCTTACATAAGCAGTGGTTCGAACATGTCATTCCTCACCATCTCCTCGTCACCCTTACCCTCGACCACACCCGCCTGCTTAAGTATTTCAGATTTTGTAAGTACGCTTCCTACCTACACAAATGTCGTTTGAAGTACTTAAATGGAATATTATTACTCAATGAGATAGTAAAAAATCACAGCATATTTCATTAATTCATTAAACATATGAATATTCATATTGGCCATAAAAAAATTATTAGTTTATTTCTGCGCAGTTAAGCATTTCTGCTGAGTACCTGTGAGTTCCTCCGCAGATCAAAATGTAGTTTTTTTTTATTGAGATACAATATGCGCTTTGCTAACTTCAAATTTGACTAAACTACCTTCAAAAGCAGTGCTTTACCATTAAGCCGAGTTTAATTAACATTACCATCAAACTTTGCTTTAACAGCTTCCCGTAGCTTAATAGTATAACACGCCTTGTAAAACTTAAAACTAATGGTTGTTCGGTCAATGAATGTCGATCGTTTTCTTATCTTCTATTCAAAAACATATTCCTAAGGAAGCGTCTATTTTTAGTGCTGAATCAAAAGCCATTAATTTGGCACTTAACATCATCTCCCAAAGGCAAAGGAAAAAGTTGCTGATTTTTTCAGATTCTCTATCAGTACTGACAACTCTACAAAATAAAAAAATTAAAAAACCCACTGATTATGAAACTATTGTGCAGGTTACCATCATTGTCAGATACAAAAGAAATTATCCTTTGTTGGATTCTAAGCCATGTGGGAATCTGAGGAAATGATAAGGATGACGCAGCCGCCAAAAATGCACATAAAGGGCCCATTGACCAAACATATAAGATCCCATACACAGATTTAAAAGTAAAAATACAATCATATATATAAAATAAATGGCAAATCTACTGCAACAACTGCAATCTAAGTAAATTACTAACAATAAACTAGGTGAATGGATACAAGGTTACAGAGAATCAGGAAGGGGGAAAGTTATCCTTTCTCGACTTCGTATTGGATATACTAAAATAACTCATCTATTTATACTTGAAAAAAAAAAAAAAGAAAAAAAAAAAGGAACCGTCTTGTCATGCCATAAACGCGACTCGACTGCAGCCACTTTCCCATCGTCGAAATGTGGCCTCCCTCTGTCTCTTCTATAAATACTTTCATGGCTTCTGCTCGGATGAGCTTAAGTCACTGATGCCTCCTCAACAGGTGTTTACCCGTGCAACCAGACTGGCAACTGGGTCCCACCCATTCACAGTCAGGTTAGCCAAATGCAGACGACAATTCTACTCTCTCGCACTTCCCGCCTGTGGAACTCACTCCCGTATTCTTGCTTCCCTGACGGCTACGACCTCCAGAAATTTAAAAGCAAAGTTAATACTCACCTACTAACCACTGGACTCTAGCTCTCTCCCCTCCCCTGTATACTCTTCACTTTCTCTCCGCCCATGTATCTGTCATTGCACCTGCTTTCTCAGCTTTCTATTGTTCCTTTCTAACTAGCTTGTACTCCTCACTCTTTTCTAATTAATCTTTCTACATTTATGTAACCCCCTGCACATCAGTGGCGTCTCTGCCTTGCTCGGGGTGAAATGATTAAAAAAAAAACAAAAAAAACTGTAAGACAGTTCTTGATGGACTACGCTGACTTTTCATCTGTACGGTAAAAGTATTACAATACAAAAACAATGAAAGAATTATTTGAACACACCAAGATAGATCATTTAATGGCATATTTAAAGAAAATAGGTCTATACAACAAAATTTAATTAAAATAAAAACGTGTACAATCAATCTAACGTGTGCAACAACTTAAAAAAATGAACTATATGAAAAAATGTGACCCAAAAATTTAAAAACTGATTCTTAAATGACCATAACGGTTGATGGGTCAAACTTAAACCAAACCAATCTTCTTTTATGTGTCGTGTCCCTTCAGAACATAGGTGATTATGGCCTTCCACATCCTTTTATCCCATACAGCTCTTAACACCATTTATCTTGGTATCTCTCCTATACCCTGCTCTCTCATTCATTTTCTCAAGCCCATAAAGTATGACTCGCGTTGTTGTTTCCAGTCTCTCTTACCCTCTATCCGTCCTTTGAGTATTAGATTCTCCAAACCCCCCTTCGAGTATTAGATTCTCCAAGCCCTCCTGCTTCATCACTTGTCCCAGAAACTTCAGATGTCTCTTCCTGATGTTAACTCTGACCATCCTCTCCAAAACCTTGTCGTTCCTAATATATTCGGTCCATTGTATGCTCAGCATCCTTCTGTAGAATAATATGTCTGTTGTTTCGTGTTTTTCGTTAATCTTTGAGGAGATTGTCCAGCATTTACTGCCATATAGAAGGGCAAATATCACAGAACAGTTCACTATTCTTTTCTTTGTTTCCAACGAAATTTTTCTGTCTCCCAATACTCTGCTTAGTTTTTGGAATTTGTCCTTGGCCATCCCAATACGCCTTTGGATCTCCGTATCTCATTTTCTGTCCTCTGTTAGAACAATTCCCAGGTATTTAAATGTCTGTATCTACTTGATTTTATTATCCACGAACTGTAGTTACCACTTTGGGCTTCTCTTTTTACTGGTGATCATCCATTCAGTTTTCTTGTTTATAGTTCAAGTCTTTCTTCTTGCTTCCCCATTCTACCTTCTGTAGAAGGTCTTGTATTTTTCCTTTCCGTGTCTGCTATCAGTACTGTGTCATCTGCGTATCTTATATTGTTGAGATTGTGGCCCCAATGACCAATCCTGGCAGGACTTCTAGTTCTCTCAGAATTGCTTCGCTGTATAGGTTGAATAGATCCGGTGAGAAGACATCCTTATCACACCCAATTTTCTATTTTTGCATGAACTCATTTCCTGTCCGTATGCAGGCGGTTTGCTGCCAGTATGGGTTCTTGATTATTCTTATGTTCTTCCCGAATATGTCAAGGTTGCCGAACATCTCACTCAATTCTTTGTGGCGTAGCAAACGGTTAATATTATTATTAACCCTATCTGGGTGTTGTGGAGTAGTTTTCGCACTGAAAATTATAATCGGTTTATGTCGGTTGCTAATCGACTTAACGCACCCAAAATGTTAGGAACTTGGTAATTTTCCACTGAAAAGCTGACTCCTTAGTATTCAGCTAACTGCCGACTCATATCAACTGCCTAGTAGTTCTACTAAACTCCAATAGAACTCTAAAGAACTTCTATGAACTTCTCAAGAACTCCTTCCGTTAACTTTTATTCATATAGGAGGAAGAATCTATTATCTGAGGAATACGTGTGCTTCTCCATAACACTGGAATCGATTCTCGACTAAGTATCGCTTGGGTGAAGTATGTAACTATCTCAGCAAACAGGCAGCTATGTTGGCGCTCCACAATTTTCCTTGTTATATATATGTACTGCAATATCTTGCTTTATAGAGTTAGTAATATTAATAAGTATATATAACCAATTTGGAAATGTAGAAATAAATATAGAGCATCCTCTCTAGACGCTACGCAAGAGTTCGGGCTCCTAATTACCAATCGGGAACCAACAACCGGAGAACTGGCAACCTGGTACTTTTAGTATGAAGAGACATTACCATTATCTATACATATCCCGAAAAATCGTGATAATAGTACTATTAAGGCTTGAGAAGAGGAGAAGAAAGGAATGGGGACACCTTCTTAAACAGGGAACAAGGGATGTGCCTTTAATTCTGTTTAAGAGAGGGAGGAGGAGGAGTATGAACCTGTTGATAGAAGTGACTATCTACTCTTATAAAAAAGTGTTTGATGAGTTTTAATTTAATAAAAGTTGTGATATCGATTACAGATTAAACAAAGAATTAAAACCGGTAGAACCATACCTCTGAAAGAATCATTCAAAAGACCCAAATTGCTTCGAATTTTTGATAAGGTTATCTTATCTGGACACTTGACTTGGCTACCAGTTGAGCTTTTTGGCCATATGATGTTTAATTAACATTCTAATATATTAATTGGAGAGCTGGAGGGTCACATGTCAATTTCCAAAAGCAAGCATGCATGTCCAGCTAGTATAGCAACAGAATAAAAAAGGAAAAGAAAAAGAAAGAAAAAATAATATAAAAATAAGCGATTTCAAATGAGAAAGTTTTAACAAAATTTGAGCGCTCAAATAACACAGAGAACATCAATTAGAAATATAAATAACAAATTATTAACCAAAAGAAAAGAAGGAAAATCGGAAGGAAAGATACAGGGAGTAGGCACGTTTAGGAGGAAACCTCAAAAGAAAGAGAGAAAACAAAATTACTTGAATGACCAGTTCAGACAAGAATTAAAAATGGCAAAATCATGCCTCTGAAAATATCGGCTACTAACAGAGTTTTCTGACAGCCGCAGAATAAAAAGAAAGGAAAATGAAAGAAAAAACAATATAAATATAAGCGATTTTAAACGAAAAAGTGTTAAAATTTAAACAGTCAAATGCAACCGAGAAGATTAATTTAGAAAACTAATAAAAAAAAATGAACTTGTACAAGATGGAACAGCACCGTGACCCCAAAAGTAGTAGAGATTTTAGAAGCTATCTTTCGTAGCTGCACATTTAAGCCAGTCTAATTCATGGTCAGAGGGGATCAAAAAGTGGGGAACTTTGAAAGAGGCGGTAGAAAGTAGGTGTTAAGAAGTGTAATCCTTTTAAATAATTAAATCTTTCAAAATTTTGTGTAGTACTTTATATACTTGAACGATTTCCCATACAGTTTCATCGTTTTATGTTTATAAAGAGCGATAACAGCTTTCTACAGTCTCTTTTTTATTATATACGTAAGCCATGACTTCCTGGGGAAGTGTCTTTTCACTTTATCTTTTGCACTATTTGAATACAGAATAATCTTTCTTGAATAGCCACCACCCAAGTGTAGTGAGTGCAGTCTCTGCATTTGACTGGGTAAAAAAAAAAAAGATTAATTAACGACTTTTCGGAGGTCAATAGCGTGAAATGCAGTAAACTAAACAGAAATGATTTTAGCGTTAATAATCGTGACGCAATCAGCATATCGCTAGAAAGCACCGAAAGCTTTCATTTTAATTGTGTTTTATCAATTTAAATTTTTCTTATTTTTAGCTTTAATATTTCGGTAAATTTTCGTTTTAGGTACTGACGGCTTTTCCCCCTTCAAATTTATCCAAAATAGCATTATTTCTGTGCAAATGTATATGCTGAACTCAAATCAACAATTAGTTATTGAAGAAATTTATCCTTTTTGCTTTGAATGTCCATAAAAAAAACGAACTATATCTCGCACTTTTTCTCTCCCGTAACTCTCACGAAGTCATGTAATTAACTGCAGAATGACGTTCTACGTAGGCAGAATTTCCTGTCGAATTTTGGTTGTTTTTCTTCCTTTACTGAAACTTCCGGTGATGTACTTTCTGTTTTGAGAGCAATACGCGTAAAAATACAATAGCGCATTACTTTAATACCCGGAAGTACATCGCCGGAAGTATCAGTAAATGATGAAAAATCGACAAAAAATTCGATCACATGCGCAGTCCGTCATTCTGCAGTTAATTACATGACTTCGTGAGAGTTACGGGAGAGAAAAAGTGCAAGATATAGTTCGTTTTTTATGGACATTTAGATAAAAAAAAGGTAAGTTTCTTCAATAACTAACAATTGATTTGAGTTCAGCATATACATTTGCACAGAGATAATGCTATTTTGGATAAATTTGAAGGGGTAAAGCGACGGGATTTAAAACGAAAATTTACCAGTATTTCTCTATCTTCAACTTCTTTTTTTTATCTTACCGTTTAGTTTCTTTCTAATTGTCACCGTTCGTTATTCTTGATAAGAAGCAACACAGCGATTGTTTCACACTTCTAGAGAAAGATTATGTGTTCACAGGATTAATTCCAAACCTTGTCGCTTTACTTCTGTTTCAGGCTATTGCGATAATCTATCCGAAATCTAGTGTTTAGGAAAGACAACTGTGGGAAATGACGACAAGACGGATCGAAATGACGACAAGACGGATCGAAAACAGTCGTTCATTATTGACAACATTTGACATTGAATAGCAATTAATAATAATAAATCACAATAAATTACAATCAGTTTGCTACTGATTGTAATTTATTGTTTTTTTGTTTTTGTTTTTTTTTTAATCATATCACCCCGAGCAAGGCAGTAACGCCACTGATGCGCAGGGGGCTACGTAAGGGTAAAAAGAATGGAAAAGAGAAAGCCGGAAACCACATCCTAAACAGGAAACAAGGGATGAGCCTCTTCACCTGTTCAATAGATGTGGGTGGAGTGTGAACCGGGCGATAGTTTAGTCTATCTACTCCAATTGAAAAATACTACTTATTATTGACAACATTATAATAGATACATTCCTGATTTTTTTTTTTTTTGTTACAGTCAAATTAAAATCTACTGGCCTAGTGATAGATCTTATTAAAAGAAAATACATGTCTCAGAATAAATCGAAATCACCTTCAGAAATAGATAATTGATTCTAGCTTTGCTGAAATGGTAACACACACACTGCCTGAAAGTGATTTCTCACATTAAAAAGGGAATACGGGTTTAATTCCTGCTGGAAGACTTTTTCTAGACCAATAGATAATTAAACTGTTGACAAAAAAACGCCTACTTAAAAATACGTACCCAATAAATATAACATTTATAGTAATAAGAAATATAAGATTTAAGAAACATATAAGCAATTGATAAATTGTTTTTATATCTCAAACATGAATTTATTTTTTTTTTGTAGTCAATTAACCCCAAGCAAGGCAATAATGCCACTAAGACAAAGATGCTACTGAGAGTGAAAGAAAATGAGAAAACTATACGAAATCAGAAACTCAGTCCTAAACAGGAAACAAGGATAATCCTCTACTCCTGTTCAATTGTGATTTATTATTATTAATTGCTATTCAATGTCAAATGTTGTCAATAATGAACGACTGTTTTCGATCCGTCTTGTCGTCATTTCCCACAGTTGTCTTTCCTAAACACTAGATTCTGATCGGAGTGAATGAGGAGCATAGATCCTCCTCTTAATAGCTGCTGTTCACAGGTATACCCTGACCCAGGATGGTATTACCTGTTAAGACTTCAGCTCGGAGCAAATAGAGACCCCATAACTGGGGTAAAAAAAAAAAATAGATTAGAAAATAGATAAATAAACTCCCAGCAACAGATTTATACAAAAGAAATTTTTTTTTACCAACAATGCATTTTTCTTAAAAGAAAAAATTAAATTTCAGCAGTAAATGACACATAATGAGTTGATATACCGTTAAACAATAAACAGAAAATTTGAAAATAATGAAGAATTAAATTATATGCTCTAGCAAAACTATGGTATAGGATGAATTTTACAAGTGTTAATTCTGGTGATATTTTGTGCTTCTTTGAAAACAATTGTACTAGATATGACGATCAATTACATTCAGTAGCAAGACCTCTGATTGGGAAGTTTTGAGGAATATAGATCCACCTCTTAATTGCTGCTGTACCCAGTTCAACCCTGACCTAGAGTGGTAGCTATGGGCAAATAGTGAACCCCTAAACAAGGGCACACAAACTGAAAGTATATGTTTAAAAAAATAAATTATCAGCAACAGATTTTTGTAAAAAGAAAACAATTACGACAGCTCCCAAGAAAACTGAATTTCGTCATTAAAGGACCTATAAGAAGGTGATAAACCGATAAAAAAGAATATATATATGGATATATACATACCATGATAAAAAAAATCTGATTTTTCTTTATCGAGATCCAGGACAAAACATTTTGAGCGGTGAACGAATTGTTAGAAGCAAACTTCAGTCATTTGGAGATTTATTTTTTTTATTTTTGTCCCTTTGGAAGTCTGCTGATTTTAGAAAAGTGTGCGGTTTTTTAAACCCTTTAGAAATTTAGTGGCCAGTTTAGTTGTCTTCTGTGGCACACAAGGGTAAAAGAGCATTGATGTGACACAGCGAGAGAAAACAGGACAGCACCAAACTTGAGTGGGAAAAGTAATATAGTTTATAAAAGAAATGGGAAAAAAGAAAGGGAACATACAAACTTGGGTAGTTGCAAAAAAAAACCCCCAAAAAACATTGGTTTTTGCGAAAAAAATTAACTGGAATCAGTATAGTTCATTCTGTTAATAGTTCTTCTTTTCAATTCTTCTTCTTCTATGTGCCCTGTCCCTCCAGGACGTAGGCGATCATGGTTCTCCATGTCTCCCTATCCCTTGTGGCTCTTAGTATGTTTGCTCCTGTTACACCTCGCAAACCCCGTTCCGTCGTCCACCTGATCAGACCCTGCAAATAAGTTATCCGCTGCCTTCCTCTGTCTCTCTTTCCTTCTATCTGACCAGTCAGTATCAGGTTCTCCAGGCATCAAAATACATTCATATTCAATTTGATGAGGGATTCCGTTTTCAGATACTTTGCTGCAACTGTTGGGCCATCCTCGAACCAATGTTGTCTTCTTGGCCGCTCCATG
Source organism: Ascarosepion bandense (assembly GCA_037127315.1). Classification (NCBI taxonomy): domain Eukaryota; kingdom Metazoa; phylum Mollusca; class Cephalopoda; order Sepiida; family Sepiidae; genus Ascarosepion; species Ascarosepion bandense. Next base: position 2,063,038 of record JBBBDQ010001337.1, read on the forward strand.
TTCGGACACCATGTAGCTGCTGGTTGAGTTTCTTCTTCTTCTTCTTCTTCTTCTTCTTCTTCTTCTTCTTCTTCTTCTTCTTCTATGTGCTCTGTCCCTTCAGAACGTAGGCGATCATGGTTCTCCACGCCTCCCTATCCCTTGTGACTCTTAGTATGTTTGCACCTCGCAAACCCCGTTCCGTCATCCACCTGATCAGACCCTGCAAATATGTTATCCGCTGCCTTCCTCTGTCTCTCTTTCCTTCTATCTGACCAGTCAGTATCAGGTTCTCCAGGCATCAAAATACATTCATATTCAATTTGATGAGGGATTCCGTTTTCAGATACTTTGTTGCAACTGTTGGGCCATCCTCGAACCAATGTTGTCGTCTTGGCCGCTCCATGTTCGGACACCATGTAGCTGCTGGTTGAGTTTCTTCTTCTTCTTCTTCTTCTTCTTCTTCTTCTTCTTCTTCTTCTTCTTCTATGTGTCCTGTCCCTTCAGAACGTAGGCGATCATGGTTCTCCACGTCTCCCTATCCCTTGTGACTCTTAGTATGTTTGCACCTCGCAAACCCCGTTCCGTCATCCACCTGATCAGACCCTGCAAATAAGTTATCCGCTGCCTTCCTCTGTCTCTCTTTCCTTCTATCTGGCCAGTCAGTATCACATTCTACAAGCTCTCCTTCCTCATTGCGTGTCCCAGGAACTTCAGTTGTCTCTTCCTGATGGTCAGTATTAATTTCCTTTTTGTTGCCATTCTTTTCAAAACCTCATATTTGCTTGCCTGCTCAGTCCACGATATCCGCAGCATCTTTCTGTAGAACCACATTTCCGCTGCTTCCAGTTTTGTCCTCATTTTCGATGATATTGTCCAGCATTCATTGCTGTATTGAAAAACTGACATCACATAGCAATCCAGCACTCTTTTCTTTGTTTCTAGTGAAATTTTCCTGTGTATAAGTATTTTACTCAGCTTCTGGAATGCGTCATTTGCCATGCCAATTCGCCTTCGGATCTCTGTGTCGCACTTTCCATCTCCTGTTAGAACACTTAACTAGAATTACTCCGTGTTGACTCGGTGAAGTCGTAGTAAGAAAGAGGCAAGAGCTGGGCTGGTATTAGCCCAATTGGAGTAGATAGATCTAATTGGAGAAGATAGATCTAATTGGAGTAGATAGATCTTTAATTGAAGTAGATACATCTATCTATCGCCCAGTTCACACTCCACCCATGTCTATTGAACAGGTTAAGAGGCTCATCCTTTGTTCCCTGTTTAGGATGTGGTTTCCGGCTTTCTCTTTTCCAATCTTCTCACTTTGTTTTTTTTTTTAATTGGAGTAGATAGATCTATCTATCGCCCAGTTCACACTCCACCCATGTCTATTGAACAGGTTAAGAGGCTCATCCCTTGTTCCCTGTTTAGGATGTTGTTTCTGGCTTTCTCTTTTCCAATCTTCTCACTTTGTTTTTTTTTTCAATTGGAGTAGATAGATCTATCTATCGCCCGGTTCACACTCCACCCATGTCTATTGTACAGGTTAAGAGGGTCACCCCTTGTTCCCTGTTTAGGATGTGGTTTCCGGCTTTCTCTCTTCCGATCTTTTCACTATTACGTAGCCCACTGCACATCAGTGGCGTTACCGCCTTGCTCGGGGTGGTACGATTAAAAAAAAAATCAGGGGCCGGTAATCAGGACTCTTACAAAGGGAAACAATTCATTTGCTTATAAAATATTTCCAAATAGAAGATTAAAATGGAGGAAAGAAGATTCTGTTTCCGGTAGAAAGGAGAAAAAATCAAAAATGAGTAACGAATTTCTACTTTTTCGAATGAAAACTTATAGGATTTTTCATAATGCTTCTGGATATTTTAAGTTGAACATTTCCAAACAGAAACGAAGAACTTTGTTTTGTTTAATATTATTTATTAAAAGAACAATAAAAATATTTAAATTAATGATGTACTAGAATAATTTTGTATTTTTAAAAAATTAATTTTAAACGCAAAAATAAACTGTGTGATCAGGAATGACTCAATGAAATTTCATTGGTGAATTTGGAGAGATGTCGCGGTGCCATTGCTACTACTTCTATTTTTACTTCTTCATCTTTTTCTTCTTTTTCTATGTGCCGTGTCCCTACAGGACGTAGGCGTTCATGGCCTTCTACAGCTCCATATCTCTTTAAATCAGCGATTCCCAAACTGGGGAAAATTTCACCCTGGAGGAAAATTTGAAGCTACCAGGGGGTAAATAATTACATTACCTCGTCGTTGCTCACATGTTAACTCCATAGTATCCACAGCATCCTCCTGTAGAACAAGATTTCAAGTGTTTCCAGTCTTTCTCTCATCTTTGATGAGATCGCCTGGCATTCGCTGCCATATTCAAGAACAGACATCATACAACAACCCAGTACTTTTTTCTTTGTTTCCATCGACATTGTCCTGTCTTTCAATACTCTACTCAGCTTCTGGAATGCATCCTTGCCCATGCTGATTTTGACTTCGGATCGCAGTGTCGCACTTTCCGTCTTCTATTAAAATATTTCCCTGTTATTTATATTTCTGTACTTGCCTGATTTAGTCGTTGGCATTTTGGACTCCGCATTTTACTGATGACAATTCATTAATTTTTATTTTACTTTATATGTAGTCCTTTCATTCTGCTTTCTTTAACTACTTCCTTTAGGGGGCTGTAGGGGTTTTCTTTCCGTGTCAGCTATCAGCAGTATATAAACTACATATCTTATATTCTTCAGATTGTGGTCGCCAATGACGAATCCTGGCAGAATTTCTAGAGCTCTTAGAATTGTCTCGCTGTATAGGTTGATTACATCTGGTGTGAAGACACATTTTTGATTCTTGTCTTACACCCCTTTCTATTTTTGTATAACTGCTGAACTTGTTTTTTGTAAGTATGCCGGCAGTTTGATGCCAATACATGTTCTGGATTACTTTGATGTCTTTCCCGAATATATCAAGGATGCTGAGCGGTTCTATCAAGCCTTTGTCGAGTACCTTTGTATAATCTATGAAACACAGGTACACGCCCTTCTGCATTTGTATTGCCCTTTCTGATAACATTCTAAGCATAAATATTACTACCGGTTGTAGTTTATCGTCATGCCGTGAACTGAAATTAAATTACCTTTAATATACAACGTATAGTGCTGAACTTTCATATCTATTCGCTTATATGACATTTAATGAGGTACGATTTCATTCTTCTTCTTCTTCTTCTTCTTCTATGTGCCCTGTTCCTTCAGGACGTAGCTGATCATGGCTTTCCATGTTTCCCTATCCCTGCTGGCTCTGAGCATGCCTTCTCCTGTTACACCATGCAACCCTTGTTCCGTCATCCACCTGATTAGGTCCTTCAAATATGTTATCCGTTGCTTTCACCTCTCTCTTTTTCCCTCTATCTGGCCTGTTAGTATCAGATTCTCCAAGCCCGCCGTCCTCATTGCGTGTCCCAGGAACTTCAGCTGTCTCTTCTTGATGCTCAGTATTAATTTCCTTTTTGTTTCCATCATTTCTAAGACCTCATCATTGCTCACATGCTAGATCCATGATATTCGCAGTATCTTTCTGTAGAACCACATTTCAGTTGCTTCAAGTTTTTCCTTCATCTTTGATGATATTTTCCAGCATTCACTACCATATTGAAGGACGGACAGCACGTAGCAATCCAGTACTCACTTCCAGTACTCACTTCCTTGTTTCTAGCGAAATTGTCCTGTTCCTTAATACCTTACTCAACTTCTGGAATGCTTCCTTCACCATACCAATTTGCCTTCAGATCTCTGTGTCGCACTTTCCGTCTTCTGTTATAACACTTCCCAGGTATTTAAATTTTTGTACCTGCCTGATTCTAGTATCCCCCACCTTTATTTGGCATATTGGGCCGCGCTTTTTACTGATGACCATGCATTCGGTTTTTTTTGTTTGTTTTTTTTTTGCAGTTTATTTCTAGTCATTTCTTGTTACTTTCTTCAGCTACCTTCTGTAGGAGGTCTTGTGGTTTCCTTTCTGTGTCTGTTATCAGCACTGTTTCATCTGCGTAGCTTAGGTTACAAAAATAAAAAAAGTGATAAGAGATGAGAAAAGACTTGAATCGACAAAAATATGGTATAACAAACGATTGCTTAGAATACCATCGACATAAACATGTCCATGTTAAATGAGTAAGTGCTGTGAGGAAAGCTACTGGTCCATTTTTAAAAAGAAAAAAATACTTTGTATGGACATTTGCCGAGAATAGTCACTTAAGTGCCGTACATGATGCACGCTCGGGCGATCATGTCTCGAAATAGACATGACTGACCGGGTAGAAGATTTTCCCGCGGTAGATTGCCATTCCTTTCTGCGGTAGACTGGTTGCTAACCAAGGATATAGAACCCAATATGTCCTGCTATTGAACCTATAGCTTGAGGGAGAAGAGATTAATTAATACCTTTTCCAAGAGTATTTGCGCGTAAGTGAATGCGAAGAATTCAATAGCAATTCGAACTCGGCTCTCCGATTTCTCGTTCCACAACCGCTATCCACTGCACCACAAGGAACACCCTCTAATACTGATTTTTAAAAAATCACTTTGGAAGTAAATTCCAGTTCATAATATAAATACAGTATCAAATCGATCTCAGAATTTTATAAAGTTACGTGTTCCGTGTTTTTATAAAGTAATGTCAAGTTTGAAATTGTGATCACATCTTTGATAACTTTGCGCTTAGATGGTGTGATTTTCCCAATTCGTCAGAGAATTTATTACTCAATAGAAATGTTGAAGTCAAGCGACTGAAAACAGTCTGAACAAATAGATGACAGGAAATGACAAAGTCGGATCACAAAAAGACAAATTTTATGAGAGAAACAAATAACAGTAAGTTTTGGAGAGCTATAATCTCTTTCATTCCTTATTGGACGTATATTTTTGACTGCAGATAGAGCAAGTTTTGAATTACTTATTTAAGGAATGCACACTTTTTGTTATGACTTCTACAAATCTTTATCTTCCATATACAGTTTCAGATTCGAATTTTAAATATATTTTCAGAAAGGCGGACAAACATAACCTCACTGCTGATCTTGAGAAAGACCTCCACTCAGTGATGAACTGGGGTAAGAAGTGGCTCTTAAATTTCAATGCCTCTAAAACGAAACTCCTATCTGTCAACCATCACAGGCAATCTCTCCTGCCACCCATAAGCAGGGACCAACCAAGTCTCCCTGAAAGCAATATACTGCGCCTCCTCGGCCTTACACTTTCTTCCGACCTCAAGTGGAATCATTAGATTGAATCAATAGCTAAATCCACTACTAGGAGGGTTGGGTCACTGTCTTAATGCCAGGAAGTTTTTTTTTTCTGCCTGAACCCATCTTGCACACATACAAATCAATCTTCTGACTGTATATGGAATACTGTTGTCATATCTGGTCAGGCGCCAGTGCTGTTCGACTCAGTGCCCTCGACAGGCTCCAAAGGCGAATCTACAATTTGATTGATTAAATATAAGAGAAAATGAATGTCTATTATGTTTAATATTCATTCTCTCTTATATTTAACAGTATATGTTTAGAAATTTGGAAAAACAGTAGTTACACTGGCATGTACGCATCGCTCATTCACTAATGAATTGGGCGTGTATAATGATAATATACATGCTAAAAAGTCTGCCTTCTTCTACCGAGCGCCCATAGCCCAGAGGTAGAATCGCCGACTGACGCCACTTCGGTCGGGTTTCAATCCTGGGTTAAAAAGCAATCGAAGTCTAACCGCACTGATGAGCTGTGATACAGCGAAACAGATCTGTCTGTGGATAACTATATATATAAATAATGTCTTTTTATTATAATAGAGTAGATATATCCATAAAAGTAAGAATAGCGAGACATATTTAAAATAGCGATCGATGCAATATATTCTGTAGAATGTTGAATTCATCTCAGCCGAAATATCCTGATAAAAATAGAACCGTTAGTGATATTAGTCTGAATTATTCGTTAAATAAAAATATATCAATGGGCAACAAACATGAATTGGTTTCCTCGCATCGACATGATGAGGCACTATCGATATTCAAATATGGACTGTGTTTTATATATGCATCTTCCTTCTCACCTCCCACCGCTTTCTCTCTCTTTCTCTTTCTCTGTCTCTCTCGCACTGAAATTAGAAAAATAATTGGTCGGTTTAAGATGAAAGGCATTTCAAAAGCGGAAAGGATTTTAAATTTTTCCCTTATTTATTCTGGCGTTTGTCCGTGTCTCTAATTAACAGACTAAGGCTTCCTCTGTCAGAAGTCATAAATAAACTACTTTTGAAAATGCAACCCTCTTAGCACTCGGTGTTCGCGCAAAATTTAATTATAGCACATGGCAACGCTTTGCATCAGCTTAATTTATTTCTGTTCGCGTGCACATTGCTATCATTAGAACAGTTAACAAACCGCTAAAACACGAACACGAAGTGTTGTGCCGAATCGAAAGAGATGAGAAACGTCCTTAACCTGACCTGGATGCCATGTTCTTGAATTAATGTTCACTTTGAATAGGATTTGATCCAAAAACAGAAAATGCGATTAAAAAAAGAAAAAGAAAAAAGAATTGTTAATCGTAATTTAAAGATAAGCGCCTGTTATCAATATTTCGATGAGGGACAGTTATTAAGTCATGTCTCACAGCGATATCAAAACGTGTCATATTGTGTCTCCTACTGAAGACGGATATGGCGAAATCAATTTAAAAAGAATAATCGACAATTTCTGCCGTTATAATAGGCTCAAGTAGTTTCGATCAGCAAACGACGTCTAAAAAATGAATAATAGGAATTAATAAAATTCCTATTTCCGATATATATATATATATATATATATATATATATATATATATATATATATATTAAATCCAAAAGGATGATCAGATAGGTAAATCCCAAAAACCCGATCCTATTAATATTAATTTCATTAATATTAAAATTGATCAAGGAGGAGGGCTCGATGCAAATATTACATTCTATTTACAGAGCGAAATATAAAAAATAACAATATATATATAAATATATATATAATAAAAATAAATACATATATATATATATATATATATATATATATATTAATGCATATATATATATATATATATATATATATATATGTGTGTGTGTGTGTGTATATATATATATATATATATACACACACACAGGTTGAGTTGTCATTAAACAAAATTCAAACTCTTACTTTTTTAAAATATTATTTTGAAAGAAATTTGTGATATGGCACCTTTTGATTTTGGTACAATCTACTGTCACGTATTTAATTATACGAAAAATATTATTCGTGATTCTTCCAGATTGACCAATTTTTGGTGTCAGAAAATATAACAGGCGAAGAGGCTCATCCCTTGTTTCCTGTTTAGGATGCCGTTTCCGGTTTTCTCCTTTCTAATCTTCTCCCTTTGTTTTTTTTTCAATTGGAGTAGATAGACTAAACTATCGCCCGGTTCACACTCCATCCACATCTATTGAACAGGTGAAGAGGCTCATCCCTTGTTTCCTGTTTAGGATGCGGTTTCCGGTTTTCTCTTTTCTAATCTTCTCCCTTTGTTTTTTTTTTTTTTTTCAATTGGAGTAGATAGACTGAACTATCGCCCACTTCACACTCCACCAACGTCTGTTGAACAGGTGAAGAGGTTCATCCCTTGTTTCCTGTTTAGGATGCGGTTTCCAGTTTTCTATTTTCTAATCTTCTCACTCTTATGTAGCACCCTGCACATCAGTGGCGTTACCCCCTTGCTTGGGGTGATATGATTAAAAATATATATATATATATATATATATATATATATATATATAAATTATAACATAAATATGTTATAATATCACTACAAAAGTATACATTTTGTTTCGAGACTATCTATGTTTTATCAAGTGATGAAGTTTATTTCAATTTAGAGAGTTTTAAAAGGTTCAAGATTACAAGAGACAAAGTGGACCAATCAAAACAAAGCAATTTCTAATTTGAAAAATATAAGAACAGACACCAAAAATAATTTATTGGGGCATTAACATAAATTAAATAACATTGATTAAAATAGAGATCAGCTTATTAGTTGGCTATTAGAATCACTTTATTTTTGTTATGAATTTTAAATTCTAAGTTTAACAAAAGCATTAGATTTAGGTTGTTATAAAGTTATTTAGATGTTAAACTAGTTAAAGACGTGGGTATACACATATTCAAAGACTACTACATATGGTCAAATAGACGAGTATATACACACATGAACACACACTGACACGCATACACATGTACAGACGCATATACGCACACACATATACATACATAAATTTTAAATTTTTTACTCGTTTAAATGTATAAACGTTCATATATCTATATGTGTGTGTGCGTGATATTATAGCGCACAGCGCGAGATCTACCTCAATAAATCGTCTACCCAGGTACACCATGAAAGTCTACCGTGCCCCTTTCATCATGTGGCCATTATGTAGATCCAGCGACAGAAGTAGACATTCAGGCAACTGAGCGATCATGGTTGAATTTTTGTTTTTAATCGTTTCACCCCGAGCAAGGCATTCCACTGCCACTGTAGCGCAGGGGGTTACATAGGGTCGAGGGAGTGATGGGAAAGGATGGTTAGATATAGGAAATGTTAGAAGGAGGGAGATAGAAAGGGTACCGAGAATGAGGGTTGGTTAGATGGTGAGAGTGTTTGAGAGAATAGATGCAAGTTAGCGTGTTAGGAGGTGCCTATTGACCTTACATTTAAACTCCTGGAGATTGTAGCCGTCGGGGAAGCAATCGTGTGGAAGGGAATTCCACAGCTGGGAAGTGCGAGAAAAGAAACTGATGGAGTAGTAGAAGTTGCGGTTGCATTTTATCTGTTTCACTGTAAAAGGGTGGGATCTAGCTGCCAATTTAGTTTCTCGTGCAAATTCGTATCTAGGGGGCACCAGTGATCTAAGTTCATCGGAGCAGAGGCCGTGAAAGTATTTATAGAAGAGACACAGGGAAGCTGGTGAGAGAGAGACTGCAGGCGGTCTGCCAAGTCTGTATCGATCACATTACAGAATGCTAAAACGATGATTCTCAGAAAGATGCGAGGTGTTGGTAGTCGGCTGTTCTAGTCACATCTTGATCATTTTTGCTGGAAGTTGACGAGAAAAAATTCTTATGATCTATACATGCCATTCATAGGATATATATGAATTCTTTATCGCTAAAGTAAATATATGTGACACTACAATATACTAAAGTAAATATATACGACACTACAATATACTCCCGCTCCAGTAAGAAACCTGTCGTGGCGGACAGACATAATCTCGCTGCTGACCTTGAGCGGGATCTACACTCTGTGGTGAACTGGGGCAAGAAGTGGCTTGTCAACTTCAATTCATCTAAGACCAAGCTGTTGTCCGTCAACCATTACAGGCAACCTCTTCTGCCTCCCATAAGCATGGACCAGATGATTCTCCCGGAGAGTAATACACTACGCCTCCTCGGACTTACCCTGTCCTCAGACCTCAAATGGAAGCACTATATTGAATCCATAGCAAAATCTACTGCTAAGAAGATTGGGTCACTATGTCGATCCAGGATGTTTTTCCACCTGAATCCATCCTGCATATATACAAGTCAACCATCCGTCCGTGCATGGAGTACTGCTGCCTTTTATGGTCAGGTGCCCCTGCCGTTCTCCTCAGTGTTCTTGACAAGCTCCAAAGGAGAGTCTGTAATGTGATAGGTACTGATCTGGCGACTCGTCTGCAGCCACTTTCCCATCGTCGAAATGTGGCCTCCCTCTGTCTCTTCTATAAATACTTTCATGGCTTCTGCTCGGATGAGCTTAAGTCACTGATGCCTCCTCAACAGGTGTTTACCCGTTCAACCAGACTGGCAACTGGGTCCCACCCATTCACAGTCAGGTTAGCCAAACGCAGACGACAATTCTACTCCTGCAGCTTCCTCTCTCGCACTTCCCGCCTGTGGAACTCACTCCCGTATTCTTGCTTTCCTGACGGCTACGACCTCCAGAAATTTAAAAGCAAAGTTAATACTCACCTACTAACCACTGGCCTCTAGCTCTCTCCCCTCCCCTGTATAACCTTCCCTTTCTCTCCGCCCATGTACCTGTCATTGCACCTGCTTTCTCAGCTTTCTATTGTTCCTTTCTAACTAGCTTGTACTCCTCACTCTTTTCTAATTAATCTTTTTACATTTATGTAACCCCCTGCACATCAGTGGCGTTTCTGCCTTGCTCGGGGTGAAATGATTAAAAAAAAAAAAATGTATTGTATCTGATAGCGTGTCTATTTATACCTCTCTACCTTTAATATAAATAGTATATAAATATTACATAAGGTTTAAATAAATATGTGCATATTCAATGCTGCAATCGACTATGGTCGAAACAGGACGTATACCTCGCACTATATTGAGGTAGACCTCACGCTACAGCAGCACCTACACTACCAGCCATAATTACTAGGCCACCCCAGTTTTTAAAAAATGATGTATTTCATATTATTTTAGTATTTATTGCCAAGTTGATAATTCTAAATGAAAAGAGAATGGTTCTTTTGTTAATACTACACAATAACATGTGTATCAAATGAACTTTTCTGGTGTCCAGTTTTTGTGCTCTCTTCCCGATGCTAGTCTCTTCTTATTGGTTGGCCAAAGCAAAGGCTTACAGGCTGCCTTGTAAAATTTGCAAAGTAATAATAACTAAAGAACCATTCTGTTTTCATTTAAAATTATCCACTTGGTCATAAATACTAAAAAATAGTATGAAATACATCATTAAAAAAAAACTGGTCGGTAGTATATATATATATATATATATATATATATATATATGTGTGTGTGTGTGTGTGTGTGTGTGTGTGTGTGTGTGTGTGTGTGTGTGTGTTATGACGTTAAGAAAATAGTTAAATTTTTCTCTGCTACGAATTATGCGTTAATCAACCAAGTCAAATTTATGGTTGAATCATTAGAAACTGCATCTGCAATTCGTCAATCATCAATTTAGGCTCGATTTAGCATCTACTTTTGATAAAAGTACACAATGTTTTACCATCTGCAGATGCTTACCTTTCAACACGGATCAAAGCGATAGCTCTAAACTGGTAATGGTTATTGAAGCAATATGTATAAAATGGTATCGATGATCGAAGAGATAACCATGAACTGGTAACAGTCACAGAAAAATAGCTATAAGCTGGTAAAGATAAACGAAGAAATAGCTATAAGCTGGTGGAGATGAACGAAGAAATAGCTGTAAGCTGGTAAAGATGAACGAAGAAATAGCTGTAAGCTGTTAAATATGAACGAAGAAATACCTATAAGTTGTTAAAGATGAATGACGAAATAGCCAAAAGCTTGTAAAGATGAACGTAGAAATAGCTATAAGCTGGTTACGATGAGCAAAGAAATAGCTGTAAGCTGGTAAAGATGAACGAAGAAATAACTATAAGCTGGTTACGATGAGCAAAGAAATAGCTGTAAGCTGGTAAAGATGAACGAAGAAATAGCTATAAGCTGGTAACGATGAACGAAGAAATACCTATAAGCTGTTAAATATAAACGAAGAAATACCTATAATTTGTTAAAGATGAATGACGAAATAGCCAAAAGCTTGTAAAGATGAACGAAGAAATAGCTATAAGCTGGTAAAGATGAACAAAGAAATACCTATAAGCTGTTAAATATGAACGAAGAAATACCTATAAGTTGTTAAAGATGATTGACGAAATAGCCAAAAGCTTGTAAAGATGAACGAAGAAATAGCTATAAGCTGGTTACGATGAGCAAAGAAATAGCTGTAAGCTGGTAAAGATGAACGAAGAAATAACTATAAGCTGGTTACGATGAGCAAAGAAATAGCTGTAAGCTGGTAAAGATGAACGAAGTAATAGCTATAAGCTGGTAACGATGAACGAAGAAATACCTATAAGCTGTTAAATATAAACGAAGAAATACCTATAAGTTGTTAAAGATGAATGACGAAATAGCCAAAAGCTTGTAAAGATGAACGAAGAAATAGCTATAAGCTGGTAAAGATGAACAAAGAAATACCTATAAGCTGTTAAATATGAACGAAGAAATACGTATAAGTTGTTAAAGATGATTGACGAAATAGCCAAAAGCTTGTAAAGATGAACGAAGATAAGCTGGTAAAGAAGTACAAAAAATTAGTTATAAAATGGTAAGGAAATGGACATGAACTTGTAATGGCAACTGAGCTATGCACTGGGAACGCTGATTTAAGGAATAACTAAAATATTTATGCCATTAAGAATTATCACGTAATTCAATTTCTGTACATTTTGGCAGCAACTCGAACATATGTCAGTCGAAATCGAAGATTGGACAACTGAATATGAATTTTATCTGTAGCCAAATTTGCAATATTAGTTCTTTGAACATACGAAAAAAATCAACAAATTTAATAGACATAAACTTTCTATTCTTTTTGATGAGACATATATTATGAAAATCAATAACAACGTGGGAATATTTTTTCGTGTGATGTGTTTAGTTTTAAAGTGTTTTTTTTTTTTTGATGCGAGTACGTATGCCCACAGAGGGGAAAGATGGTTGAAATGTTAAATTTTTAATTTAATTTTTAATAACATCTGTTTGGGTATAAAGTGCAGCCAAGTCCATTTAGTTGTTTTTTTTATTTATGGTTTTATCTATTTTGTATCCCACATCGTGAAAATAGAAGATCTGCTCAGAAATGTGAACTGTTGTCGGAAACTGGAAAGTAAATTTACTGTAACTGATCTTGCGATTAAAGCACTTTCTATACACTTTCGTTCTAGTAAATGGATTTCGCTTAAAGTAGAAATTTTAGATCAAAATTATGGTTACACTCATTATATTGTGCAACTAATACATTGAGTGTGTTGTTTTGTAAAAGGTTTCCTTTGTATTCATATAATATTCTCATTTAAATTACTTGAGGTTTCTTTTATGTATTATTTGGGTCAATAATTACAAGTTTCAAGTTTTAGCTTATTATTATTTTGATTTATTTGCTCCCCCACTCCACAAGCACATACACATGTTTGATAAAGGCGCCAATTTTTATTTGATCAAACCGCGTTTTTACGTCTATCTGTCTGCACATTTAACAAGTAGAAAAGCGAACTTGCGCCCCCTACATTTGTAGCAGAAACTGCCGAATATATATATGTTCAATTGTGATAATGTTTAGAGTCAGTGTTGTTTTTTCTGTGGTCTTACTGATAAAATGTATTTTGGCAGGCAGTTTTTATTATCGTAAATTTGTCGATAGGAGGGCGCTGATAAGTACAAAGAATTTGTCACTTTAACTGAGCAGGTTCATGCCTAATTTAAAGTTTCGTGAGGACATTGTTATGACATCATGACGGTATCCTCAAGAAACATCGAAGTCGGCATGAACCTGCTCAGTTAAAGTGACAAACTGTTTGTGCTTATACACCCCTGATCAAAAATATAAAACCACTTAAAAATCTTTAAAAAGAAATTTTTTTTATGGATAGATTTGAAACTCCTCCCACTTACGGTTGCCAATACTACAATCTAAAAGGTTATGGAAACAAAAAGCTACATTCCAAACATTCATTTAGAAATTTACATTTTTATAAAATGAGGCGATTTACACATGATCAAAATTATAAGACCAGGGGTATAAATTGTTAGATCTATGGCAATTCCAATGTTTTTAGTTCAGTTAGAGATTAGCAATTACTGCGTAAAGGTGTTAGCATACCAAAAGCAAGCAAACTTACCGAAGTTAAGCGTTCTCGAATTTTAGAATTCCATAAGCAAGATTAGTCACAGCGCGCGATCGCAGCTAAAGTAAATCGCAATAAAACTGATTTGCAACTTTCTAAAGAACAGTGAGAATTATGGAAAAGCAAAATCCTCTGGTAGGCCCCCAAAAAATTTCTCCTGCATTGAGTAGGAGAATAAGACGGGTTGTTATGAGAGAGGCGGGACTTTCTTCTAGTCAAATTAAGGCAGTCACAGATGCTGATTGCAGTCCCGTAACCATTAGACAACACTTAAGACAAAAAGGCATGGTAAATAAAAAACGTAAACAAATTCCTCGGCTGCTTCCACGTCACAAGTTGGACCGCTTAAAGTTTGGTTGTGAATACCAAAAATGGGATATTGAAAAGTGGAAGAAAGTCCTGTTTTCTGATGAGAAAAAATTCAATCTCGATGGTCTTGATGGCTTCCAACGATATTGGTATAACAAAAACATGCCTCCGCACGTCATAGTGGTAGAGGATCCCTAATGGTATGGGGTGCCTTTTCTTACAGAGGGACGATGGAGCTCCAGGTAATGCAGGGTCGTCAGAGAGCGGCTGGTTGTGTTAACATGCTACATAAAGCATCTTTGATGACGTAGGGCCATCGTTTGTGTGGGAATGGATGGTTATTCCAACAGGATAATGCTGCAATCCATGCTGCAAGACGGACCTTGACTTTGACCTTTCTACAAGAAAATGGGGTTCATCTCTTGGGACATCCTGCATGCTCACCGAACTTGAACCCAATTGAAAATATTTGGGGATGATGACAAGAGATGTTTATCGAAATGGCAAACAATATTCAACAAAAAATGAACTTTGTGAAGCCATCTTCAGAAGCTGGAGCAACATCCCCCGCACCTTAATGGAAACGCTTATTTATAGCATGCCTGACAGAATTTTTGAGGTCATCAAAACAGTGGAGGTAGACTTCAGTATTAAATTTGGTTGTTGAATATTTTCATACACTTTTTGTACAATTTCGTAGAATTTTTGTCTCTGGTCTTATAATTTTGATCATGTGTAAATCGCCTCATTTTATAAAAATGTAAATTTCTAAATAAAATGTTTGGAATGTAGATTTTTGTTTCCATAAGCTTTTAGATTGTAGTATTGGCAACCTTAAGTGGGAGGAGTTTAAAATCTATCTTTTTAAAGATTTTTAAGTGGTCTGAAATATTTGATCGGGAGTGTATATATATATATATATATATATATATATATATATATATATATATATAATTTATTTGCTTGAACCTTATTTTTAATTGATACGCCTATTTGAGTACATATTCTCTTTTTAATTAAACGGTATCTATCTATCTATCTATCTATCTATCTATCTATCTATCTAGAGATAGATAGATAGATAGATAGATAGATAGATAGATAGATAGATAGATAGATCCATTTAAGGGTTGCGGGGTCGAATCCTGTCGAATGACACATTTCCGTAACAAAATTTCTCGTAAATATTTAGACCTGTACATATATATATATATATATATATATCTGTAAATTCAGATAAAGCTTAGAGGAAAAATAACCATTTTCAACATATATATATATATATACTGTCTAATTAAAAACAGATATCTATTCAAATACGAATATGGATTGAAAATCATGTTCAAACAAGTAAATATGTCGTTTGTTAATTCCATTTCGTGTGTGTGTCTGTGGGGGGGGGGTAAAAGCTTTAAATAGCGCACTGATTTAAGCATGTTGGTTTTTCTTCGTGTATAGAAGTAAACCACTCATTGGTTAGGCAGAACAATTGGCAACCAGCTTGCTTCACTGCCTCCCGCAAAAGAGGACATTAGAAATAATTATAAAGACAAATTTCTTTCACTCATGCGTTTAGGAATGTCAAATCGAACGAAAACGCCATCAGTTTTCCACGTGTCGAAGCATTAACTTCCTTTAGGCTGATTCCTCAGTTCATGAATTGATTTTTACGAATTTTCGAACAACAGTTTGCGAGCTGAATTTTCTAATAAATACAACTACCTAACGAATTCAGTCGTCACTGTCTCCTTCTCGTTGGTGGTCCTGTGTTAAAAGCAAACTTATACCTAATGATTAGGACAGAGTTCCGCAAGGTGGTCTCGCAGATATCAACCGAACAGAATTGTCCATCTTCACAAAATTCCTCAAATTTACAGTCATCTAAGCAATCCTTTGTAAATAATTGCATATATACAAATCAACCATCCGTCCGTGTATGGAATACTGCTGTCATATATGGACAGGCGCCCCAACTGTTCATCTTAGTGTTCTCGATAGGCTCCAAAGGAGAATCTGTAACGTGATAGGTCCCGACTTGGCAGCTCGACTCCAGCCACGTTCTCACCAGTTGAATGTGGCTTCCCTCTATCTATTCTACAAATATTTTCATGGCTTCTGCTCCGTCGAACTTAAGTCACTAGTGCCCCCCTCCCGCCACTAAGATTTACTCGTGCAACCAGACTAGCAACAAGGTCTCACCCACTTACAGTTAGATCAACCAAATACAGCAGTCAATTCTACTCCAGTAGCTACTTTTCCTGCTCTTCCCGTCTGTGGAACTCTCTTCCGTATTCTTGTTTTCCTGACGGCTACAATCTCCAGGTATTTAAATGCAAGATCAATACCCATCTCTTATCCACTTGACTCCAGTTCTTTCTACATCACACTCTGTATCTAGTTTTATATTTTTCTTTCTCTCTGCCTTAGCAACTGTCTTCACACCTGTGCTACCGCCCTTCTCTTGCTCTTTCTCTGGTACCCACTGTAGCTGGGCTACCTTTCTCTTCGCTTTCCTCTTGCTAAACTTTTGCTCTTGTAGCCCCCTGCGCATCAGTGACGGTGCCGCCTTGTATGGACTAAAACGATTAAAAAAGAAAATACTCCTGTATATTCCCGAGTATCTTACCGTGAGGCAATGGCTAGAAACTGTTGTCGCTGGTTAGTCACTTCTGAGTAATGAGTTGGGTGATATCTACTTCATACTCATGATGTTGTCCCAAATCTAAGCTATGGCTTCGAAAGAGTTAATTACGGGACTATCGTATTGGTATAGTAAATGGTCTTTCAAATTAAGCAGTAGTATTTTAATCCGAAATGTATGCTCTATACCACTTGTCTTGTAACAAGTCTAATCCAATCTAAACTTATTTATAAATCGAACTTTGACTGTGTGTGTGTGTGTGTATGTCCATTACCTATAGACTCCGAAACGACTGAACCAATTTTCTTGAAAATTTACACAGTTGTACTATAAGCATCTGCGAATGTTCTTAGCTAGGTTTTGTGTCGAGGTAGCCCGATAAATATCGAAAATCGATAATCGAAAAAATCGGGTTATAGAAGGAGTGGTCCGATTTTAATCAAATTTGATACACTCATAGACAAAGACATAAGAAAACGATATTCAGAAGTTTCAAGGTTGCAGTTCTTACAATAGTGCGGAAAATTTGATATCAATAACAGGAAATCAAAATTTGACTTACATCCATTCATTTTTCTTTCAGTCTACGGTTTCGCTTTAACTGGAAACAACTATTGCTTTTTAGTCTTTCGTGCCAACGTCCAAAGAGTCAGAGCTCCAGGACCATGGATTTGTTTTAAAGCTTTCATTACACCCGAGCAACGCCGGGCTATACTGTTAGTTTTATACTAAGTTAAGACTATTGTATGCATCCATATATCTGTCTATAATTTCTGAGATGAGATTGTAACTGTTTAATGGTAAAAGGGAAATAAGTGAAGCATATATATACAGAAAAAGGCATGGTACGTGGAACTAGAACAATTCACGGCGATGGACAGAATAAAGGCTTCGTTTCGAAATTCTCAAATATCACCCGAAGAATGCCGGAGCGCCCAACGACTGAAATGTCTTATATATGACAATAAAGATGAGGACAATAGTTTAAACAATATAAATAGTGAAATTAGATACATACCCACCCAATGCATTCGTTTAGTTTCTAAGTAAGGTTAACCCATTTTTTTGTGTCATTTCAATAATCTTTATTCCTTCCTCCAAACTTTCTCTCATTATTGTGATATACAAGTCATTTAAAAAAAAATGAAATTTGCGTGGGCATTTTAATCCTGGATGATGTCGATCGTGTAAAGGGCTCAAGTGGCTCCTAACTTTTCATGTAGCACAATGCATTCAGTTCCGTATTTTCCCTTATACTATGTTCACGTAAATACAATTTGCATTAAAGTCCTGAATGGGCACAGGCATTATTCCTGAAAGTCTTCTTCTTCTTCTATGTGCTCTGTCCTTTCAGGTCGTAGGCGATCATGGCTCTCCACATCTCCCTATCCCTGGTGGCACTTAGAACGCTTTCTTGTGTAAAATCTCGCAACCCCCATTCTGTCATCCACCCGCTCAGACCCTTCAAAAATGTTATCCGCTGCTTTCCTCTGTCTCTTTTTCCCTCTATCTGGCCTGTTAGTATCAGGTTCTCCAAGCCCTCCTTCCTCATTGAATGTCCCAGGAACTTCAGTTGTCTCTTCCTGATACTCACTATTAATTTTCTTTTCTTTTTCATTTCTCTAACACCTCATCATTGTTCGAGCCATGATATCCACAGCATCCTTCTGTAAAACCACATTTCAGCTGGTTTAAGTTGTTCCTTCATCTTTGATGATATTGTCCAACATTCGCTGCCATATTAACAAATTGACATCGCATAGCAATCTAGTAGTCTCTTCTTTGTTTCTAGTGAAAATTTCCTGTGTCTTAATACTTCACTCAGCGTCTGGAACGCGTCCTTCGCCATGCCAATTCGACTTCGGATCTCTGTGTCACACTTTCCGTCTCCTGTTAGAACGCTTTCCAGGTATTTAAATTTTTGTACTTGCCTGATTCTAGTATCCCCCACCTGTATTTGGCATTTTGCTTTGCTCTTTTTGCTGATGACCATGCATTCGGTTTTCTTGTCATTTATTTGTAGTCCTTTTTTGTTACTCTCTTCAGCTACCTTCTGTAGGAGGTCTTGTAGTTTCCCTTCCGTGTCTGCAAACAGCACTGTATTATCTGCGTATCTTATGTTGTTCAAATTGTGTCCTCCGATGACAAATCCTGGGATAGCATCTAGGGTCCTCAAAATATTCTTGCTGTACAAGTTGAACAGATCCGGTGAAAAGACACATCCTTGTCTTACACCCTTTTCTATCTTTGTAAATTTGCTGAATTTGATACGTGTGCGTAGACAGGCAGATTTCTGCCAGTAGAAATTCTTAATTACTCTAATGTCTTTCCCAAAAATGTCGAGACTGCTGAGCATCTCAATCAATTCTTTGTGGCGTATTTTGTCGTTTGCACCTGGCTTCTTAAGCAGTGCTATGAAAATCGACTTGCATAGGTCGTCTGGTATTATACCACTATTATTAATTTCATTTATTATTCATGTAATTTTCTTTATGCAGAATTTTTCCAGGGCTAACAGCAGTTCTATGACAGTGCTGTCTAGACCAGTTGCTTTGTTTCTATTCAGTTTGGTCATCGCAGCTTCGACTTCGGACTTTAATATTTCCGGACCTTCCTTATCTTTGTGTATTCTCGGTTGGACTCTCTTGTCGCGGTAAAGACCTTTTATATATTCTTCCCATCGCTGAAGTATTTCATCTTTCTCCAATATTATCGTTCTATCTCTAGATATTATATATCCTTTTGAGGAGCAGGTTTTTTGTCATGTCAGTTCTCTTGTCTCTTTATGCATGTCTACTTTATTAGTCTTGCTCAGTCTCTATACCTCTGCACATTTGTTGTGGAGCCATTCCTCTTTAGCCTGTCTGCATTTGTTCCTTATTTCCTTGTGTAGTTTTCTGTATTCCATTCCATGTCTTGGCATCCTTTTTTGTCTTCTTTGCATCATATCGAGAATCTCTTCAGTCATTCACTCGTTTTTTCTTCTGCGTCTGATTTCCTTTGGGAGAATGTTGTTTGCAGATATCACTATCGCTTCCTTTAGTGAGTCCCACTTCGAATGTCCTTTTTCAATTTGTTCTTTGTGTTTGTTATTCATGCTGTTAGTGTATTTTTCCGCAGGTTGAGGTGATTCACAAGTGTGTTGTATTTCAGTCTTGGTGCTGTGCTAGGCTCCTTCGTTCTCCGGAGTTTCACCCTTAGTTTGCAGATGCCTGGGACGTGGTCGCTTCCGTAGTCGGCGCCTGGATAGGTTTTGCATTAAACCACTGCGTTTTTGAATCTCCTGTTTATTGTTATGTAGTCTGTTTACTTTTCGTGTCGCCTCCCGGGCTTCACCATGTCCATAGACATCATGGGGGTTCTTGAAACCAATTGTAAGTTATTACCTGGTCGATTACTGTGCACCATTGAACCAATTTTTCTCCTCGTTCCTTGCGGAATTCTAATCCAAAGTTGCCAGTCGTGTCTCCTTTCTTCTCTTTACCTACCTTGGCATTCAAGTCACCCATTATGATCCTAATTTTCTGGCTTTTGCACTGAGCCTTGGCACTGTCCAAGTTTGAAGTAGAATGGTTCTATTTCTTCCTCAGTACTTTATGTTGTTGGTACTTGAACTACTATGATAGATATGTTGAAGGGTCTTCCTCTCAGTTTAACCAAGAGGACTCTCTCTCTGAAAGCTGGCAGTATCTCAAAACGCATTTCTTCACGTCTTTGTTCAGTATTAATACGACTCTTTTTTCGTTGTTTTTGCCTCCTGCGTCAATTATCCTGCGGTCGTCGCTGCTGAAGTCTCCATTGTTAGGCCATCTGGTTTCGCATATGCCCGGAATATTGATCTTCAGTCTGTCCATCTTCTGCTTGACATTCTCTAGTTGTCCACTGTTGTTGAGCATCCTGACATTCCATGTCCCAAATGTAAGTCTTTCTATGTTGCGTAGAGTCGCAGGCGTAACGGTCCAGATACACCTGTTGCTCATGTCCCGGGCGAGGGACAAATTTTGGGATAAAATGTCCCCTTTACGCCGTTGGTGCTAACAGTCGTCGGATGACGGTCAGGTGACACCTGTTGCCCATGCCGATCCTTACCGATCCTTTCCTGCCGTTGAGTTTCATATATTTATTGTGAATAGCCACGATTGAGCGGAGGTTAGATAGTGAAGTGGTATTCCGTTCCCTTCTCCACGGTGATTGATTGAGACACCACATTCAGTTAGCTGGCCGTTGGCTCCTTAAGAGTTCTTCCGCCGTTTGTAGGTTTAATTTTATTCTACCCGGTTGCTAACATCCCGAGAAAAAAAGAGGGTGGAAAAATAAATGTACTTAATATCAGTTAAATTGATTAGTCATGCAGAGGAAGATAATGTCCCTTCTTCAGAGTTAATCTATTTTAGAAACTGTTGAGCAAAAAAAAAACTGAAAGTAAAATAATAAACAAAGCCTGAACATTAATGAAACGAAGAATTTTTCTCCCTACTAGTCTAAGCTAACAAAGAACAGGAGTGTTTGCCAAACTATAGATTAGCATTTCATCACCAGTAGACAAAAGCTTGGAATTTTCTTTGAATTTTCGTAGTTTTTCAGAAACAAGTCTTCTGACTTGATTTGGATAATTCCAAAGTACGTTGCCGAAACAGCAAAAAAAAAAAAAAAAAAAAAAACGCAACAAACTGACTTTTTACCGAGGTGTTTTTTTTTCTTCGCTCACCACTGTATATTTTCAAAGCATTGTAAAACAGGAGTAATTGTTTTTCAAAATTTACGCACAGCCCCTGTTTGTGCTGTATAAAAGGTTATCTGCTCTTGAGATGAAATGTGAGAAAATCACAAAAATGGTGACAATACAGGAGATTGCAGTGCCACATCCTGCACAATTAAATCTGGATTTCACAGCGACTAATCACCAAACAGTTTGGTAGGAGTGGATAACAAACAATGTGGGTGTATTTAATGGCAATGAATATAAGAGAAACGAAACAAAATAAGCACGTTTCTTCTTTACCAGGGTTGGTTTAAACTAAGAAAAGTTTACAAAATCGTGAATAATAGAAATGAGACTTCTAAGAAAACCCTGGCTCTTTTGAATGAAAATTTCAAAAGCGAAAGAAACCCAACATATGAAAGACACTAATTTCGATGAAGAATACAAGAAAATGACGAAACTGCAATGACTTGCATAATTGCCTTGAAAATTCTGGCACATGCGTGCAAGAATAATAATAATGTTCATTTATACATCTTAGATGAAAAAATAGTATATATGCAGGATGGATTCAGGCGGAAAAAAACATCCTAGATCAGCATAGTGACCCAACCTTCTTAGCAGTAGATTAGGCTATGGAATCAATATAGTGGTTCCATTTGAGGTCTGAGGAGAGGGTAAGGCCGAGGAGGCGTCGTGTTGCTCTCAGGGAGAATCGCTTGGTCCATGCTTATGGGAGGCATGAGAGGTTGATGTGATGGTTGACAGACAACAGCTTGGTCTTAGATGCATTGAAGTTGACACGCCACTTCTTGCCCCAATACACCACAGAGTGTAGTTCACGTTCAAGGTCATGTGTACTTACTAACTAATCAACTAATAGAAAATTAAAAACAATAACAGAAAATTTTACGATCAGTATCATCCCCATCATGATACTCCCGTTTCAGTTGCATTGCATTTATGTTAGTTGCGTTTGAACTGTTTTATCACATTGATTACCAGTACAGTCGTTTTTCCCAAGATAATCGACATTTGTAAAAAGATATTTTTTGTATTTTTAATACTTGCTTGCAATTTTTAAATACAACTTGAAAAAGTTAGATATATTGTCTAAAAATTGTTAAACAGTGTCTTTCTTTACTTAAATCGAGCTCTTCTCCAAATGTTGTTGTTGTGGGGTTTTCCCTTTTCTTAAAGATAGACACGTCCAGAGTATACTTATACTACTGCTATAGAATCGAGACAAGAGAATGCCGCGTTTTCACGAGGTATTTCCGTTGATACTGTCGGCTCTCTGATTTGCGGGCGGAGAGCATTAACCAAGTCGTTGCTCCGCCGAAGAGTAGAGTCACGACTAGGCAAAATTAGACAGATATTTTTGGCTGGGTTATATGGCCCGGATAAACCACGTTAAAAAGGCCTTGTGCTACATCTTGCCCTAGTGGGAGAGCAAATAAATACCGAATTCCGTGTTTACTCGCAGTGATTACTTTGACACTGTCAATTTCTCTGCCTCCGAGCGGAGAGTATTAACCCAGTCGTGGCTCCACCAAAGGGTAGAATCACGACTGGGCAAAATTAGACAGATATTTTTAGCTGAGCTATATAGTCCGTAGGACCCCCGTTAAAAGGCCTTGTGCCACATTTTGTTCTAGAAGATTAGGGTAAATAAATACAAAATACCGTGTTTTCACAGTGAGTTAACCAGAGAATACGAAACTCCAGGGAGAGATTAACAGTCAGTACTAGTAGTTCATAGTAGCTCTGTGCTCCACTCATCGAGAGGATTATTAAGCAGTATCCGTCAGCTTCCGACTCGGACATACTCAATATACTAAGTCTTCATTTCCAGAGACTCGTACATATACTTTTTACTAACCCGCATTCCTGGACTACTAATCTTCATTAAAGTCTGTATTCTTATGTTAATACACTTATTTTCTATCTCAATTACTGGTCGTTGTTTAATTATTTATGCGGGTGCTATTCCCGAGATTCACAACAGTTGTAATAATAGAAAATAATAATAATAATAATAATAATAATAATAATAATAATAATAATAATAATTGTTTTAGAAGATATGCCATCATTATAACCCCCATTCAGATGGAAAAAAAACTTGCATTAGTGCTAAAAATGAAAATGTTACAGTAAGCTAGGATTTCATCAGAAGTATAACCACATTAGACGAACCAACGCAACAAGCATATGAATAAACAACAAGCAACATAAATCTTGTCACAGATATGACCAATTATAACTCGTTATAACTCGCTGTTATAATTGGTCTATAATTATGTCTCGACTGACTTCAACGATACTTTAACGAATGCTCTATCAGAACTCTAGACATTTACCCGTACCCTAACCACACAGATTCGTTTTTTTTTTACGTGTGTCATTACGAGTGAGTACGCTCGGGCAAAAATTCCCCGTAGCTCCCGCATAAGAGTTATCATATCTTGTTTACTTTTCCCCATGGATATAGTTTCATCTGATGCCTCTCCTCCCGAAGGTAATTTTGAAATTTGGGCATTTACCAGAAAACTCCCCACTAAAGCCGGATGAGACACAAGGTCGGCTTTTAACGTAAACATTTCGAGCCCTTAATTTAGGCCAAACATTTTTCCTATGGTTCTTGCATAAGGCAGGGTCGGCCTCTTGTCTATTTATCCTCAGACGAAACTCTTCTCTTCTTCATAACCTCATTTTGGTTTCTATCCGCCCGACATGGCAGACTTTGAGTTGAAATCTGGATCTGAACTCTGTTTAAGTTCATTATTTAAGGTGTTTTGTCAAATTCATTTCTGTTACCGGCAATGTTTTATTTACACCACAACATCTCTTTTTCAGATTTATTTTTATTACTAAGTATTATGAGATTTTTATTTTCCAAAACATTCTGGTACTAATGCTTTTATGTTCAACGAATTCTTGAAGTGTAGGTGCGTCAAAGATATCATGCAAAAATTGCGTAGGTTGTTTCTTTCTTGCAATTCCAGCATATGCAATATAATTTTCGTTTTCTTTTTTTGTCAGATTTACACGTTCTTTTCCTTTTATTCTTGCAAACTTTTTTCGCCTATCAACTTTCAACGAGGTTACTTAAATACTTTGTTTTATTTAATTCTTTTATTTTAACTTTTATGTTAAATTTATTCTTTTTACAGGTTTATTTTTGTCAATTCTTTTTTCTTTTATTTATTTTATTGTAATGTTTAGTTATTTAAATCTCTTCTCTTTTACGTTAACATTTATTTTCTCGACCCTTTCTTTTTCCTACTGTTTTAGGCTATTTTCTTTTTCGTATTATTTAGGTTATTTTCTGCTGTTACAGGTTAATTTTTCTTTAAATTTTATTTTTCAAATAGCCTTTTACCTTTATTCTTGTTGTTTTCGCCTAATTCCCTTTGTCATTTTTATTTAAGTTAAGCTTTTTGTGAGGTTATTTTTTCTGCCATTTATAGACTAATTCCATTTAATTTACTTTTTCTTTCATTGTATTTTCTTTAAGTATTCTTTACTTTTATTTTCCTGAACCTTTCGGGGTTTATATTTTTGAAGTAACCTTTATAATGAATGTTTTGTGTTGACTGCAGTTTTTTCATCTGAAGCTTGTTGTTTGCATATTTTTCTTCCCCCTTCCCCATATTTAATATTACCTAAAAAAGAACCAAACAAAAATGCATATGAATGGGAAAAATGGTCAACAAATGTTGGAAAAACACCGTCCTAACAAAGAATCTACTCCAACGAACTCTCTTATTAAGGCTGTCAAACTCAATAGCCCTTCCTTTAAAGTTAAATTGTTTAAAAACCTCGACGAGGGGAGTGTTAAAATTGTCAACACTCCTCTTATTGGAGCTACAAAGAACTCTCATCATAAGGGTACTTTCTCAAAATCTCAGATGGTCATAGCATGAGACAAGGCCCCTCTCAGGAGAGCATTAATTCCGAGGACCAGTCAAAAAACGAAATTATTTTCTGAAACGTTCCCTATGCGCCTATTACTTATAAGGATTCTTTGAAAAAATCTCAAGATACAGGAGACAAGAATTTGGAAAACAGTCAAAACAATGCCAAGGCCGGCGAGTTGCCATGTTGTTAGAACTCCCCCACTCCGAAATGTGTGATCAATATAACAAAGTTCTTGCTGCGGGCCAAGGGTTACGCTCACTTAGTAAAAGAAGGTGAACTCTTGGCGTACCTCCTAAAATTGAAAAAGATTGAAAAACGAATTGTGTCAGTCTTTGTGGTAGACAAGCGTTCATGCAAAATTTGTCGCTCCACAGTGGCTAAAACACTACAATCCGCGGAGTTCAAACCCTTAAGTATACTCAAGGAAGCGGTCTTTTTCATGAGTGACGTACTGCTACTCACGCCAGAAGAGTGCTTTGCGGTTTCTTTGTAAGACTTAATTACAAAAACTAAGAAAGGAGCTCGATGATCGTCGCAGGGCCAAAGTGACAGTATTTTGTGGTTCCTTCTCAAGTTATTGGAAAGCATCTGGCTGCATATTTTCCCACTATGGAAAAATTCTAGATGCATCCTGCTATGGCCTAAATGGGGGGTGATCTTTTGAGATAATGCTAGACAAGTACATCTTCTTGACCATCCCTAAATGCCTGGAGGTAGTGGGCCTGAAATTGCCGGTAATAGTATCCATCCCAAAAACAAAGTGCTGGAGGTGTACAGAAACTTGTCACCTCCACTTCTTCTGTCCAGAGAAGAAGGCCTCTGCTAATCAGGCCCCTGGCGATTAAAATTCTCCCACTAGCCGCGTCTTCAAAATCGGCGGCGCCTGTAGTGGGCATGCCAATAGCTAAGACCGGTAGGGTTGTGCCCCCGGTTGGGTCGAAACAACAGATAACATTCCCTGGAAAGCCTTCACCAGCTGCTGGTGCTGCCTCAGAGGAGGTAAAAGAGGAATGGCTTGTTGTTGATAAGGTCAGGGGGAAGCGAAGAAAGCGCAACCTCGGTGCCCTGAAACCCCAAGGACTAAGGACACGAACAGCCCCACGAACAGTCCCACTTCCTCTATCAGCGCAAAAGGTGATGCCCCAGCCTGGAAGGGTACTTCATTCGAAGAAATGTTGAAGAGGTTCACGAGGAAACAGAAAAAATTAAATTCTTGAATGAAAAGTTAAAGTAAGCTGAATCTTCTCGCTCCTCGGCCTAGAGACTTCAGATCTTTAAAACACCGACTCATCCCTCTCCCAGTTCCTCCTCCAAAAATATTAATGGCATTAGTCAAAGTCTTGTTTTCTTTCTTTTGGGAAGAATGCAAGTCTCTCAAGGTGTGTCGCGAGATCTGTTACCACCACCCTTCTGAGGGCGGTCTAGGAATATCTAGCGTTTAGATTATATATACAAAAATAAATATCAACAGTCGAATCGATTGAACGTTGGACAACCTACACACGCACTAGTCGTGTAATACGCTTCTGTTGTATTTGCTGTTAAATATACAACATTTCTATAACACATGTTTTGTTATATAAACCTTTCACTTGATCTCAACAATCTCTGAAGTATTTTTTATTTCGTCCTTAGATTTTATGCATCCTGTTGATGTCTTTTGTCCAGTTAGTTATCTTATTCTGTTTATCCATATATTTATTTATCTGTAATACACTCTTCTGCACATTATTCGTTGAAGCATTCCTCTTTAGCTTGCTGCATTTGTTCCTTATTTCTTTATGTAGTGTCCTATATTCAGTTCCATTTCTTGGCATTATCTCTGGCTCCTTTTCACCGTGTCGACAATTTAATCTGTCACTAATTAATTTTTTCTCTTTAGCTGATCTCAATTACTAAGGCCTCTCTTAATGTGTCTCACTTCGAGTTTCTATTTTCATTTTGTTCCTCATTTCTGCTTTTTTCACTCTCTATATATTTCGATCCTGGATATGACGATAAACTACATCCGGCAGCAAGGCCTCCGATTGGGAGGTTGTGAGGAGCATGGAACCACCTCTTAATTGTTGTTGTTTCGAGGTCACCCTGAACCGGAGCGGTAGCACCTGTTAGGGTCCCAACTATGGGCAAATAGTTTACCCCCAAACTAGGGTTAAAACATTATGAAAGTATAAAATAGACTTTTATAAAATATATTTACATAAAATAGACTTTTATAGAAAAATATACATTTTTAAAGGAACAATATTACCAGTAATATATTTTTGAATGAAGAAAATTCTTACCATAACATATTTTTGAAGAAAAGAAAAAATTATTTCCATAATACATTTCTGAAGAAAAAATATAACCAGCAATATATTTTTGAATACAATACTAGAGAAACATTTTCATCAAAATTGACTAAATCAACCTTCTCACTATAACCAAACATTATAAATACCTTGAAACTCCATATTTTTTTCTTTAAATAACCCACAGAAGTTGATATGTTTTTAAACAAAACTCAAACTAAAGTTCTATACATTTCTCTTTCAGATTCGGGTCGTTCAAATGTCTGCCGTATTGCAATTTGGGTGCTGCCTTAGGCCTCTTCAATTTTCGTAGTTTCATTCGAAGTTCACATATTACCGGAAGCTGATCGCTTCCACTGTCAGCACTTGGATAGATTTTACAGTGTAAAACTACATGTGGGCTGTGCTTAACAAGACAATTTTTTGTATATCTCTTAAGCTGGGCCAATATTTACATTAGACAATGTGCAAACACTATGGAAAATATGTATACAAACACTGGAATGAACATTACCCAGCATCGGTTTCAGAAATAGAAGATGTCACCATTCTATGGGATTACACCATCTACACACACAGAAAAATTGAAGCAAATAGGCCGGATATTATTGTTAAAAACCAAAAAGAAAAAACTTAAATTAATTGATATGGCTTGTCCAGCGAATTGTAACATAGCAAACAAGAAATTCGAAAAACTGTCAAAATATAAAGACCTGGAAATCGAAAGAAAAAAATGTGGAAATTGAAAACAAGTATCGTACCAGTGATAGTGGGTACACTTGGAATGATTAAAAATGGAACAAAACAATACATTGAAAAAATCTCTAGAAACCCTAGCTTAAGAGATGTACAAAAAATTGTCTTGTTAAGCACAGCCCACACACTAAGGAGAACTTTTTTATGTAACGCTAGAGATGATAGAAGAGGTAGAAAAAACATGAAATGGAGCCATAACAACATGTCACGACCTGCCTTAGGTCTTCCCACAGATTTGGTAGGTAGTGCGGCCATAGCAGAAATAGAAATATGATAAAAAATGACAACATAATAATAATACATCCGAGATTATATTCCATGCGTCCATATTATCTTCTGCTTATTCACAATGACTATATAACATACGGAAAAGTTTTCAATCGACTATCGAAATGCAAATGACACTATTGCAAAATCTATGTACTAATTTCTTCACAATTAGAAGATCTAAAATAAAACATCTTCGGATTAAAAGTTGCTTATTGCAGATAAAAATCTGCAGTCTATAATTAATGGAAACTAATTAATACAGATGCATTGCTAATTGCTTTGCGGTGCAACAGGATCTGTATTGAACTGCATATTTCTGTCTGCCATGAAATTTACTGATGATGACTGCGCCCACTCTTCTTTTCTCTCACTCAGATTGTTTTTTTCCCTTGTCGTTGAGACTTTCTTCTAAGAATTGTATTTCAAAAATCCATTTTACAATTTTATTGTTCTTGTCTATCTTTCTAATCACTGAAGAGATTATCTAAACTTATTTATAAATAGAACTTTGTCTGTGTGTGTGTGTCTGTGTGTGTGTGTATCCGTTACCTACAGACTTCGAAACAGATGAACCGATTTTCTTAAAAATTTACACAGTTATACTATAAGCGTCTGCGAGTGTTCTTAGCTAGATTTTGTGTCGAGGTATCCCAAATAAATATCGAAAATCGATAATCGAAAAAATCGGGTTATAGAAGGAGTGGTCCGATTTTAATCATAGACAAAGACATAAGAAACGATATTCAGAAATTTCAAGGTTGCCGTTCTTACAATAGTGCAGAAAATCGATAATATATATATATATATATATATATATATATAAAGCAAGATGTTTGTGTGTGTGTCTGTTTATCTGTCTGTATCCTTTGTACAAATCCACAATTTTTATCCAATTCTCATCAAATTTACACAAATATTCTTTAGGCTGAGTCCGAGCTCCAGGACCACGGATTAGTTTTAAATCTTTCATTACACCCTAGCAACGCCGGGCTATACTGCTAGTTCAAAATAATCAATAAGCCAGCTCTTTAACAAAGAAAATTAAAACATATTAGAAATCATCTACTACTTGTCAAACTTACGCTAGCATTAAATTACAGAAATATTCATTGCTTATATGACATTGCACAATCATATGGATGGCTTGGTAGTTGACTTAGTTGCGTCATTTTAAGCGAAGCCCTTGATCATTTTCAAAATTCCGGTGACAATTTTGTCACAGATGAAGAGCAGAGTCCAATATACGTGATTCTCTATGAGGATGCTAAGAGTACCATCGACTAAATACACTAGCAACACAGAAATGTTAAAGAAATAGAAATGAAAATGACACTTGGAAACATATTAAGGAAAGAGAGCTTAGAGATTTTGAAACTCACAAGGCATACTGAAGACAAGTCAGGCAGAGGGGAAACAGTGAGTAAGCTACCTATTGTGTTTTTGTAAACATATCACAGTACACATTAGTTGTGGATAATTGTTTTTGCTTCGAGATATATCAACTTCGGTCGGTTATCTAATGAGGGAATATACATATTTTGTAACCAATTTTTTTATTTTTCGTTTCTTATAATTTTAGATAATAATGGTTTCAGTGATACAAATCTTATTATTTAACCCAACAACTGGGAGGAAGAAGTGGATTCATACCTTTTACAAGGTTATTTAAGCGAATATAACGAACCCAACTGGAATTGAAACTAGGCTCTCCGATTAACAACTCCAAGTCATTACAGCAGCTGCTGTTCCCTGCTGTTCACTCATCAAAGTACTGACCAGGTTCAGTATTGCTTAACTTTGGTGATCGTACGAGAACAGGGCTGGTAAGCAAACAAGCTTTCCCAGTAAAATAAAAAAAAAATACGGGCGCTGTGCTGAGTTCTAAGCGCTCTTCTTCTTCTATGCGCCCTGTTCCTTCAGGACGAAGGCGATCATGGTTCTCCACGTCTCCCTATCCCTTGTGGCTCTTAGTATGTTTGCTCCTGTTACACCTCGCAACTCCGTTCCATCATCCACCTGATCAGGCCCTGCAAATATGTTATCCGCTGCCTTCCTCTGTCTCTCTTTCCTTCTATCTGGCCAGTAAGTATCAGGTTCTCCAAGCTCTCCTTCCTTATTGCATGTCCCAGGAACTTCAGTTGTCTCTTTCTGATGCTCAGTATTAATTTCCGTTTTGCTGCCATTCTTTCCAACACCTCATCGTTGCTTGCATGCTCAGTCCACGATATCCACAGCATCTTTCTCTAGAACCACATTTCAGCTGCTTCAAGTTTTGTCCTCATTTTCGATGATATTGTCCAGCATTCACTTCCGTATTGATGTAATGAAAAAACATGAGACCAGAAAAAGAAGAAAAATGTGTTCCCGTGTTGAAAGAATCGCGCTGCATAATCATTTTATAAGGCTGGAAAAAAGTATTGTGGTATTTGAAGATGAAAACAAAATAAATGCTTCTTTCGTGTTAATTGATATATTTTATCACGGTATTTAAACTCATTTTTGATAATTTAAACTCATTTATTTGTTAAATTGTTAACCTCTCAGGCATAAGATTTTTCAGGTGTCAATAAAAAGATGATAGGCAGATGAAGCAAAGTCAGGAATATGAGTACAATGAGGTGGTACAGGCAAAACTTCCATATTTAGTACCATAATTTTTCGGCGAAAGACCCGGTCAATACAGGGTCTTGCATTAATGTTTAAAAGCAACACGTTTTTACAATTAACCAATGAAGAATGCTTTTCTACAAATTGTATATAACTCTTCTAATTGACAACATTATATCTCATTTATATATATTATGTGGCTATTAACAATTGCCTCTTTCACTGGAGATGATTATAGAAAACCCAGTTACATCACGATTCTAATAAGGAATTTTCGAAAGCACGTCTCCCCACATCTGACGAGCAGAGAACAACTGCTTAATTAATCTGAGAAACAGATAACAAGGGGTTTAGTGACCAAGTTTACGTACTTTCAAGGTTCATGAAGATGTTTTATGATCGGAGTCTAACTAGTATTGAAATGATCAGCTGATAATTCTCGAGACGTTTGCCACGGTTTGAAGAAATTGAACAAAGATTTTACATGAAAACTTGGTAGAATTAAGAATTTTGAAATTTTTCGTTCCAACATAAGCCACAAAACTTCTGAGAGCGGGAAGCTCAGGTAGTGGATTGTACTCGTCGTCTTACGGGGAGTTTGAGACGCGGTTAATTGCAAAGAGCTTAGTCTTATACAGGGAGGATCGGTTCACTTCAGGTCCATAAAAGATAGTAAATATTATTATTAGTATTATTATTAGTATTCGAAGAAAAGCTGACGAAAGATACTATCTAGTCTATAAAGACTAGATAGTATCTGACATTATTGTTATGTCATTTTCATTAAAATTGATTTCTGCTATGGTCGCACTACCTACCAATTCTGCAGGAAGACCTAAGGCGGGTAGTGGAGTGTTGTTATGGCTCCATTTCATGTTTTTTACACCCTAAAATCCCTAGCGTTACATCGACAAAGTTCTCCTTAGTGGGTGGGCTGTAATTAACAAAACAATTTTTTGTATATCTCTTAAGCTGGGGCTTCCACCGATTCTTTCAATGTGTTTTTTGTTCCATTTTGTATCATTCCAAGTGCACCCACTATCACTGGTACGATACTTGTTTTCAATTTCCACATTTCTTTCTTTCGATTTCTAGGTCTTTATATTTTGACAGTTTTTTGAATTTCTTGTTTGCTATGTTACAATTCGCTGGACAAGCCATATCAATTAATAAGCAAGATTTTTCCTTTTGGCTTTTAACAATAATGTCCGGCTTATTTGCTTCAATTTTTCTGTCTGTGTAGATGGTGTAATCCCATAGAATGGTGACATCTTTTATTTCTTTAACCGGTGCTGGGTGATGTTCATACCAGTGTTTGTTTAGAGAATTTTCATAGTGTTTGCACATTGTCTAGTGTAAATATTGCCCCACTCTATCGTAACGATTTTTATATTCATTTGGGGCAAGTACAGAACAGCCTGAGATTAGGTGGTCTATTGTTTATTGGTATTTATCACAGAACCTTCATTTTGGATTTACATTATTATGTATAATATTTGCCTGAAAGTTCTTAGTGAAAAGACTTTGGTGCTGCGCTGCAAGAATACAGCCTTCAGTCTTAGACTTTAATCCAGATGCACGTAACCATCGATAAGTATTAACTTTATCAACATTGGATTTATTAGCACGTTCTGGATACTGGTCATGCAGAGGTTTGTCCTGCTAGCATTGTTTCATCTGTTCAAGAGCTTTATTCTTGGCTTTCATTTTCATATTTTTTGCCTCAATAGTTGGTTCTTGGCTTCTGTTTTGCTTTTCTATAGAATCTACTAAATGTAAATCTTGTTTGTATTTGCTGCCTTCTTTTATTATTTTTATTATTGAATATTTTATTATTATTATTATTGTAAGGTGTGCGATCACAGCTTCCCACAATTTTCAGTCGTTTGTGTTTCTTAATAAATTTTGTCTTTTCACCATGATTAATAATCCCTGTTCTGCTAAATATATATATAAGCTCGTTAGGTAGGTTATTCGCTACTTTCCTCTCTCACTTTATTTCAATATATTCTGGGAATGTCACATTTTCTCAACCCTATTTCTTCGTTATGCGCCTAGATATTTCAATTTTCTGTATAATGTTAAGTAAAAGTATTTCGTTTGTTCCCATTTTCTCTAAAATTTTGTCATTCGACACGTTTTAGTCCACGGTGTTCTCAGAAAAATCTATAGAATTACAGTTCTGTTGCATTAATGTGAGCTCAAGTATCTTCTTCAACTATTTGAAGATTGTCCAGCATTTCCTAAAGTACATAGGAGTAGATGCATCTGCCTAGAATTATTTGTGACCTCAAATCACGCCTGCAACGAGAACAAGATGTAACAGGTGCATGCGCCACAGGACAGTTCAGCGTCCTTTAAGCCATTGAGCTTCAGCTTTGCTGTTACCATCACGACAACTGAAACAGCAAATCGCCTGACGTTGTTAATTGGATGCTGAGGGACTGTCAACGACTGGGATAATTCGATGAGACCCGAATGTTTCGATGAGATAGTAGCGATCTGGTTTGAGAGCAGTGTGAAGACGGCTTGCAGTTATAGTGATGGTGTGAATGTGTTCACGTTGCAGGGGATGCATTAGTTCGTCCGACTAAACAAGTCTTTGAGCAGAGACTGTGACTGGGTTGGACTCGTTAGTCCGTCTCAATAAGCCTTTTATCGCAGACTGCGACTAGGATGGTCTCGTTAGACAGTCTAAACAAATCATAGCAGTGATTAGGTTGGATTCATTAGTCCAACTGGGTCGGATCTTTTAGTTCGTCAAAACAAGTCTTTGATTGGTGACTTCGACAGCGTTGTATAAGTTGATCCATATGAACATGTTTTTGATCGCAGACTGAAATTGGGTTGGATTCAATTACTTGTTCACAGACAGTTACTTGGTATGATTCATAATTCCGTCTAAAAAGTCTTTGAACACATAGTGCGACAGTTTTGGATATTTACGCCGTATCAACAAATCTTTGATCAAACACTGCGACTGGGTTGGATTCGGTTTGCCTGATTAACAAGTCAACAATGGAAGACTGCGAATGGGATAGATTCGTGAGTTCGTTTAAACAAGTCTTTGATCTTAGACTCCAATGGATTTGCATCTTTTACGCCATTTAAACATGACATTAATCACCGACTCCTGCTTGACATTGTTTCCTAATTCTTTTCATCAGTTTTTGCATTCAATGTAGCCACGCCACTCAATAAAAAATGGTAGTTCATTCACACCGGTTATTCCACCGTCACCTGTCCAAGTTAAACAAAATAGGGCAGAGAAGCATTCAGGAGATATTCAATGAAATATATAGTTACTACGTTTGTTTGTTAGGAACGAGTATTTAAGATCTATTGACGTGCAATAACTTTCATCTAAAAATATCAATGAAACGTGGATACTTATAGAGATGACATGGCTTAATCTATCTTTCGACCACTTGTGGAATTGATACCACGTTGACCTTCTGTTCTTAACCTGTACAGGATGTTCTTCACAAGATTATGGACCAATCCCATGAGTTATGACAAGTTTATAGATTGTTAGCTTGTTAGCTAGATGTAAGTAGACAGGAACGAACAGAGTGAAAACAATAAAATATTTATGGCGATATTTAAAATTAAAAATCAAAACAGCACTCAAATAAATACATGTGTTAACATCATGACGTGTCATTTACATTACAAAACGTATAATTCTGGCAATCATCAGATCGTACGCAGATGAGACATGCGGTTATTTTTGACATCCTAACGTATCTGGTAGATAGATAGATAGATAGATAGATAGATAGATAGATAGATAGATAGATAGATAGATATGAATAAAAACATATAGATAAGTAGACTGACATTTAATTCCGAGTCTATTCATTCTAGATACCCAAACACACACACGCACACCCACCCACCTATCTAGCTAATAATATGGAGTACTAGAAAAAACAACTACAAAATAGGTGGCTATTATGTTGAGATACTTATATTTATACAGAAATTTATGTATACATTTCAACATTTTCTCGCACGAAGATACACACGCACACTGACAAATGAATAAGAAACACTTATTTTCAATACAGACGAAAACACACACATACACAAACACACACACACACATGCGCGCACACGCACATATAGAAATAGAGAATGCATATATATGTGAATTTAAAGGAAATGTTTATTCCTTTGATATTTTTGTGCGTGTGCATATATATATATATATATATATATATACATTTTTCTGCATGCGTTTATATTATATAAATGAAATAAAAAACTCCTTCTACGACGCAAGTATATGTATATGTCTATTTGCATATATAATATATGCACATATATGTGTATTCCTTTATATACATATATGCACATAGATACGTACATATATGCGAACACGCATACCTGTTGTGTGATTTTGAGTATATATATATATATATATATATATGTATATATATGTGTGTGTGTGCTTGTGTGTGTGTGTGTCTGTGTGTGTGTGTGTGAGTAATTGTGTGTATAGTTGAATTCTCTCAGCTATTCATGTATCTAGATACGTAGAGGGGAGAATGCACTGAGTGGCCTGTTTGCTATGTGTCTGTTCAACAGACGATGTTCATGTATTTCCGAATATACATAAATCTCATGGATTCTTATTTTATTTCTGTGACTTGAAGCGTGTAGGCAGATGTGATGCCCGCTACATTTGGGCAGCCATAATACTAATAGGATTTTGTATGGAATTACGAGTCAAGGTGAAAAAGGAATGAAAGAAATGATCAAGAACATTTAATCGGGAAGGGTTATTGGGGAAAAGAGGAAGAAGAAAAAGAAGAAAAAATGAATAAGAGATAACGATAAGAAAAATGGAGAAAAATAGAAAAGAAATAACCGATTTCGTGGAAGTATTAAACATTAAAAATAGCTGAAGAAAATATTTAATAAAAAAATGGTAGATATCGGGAAAGAAAGACATAAAAAATAAAAATAAAAAGAGAGAAGGGACACAGAAAAAAAGAAAGAAAGAATGAAAGAAAGAAAGAAAAATATTAAAATAAAGAGAGGGTATGGCACTGTATTAGAAATATGAAAATCATAAAAGGGTAAATTCACGGAATGTCAAGAAAGAAAGAAACATAGGAAGAAGAAATGAATATATATACTATTTACGCTATTCGGACTGTTGCCTTCATCGTTTCGGTAGTTGTACGCTTCGACATTCTTCAGGTGATTAGAATTTCGTACTGAACCATTTATTTCCGTTACCGGAGTAGATTATCGTATTTCCACGAATAATGTCTTTTCCAGATGTCTCACTTTTAACTCAACTCTTTTTTTTTTCGCCTCTAAGATTAGCCATGTATTACGCTCACAAATTTTTGGACAAGTCACTGAATCCAACCAACGTTTTCATCCACTGAGTCATGTGAATATGAGTGTATGATTTTTTGTGACTTATATACCTATTGTCTCCGTAAGCATTTTTTTGACCAATGCTCATACTACAATTTTGTTCTTTGTTATTGTTTTTCTGTAGAATTCCGTATTACTGCTTCTTATATTGTATTTATTTCTATGCTGGGCCGACTTAAATTTTATGGCCTAGCATATGCGCGGATTACTTACGTTTTTGTATTTTCCAGGAGAGTTTCCTATCTATTATTTCAACTTTGCCCCACAGGGGGCGTTGATAGCCCTTTTCCACCATATGTAGTAAGCTAAACCTGATTTTTCCATTTGCCCTAGTGTTACGACCTTGCGGTTTTCTTTCAGTCTTATCGTAAGAGGACAGCCCGTTTCTCATTTATATTTCATATCACAGATGCATGTAATGTTGCAAACTGAGTTCTTAGTCATGTTCTTATCTATGGGGGGGGGTCTTACTTGGAAAAGGTGCCTGCGAAATACTGAACCACTTTTGAAATCAAGAACTCCACAAGGCCGTAACACGAGAAGAAACAGAAAAATCAGTAGTAGCTGACCACATGAATGGAAAAGAGAGATCACCGTCCCCTGTAGGATAAAATTAAAATAATAGATAGAGAACCCCACTAGAATATACGAAAACATAAGGAATCAGTACATATGCTAGGTCATAAAAATCTAAATCGGCAAAACATAGAAATGAAAACAACATGAGAACCAGTAATACGGAGTACTAGAAAAACAACTACAAACAACAAAATAAATATGAGATCTGGTGAAAATGGTTACTGAGACATTAGTTTTATAAGTCCTCAAAATATTTACACTGATGTTCTCAAGGAAAAGCACCAGTAGAGAGAATCGTTGGTTTGGGGCCCAAAGCTTTGTGAGTTCAGTTCCTGGCAGAGGTGAAGAAAAACTTAGAAGGAGCATGATTCATTGAACAATCTATCTTGGTGATCAAAATGAAAAGATCAGATCGAAATTTCCATCAGCTGAGTAATGACGGAGCGTACGACGGCCGAAACGTCGTGAATATATCAACAATGTAAATCATTACAATATCTCATCTCAGAAATATAGGCAAATGTTGAATATAATTTTTCTGGTGTATAGAAGCGTATTTAATGTTATTCAACGTGGACAAATTATAAAAGACATTTTAACCGAGAGTGTCTGCTCTCTTTTAAATGCGTCGTTAAAATGCGTCTGCTTCCTTTTAAATGCGTCGTTAAAATGCGTCTGCTTTCTTTTAAATGCGTCGTTAAAATGCGTCTGCTTTCTTTTAAATGCGTCGTTAAAATGCGTCTGCTTTCTTTTAAATGCGTCGTTTAAAATCCTTTTCATCAAATTCACTTTTGTTTCGGATACTATTATACAAGCTCCACACACAACATTTCACCGCCAGCATAGTAATAAGGGCACTAAGACGCAAGGGTTTAATGGAGTGAAAGATAAGAAGAAGAAATCTATGAAAAGAAATACAATAAAGAAACAGGAAAGACTGACGGTGATGTTGCATTTCAATATTTGAAGATCGAAATTGTCAGGTAATTAAGAAACTAAGTTTGATAAAAGAAACTATTAGTATAGAACATACGGTTACATCTAGCTAGCTCAACAGAAAAAAACTCTGAGACTTAGTTGCTAATCTAGTAAATTTACATAGTCAAGGCACAAAAGAGTAAAGTTAATCAGAACAAAATGCCACGAAAATATTAGTGAAATCAACAGGAGAAAGTCAGGTCACATCAGTGAGAAATTAACTCTAGTCGAAATGCCTGGTCAGGATCGATTATATTACAGATTCTCCTTTGGATCTGATCAAAGATCTCGTGATGTACAGCGGAAATCCAGACCAGATATGGCAATGGATATAATGCAGAGACGAATGACATTTATAAATGAGAAAGATGAAGTCTGACAAGAAAAACCTGACACAGTGACCCAACCTTCCTTGCAGTAGTAGTAGATGTAGCAGTAGTAGTTAAAAGTAAAAACATAAATTCATCACAGTGAACGAACTTTCCTAAAAGTATACCTCGCAATTAATTCAGTATACACACACACATACACACACACACACACACAGTAGAGAGAGAGAGAGAGAGAGAGAGAGAGAGAGAGAGAGAGAGAGAGAGAGAGAAAGAGAAATATTGTTTTTATTTCGTACCAAGCCTAATTTGGTAATCTTTTTATTTTAATCATATCACCCCGAACAAGGCGGTAACGCCACTGATGTGCAGGGGGCTACGTAAGAGTGAAAAGATTCGAAAAGAGAAAGCCGGAAACCACATCCTAAACAGGAAACAAGGGATGAGCCTCTTCACCCGTTCAATAGACGTGGGTGGAGTCAGTTATTAAAATAGAATAATATTTAAATATTTACTAATCATGTATGGCATGAATACTTAACTACCATACTGTATTTTTTTTAAGGATATACCGTATCAATTAAAATAACAGTAATGACAATGATTGATAAAATTATATAATTCAATATATGTCAATGCAAGCAGAACTTCTACTAAAGAAGATTTCAATAGATATGTGGAGTAATAATTTTTGTATAAAAAATAATGAACGTTTATATTTATTGGTGGTCAACTCAGACTTTTTATATAAAAATATAACACTATAGAATGCTACAGTCACTTTTTTGTATACCTTTTGTGTGTTAACACCATTTTTACTTTTTTTTTTTTGCTTTAGTATTGTTACTTCGCCTACTTTTGTCTTGCATATATTGTTTGAAATATTTTTGTCCTGTTTTTTTTCGTAACAAGACTAATTTGGTAATCTCAGTTATTAAAATAGAATAATATTTAAATGGGAAAGAAAATAGCTAGAAAGACATAAAAGTTAGGAATGAAATCTATATAGCTGAAGAAAAGACGGAAGAATATGAAACGCCTTAAGTAAATACCTATATATCTATTATATCCTTCGAATTTAAAAACAAGCAAAAGATAAAAAAAATTAGAAATTTTGAGACCAATTGACAGAAAAAAATCGACGTGTCCGGAAAAGTCAAAAAATGATAGTCAAAAGCAAAAAAAAAAAAAAAAAAAAAAAAAAATGACAAAAAAAAAAATCCTGAATGACAAAGGTGACAAATCACTCACACTAAACAAGGAGAAGATAACTCCTTGGCTGACTTGAAAAACCTGAACAAGCTGAGATAAATGTTTATACGTTGACATGAAGTGAAAAAATCAGATTGAATCAAATGCTTGGTCGTCCCACGAGGAAAGTTAATTCTCTGCACCTGAATAAACAATTTTTCTCATACACATATATAAGCATCAAGATCCCAGCCTTTTACCTTCAAAATAGTTAAATGTAATCACCACTAGTAGTTTTTCTCATACTTCTTGTCTGTAGAATTCCCTTCCGCATACTTGCTTTCCTGATAGCTACAATCTCCAAAGGTTTAAATGCAACATCAATTGCCATCATCTATCTGTCTAAATCAGTTCCAACTCCCACACTTTCTTCGGCATTCCTGTATTTTCTCTCTCTGTAACCCCCTGTGCACCAGTGGCAGTTCTACCTTGCTTTGTGGGAAATGATTTAAAAAAAAAGCAAAATAAAGCTTACCATTCTTCCATTATTTGAACATTGCTGTCACATCTGGTTTGGCGCATCCGTTATGTATTTAGAAATACTTGATGAAACACAAAGAATAATCTGCAATGTTATTGGTCTTGACCTGGAAACTCGGCTTCCGTCACTTTTCTATCTCCGTAATTTAGTTCTGTTGCTTGACATAGAGTCTTTTTGATGTCAACCTCTTGATCTATGGTAGCTCCAACTTCTCAAGACATTTGATGTAGGCCTCCGTGTTTAGTCTGAGACCCTTACCAACACATTCGGGAGTTCTTTTCGTATTAAAACGATCAGTGTTAGTTTTCCGAGCTACTATACCTTCGTAATCACCGTTAGACTCATCCAGCTCTTCTCGAGTCCTCTCCACTGTCCTCATATTGACAGCCAAACACTAGGAAATGTTCGTATTTAAGCATCCAGCTCGAACTGCCAAGCAGTACAACATGCCGTATCCAAATTTTTGGCAAAATGAATTGCGTCATGGGGCTCTTTTTTTTTTTTATCACAGACGTTGCCCAACTATGCTGTACAGTCCTCAAAAAAAATAAAAAAATAAAAAAATAAAAATAAAAAATAAAATGAAAAAAATAAAAATAAGCGCAAATGCGGGAAATTAAAAATATAAAAATGGCGATAATTTACCCATGGTACCCTGCTGAACGAAGCAATGAGTATAATCGTTCTTGAGAGAGCTCTCCTTCAACTACTTTCTCACCGACGTGATGTGACTTCCCTCTGTCTTTTCTACAGGTATTTTCATTGCAACTTCTCTGACGAGCTTATTTGCCTGCTTCCCCGACAACATGTATTTACGCATGCTACAAGATTAGCACTCAGGTCCCACCCTTTTAACGTCAAAGTAGCTAAATGTAACAACCTTGCCTACACTGGTAAATTTTTCCCCGCATCTTCAGTTTGTGGAAGTTTCTTCTTTTTGCTTGTTTCCCTAATAGCTAATATCCCTAAATGTTTAAATGCAACGTCAATATCCATCTTCTTTATTCCCATCCTTGTCTTATGCTCTCTCCGACATATTCTGTACCTTGTTTTTCTCTAACTGTAACCCCCTGCGCACCGGTGGCAGTCCTGCCTTGCTCAGGGTGAAATGGTTATAAAAACAAGCATAAATAATTTTATTTCAAACGGAACATTATACAATAAAAATGGATATCGTTCATGACCAGGTCCTTAAAAACTAAGATTCATTTGCAAAAAATATGAATATAATGTCGAAACATAAGTACGCTGATAGGGGAAAAAATCTTTATTTTTTTTCTATGTAGAAAGTATATTTAAAAAATAAAACCCTATTGATTGTTTTTTCTAATAGCGTAGGTAAGTATAAATCGAGTACACAATATTAAAAATAGTCACCGTAAAGCCATAGTCTTTACTCGACAGACATGTAGTTATGTAATTCCATCACTTGGGAATTAACACTCTTGAGAGTTTTAGGAACGTGTTATTTGTTTCTTCAACATAACAATGGTTATCAATGTTAGCAACAAAACGTTCCAAGATGGCGCCGAAGATAATTTAAAAAAAAATTTTTCTTCCTTTTCTCTTGTTCTTCATCTCTTTCATAATTTCGTTCATTTAACTTGAGCTCATTCTCTTTCGTGCACCCTTCTCCTTTCTGAGTATGACCTTATTCTTTTTTTCTTATGTTTTCTTTTCTCCACCTCTTATTCTTTCTCTTTCATTCTCTCTCTCTCTCTCTCTATATATATATATATATGTGTGTGTGTGTGTGTGTGTGTGTGTGTGTGTGGATGTAAATAAGTACGTGTAAGTGTATACACTACGAATGTGTGTGTTTATGCATACATGCATGTGTATGTGTGCATATATCTGTGCGTATTTATTTCTTTTTATTTTACCGTTTTCTATTTTTATTAGGTTTTTTGTCTTTTATTTTTTCAATTGTTTTAATTTAAAACATTTCTTTCATTTTTTTATTTTTTATTCATTAAAAAACGCCCATTTAAATGCTTAGTCTCCAATATATAAAAAAAAATGCTAGTGCCGGCCCCTTCAACGTAAATTAATGATAATCGGGCCCTGAAATAATAATATATTTTTCTCCCAAGATTTTAGTTTCTCATCCCATTTTTTTCAATTTCAAGTGGTTGTCCGTTGTGGTACAGTGGATATCGGCTCGGAATGAGAAACCGGGGAGCCGAGTTTGAATTCCAGTTGAATCCATTGTATTCACTTACGCACAAATAACCTTGGGAAAGGTATTAATCCATCTCTTCCTTCCAGTTATGGGTTAAATAGCAGGACAGCCTGGGTTCTATAGCCTTGGTCGGCAACCAGTCTACCGCAGAAAGCTAATGGCAACCTACTGCGAGATAATCTTCTGCCCAGTCAGTCATGTCTCTTTCGAGACATGATCGCCCAAACGTGAATCACGTATGGCACTTAACTGACTGATCCCATTTTTGGGTTTCGGCAGAAACCTAACTAAATTATACATTCAATAAATAAAATTATCAGCACACCCGATTTACAATTTATAACGACCTCATCTTAAGTAACGCTAATACCTAAAATAATAATTCAAAAATGTATGAAACTGGAAGTCGTGCTTGAAACGTAGGATAAAATACATATTTTTTATTTTTTAAGAAAACAAAGAGCAGGGATACATATAACTCTAAGCGTATTTCTTCGTAAGTAAAATATATACATCTTGCCGGTAGTAAGCATACTAACCGTAATAATGACAGTTTTTCTTAGACATATATGAAAACCACACATCTTTTATGTAGACTTTGGTTGGACAAACAGATCACTCTTTACTGTATGTAAATAGACTTTGTTATAATATTTTGACCAGTTCGTGAATGATTTACATAATAGACTGGGATGTTTTATTCTTCTACTTGGGCAAGCCTATTCTCTGAGTTCTGATTGGCTACTGACTTTTGTGTGAATGCTGCGATAAATAAATGTCCCTCATTCAGCCATAAACGTACCAAGTACGAGCTCGATCCCCTGTCTGCCAACTGAACACAAGTTGGGAATTCCTTGCGAGAGTGAGTATCATCTCCCCCCACCCTCAACCATTGCGCAAGAAAAAAGGCTTTGGAGCGGAAATGAGCTCTTTTTGGCCTGGCTGATTGTACGGGAGCAACCTAGACGATGCCCGGGCAGTTTTCGCATGCTGAGCAGAGTTGGTGATGCTGAATCCGTGAGTGATGTCATTTCACGCCTTTCGGTTTGTTGGACATGCGTATTGGGTTCGTGGGCCTCCTTGACTCTTAGTTTAGGGCGCTCAGGAAAAGCACTAGGAATAGAGGTAGGAATAGAGATAGGGATCGCGGATGGTTTAATCTTCGTGAGGAATCGACGATTCCGTAAGTTTATTCTACCGGATCCATTAACTCTGACTCGGTTCTACTGATTAGCTAGTCTCGAAAATTCTGCCAGTTGTGTCCCACCGATGAGTGGTTGAATGTTGTATTGAGGCTGTGTCGCCGTTTTAGAGGGAGCACGGGGTATGT
Organism: Ascarosepion bandense; assembly: GCA_037127315.1. Taxonomy (NCBI): domain Eukaryota; kingdom Metazoa; phylum Mollusca; class Cephalopoda; order Sepiida; family Sepiidae; genus Ascarosepion; species Ascarosepion bandense. The sequence continues at coordinate 2,106,854 of JBBBDQ010001337.1, forward strand.
GCTCTGATGGTGTATCTTTCTATTAGACGGGCATTGAGTTAAGATAGGCTTTTCTCACGATTCTGAGCTGTGGCTATCCATCTCGCATGTGGTTTATATAGCATGGTTTGAGATGGTATGCAGTTACGCAGTCAGTGATGGAGTAGTAGTGGTGAAGGGGATAGGCCAATATTTTGGACGTGCGTGTTTCTGTACTGAAGAATGACCCGTACTGCTTGGTCATTATCCAAGGATCCATGGTTTCTTGTGTTCGTATTCACAATTCTTTTGTCAGTCTTGACGGCTAGTTGTTCTCGGCCATTGGATTGGGGATATACGTCGGATGACTGTCTTTGCTTGACAAGTAGACAACCCTGACATACAATAGTAAAACCTCTCAAGGTTCGAGCAATGTTTTTCTGATGGGATAAGGTTGTTCTATGTAAATCTCATCTTCAGTAAATATCTTGCCGCACCAAGGCATATGGTGGCCTCACTATCAGGGAAGACCTTCAGTGTAGTGCTGTGACCATGAGGGATATTTTCGGCCTGTCTGGGATCCGAATTTGGCAAAAATGGGATTTGCTGATGCATCTATTTCTGTTACCTTGTTTGTGGTTGTGGTTGTGGATGTGGATGTGTATGTGCCCGTTTTTTGGTAAAATGTAATGCTTGAGGAAATTAATACTGAGCATCAGGAAGAGACAGCTGAAGTTGCTGGGACACGCGATGAGGAAGGAGAGCCTGGAGAACCTGATACTAACAGGCCAGATAGAGGGAAAAAGAGACAAGGGAAAGCAACGGATAACATAACTGAATGACCTAATCAGGTGGATGACAGAACGAGGATTGCACGGTGTAACAGGAGAAGGTGTGCTCAGAACCACCAGGAATAGAGAAAGGTGGATAGCCATGATCGTCTACGTCCTGAAGGGACAGAGCACATAGAAAAAGAAGAAGTAATGCTTGCGATAAGAGTGTCCATGGTTGACTCTGTTTCCCAGCTTCTTACAACAGCTTGGTGAGGTGTGTTTTTTGCTCGACTCACCATCGAAGAATAGTTGGACCCTCCGCAAGTACTATACATTTAACCTCAAGCTAGACACACCAGCTGGCGGGAGCTTGTTCTTTGAATGGTTTTGGTTAGAGGTGTTAGCATGGAAATTACCTCTATTGGTGTGTGAAATAGTGTTCCTCGTCTGCGATATGTTTACATCCGAATAGTAGACATGCCTGAAGAGCTGGTCATTGCAGTCTGGTCTCGTAGTGCAGATTTGAATGTTTCAGCGGGACAGGCGTTCTGCTTGAGGGATACATGTATTGGCAGCAGTCTAGGAAGTGAAATCAGTAGATATACAAAAATAGAAAGGGGTGTAAAACAAGAATGTATTCTCTTACTGGATCTATTCAACTTATACACCGGAATAATTTTTTTTTTTAATCACATCACCCCAAGCAAGGCGGTAAGGCCACTGGTGTGCAGGGGGCTACGTAAGAGTGAATAGATTGGAAAAGAGAAAGCCGGAAACCACGTCCTAAGCAGGGAACAAGGGATGAGCCTCTGCACCTGTTCAATAGACGTGGGTGGAGTGTGAACCGGGCGATAGTTCAGTCTATCTACTCCAATTAAAAATAAATAAATAAAAAAGAAAGTGAAAAGATTGGAAAAGAGAAAACCGGAAACCACATCCTAAACAGGGAACAAGGGATGAGCCTCTACACCTGTTCAATAGACGTGGGTGGAGTGTGAACCGGGCGATAGTTCAGTCTATCTACTCCAATTAAAAATAAATAAATAAAAAAGAAAGTGAAAAGATTGCAAAAGAGAAAACCGGAAACCACATCCTAAACAGGGAACAAGGGATGAGCCTCTACACCTGTTCAATAGACGCGGGTGGAGTGTGAACCGGGCGATAGTTCTGTCTATCTCCTCCAATTAAAAATAAATAAACAAAAAAGAAAGTGAAAAGATTGGAAAAGAGAAAACCGGAAACCACATCCTAAACAGGGAACAAGGGATGAGTCTCTACACCTGTTCAATAGACGTGGGTGGAATGTGAACCGGGCGCTCTGAGAAATAAAACCCTTTCCTGAATTCGTCATTGGCGGCCACAATCTCAGCAACGTAAGTTACGCAGCACAGTGCTGATAGATAAGGAAAGCAAAATGCAGGACCTCCTACAGAAGGTAGCAAGAGAAAGCAAGAAGAAAGAACTAAACATAAACTTCAAGAAAACTGCATGCATGGTCGTTAGCAAAACAAGACCCCAAAATGTCAACTTTAGGTCAGACAAACCAAAATAAAACTGGTAAAGAAATTTAAATACCTGGGAATCGTGCTGACAGTGTGGGTGGAAAATGCGACGTCGAGATCCAAAGACGCTTTGGCCAAGGGCGCATTTCAAAAACTAACCAGAGTACTGAAAGACAGGAAAATCTCATTGGAAACAAAGAAGAGTTCGCTTGATTGCTATGTGATATTTTTTCTTCTGTATTGCAGCGAATGTTGGACGATCTCATCAAGAATGAAGGAGAGGCAGCATAAATCTGATCTGGTTTTACAGAAGAATGCTGAGGAGACCATGGAAGGAGCACACGACTAACGACAAGGTGTTGGAGAGAATGGAAACGAGGAGAAAAATGATAATTAAGATAAGGAAGAGAAATATAAGGTTTCTGAGATATGAATTGAGGAAGAAGTGCTTGGAGAATTTAATACTCACAAACCGATAGAGATAAAGAGAGACAGGAGAAAGCAGAGCGAGACCTACTTGATAGCCTTGAGCAAATGGATGGCAGAGCGGGATTTGGGAGAGATACCAAGAAGAAGAATTTTGCGAGTGACAAGAGACAGAGCTCAGTGGAAGTCCAGTGGAAGGGACACGGCACAAGAAGAAGAAGAAGAAGAAGAAGAAGAAGAAGAAGAAGAAGAAGAATATATTTATTGCATACAAAATATATAATTATGGCACAAGATAATGGCGAAAGGCTAGCCATCACTTTCTCTTCTAGCCCTAGTTAATCCGATTTAAGACCCGAACACTCATTGCACTTTTATCCATATACCACAAGAATCCATCGCAATACCACAGATATCATAATACTGCATATTTACAGGAAACCTAATAATCTCAGACACCCGTGACATAAAAAGTTTTGACTTTCAAATATAGAGTAAATATGTATGATGTGAAAATGAGGAGGGGAGGTTATGAATCCCAAAATAACAAAGTAAAAGAAAACATTCAGAAGGAAACACATGTTCGTAAGCCCCGTCTACCTCACGAAAATAAGAATGGCCGCTGACAGAATCAAGAAACACACTGACTAAGAGAAAGGGAAAGGAAAAGGAAAATATTGGAAAGGGAAGATCAAAATTTTTATCAAGTCGAAATAAGAAGAAGGTAGAAAAAATGGAGGGATTGGGATTCCATAACAAAAAAGGAATGCCGAGTGCAGGCAGCGAACAACACTTGCTCACATTAACTTCTTCTTCTTCTATGTGACCTGTCCCTTCAGAACGTAGGAGATCATGGTTCTCCACGTCTCCCTATCCATTTTGGCTCTTAGTATGTTTGCTCCTGTTACACCTCGCAACCCCCGTTCCGTCATCCAACTGATAAGGCCCTGCATATATGTTATCCGCTGCCTTCCTCTGTTTCTTTTTCCTTCTATCTGGCCTGTCAGTATCAGGTTCTGCAAGCCCTCCTTACTTATTGCATGTCCCAGGAACTTCAGTTGTCTCTTCATGATGCTCAGTATTAATTTCCGTTTTGTTGCTATTCTTTCCAACACCTCATCGTTGCTTGTATGCTCAATCCACGATATCCGCAGCATCCTTCTGTAGAACCAAATTTCCGCTGTTTCAAGTTTTGTCCTCATTTTCGATGATATTGTCCAGCATTCACTGCCGTATTGAAGAACTGATATCACATAGCAATCCAGCACTATTTTCTTTGTTTCTAGTGACATTTTCCTGTGTCTTAGGACTTTAATCAGCTTCTGGAACGCGTCTTTGCCATGCCAATTCGCCTTCGGATCTCGGTGTCGCACTTTCCATCTCGAGTTAGAACACTTCCTAGGTATTTAAATTTTTGTACTTGCTTTATTCTGGTATCCTTCACCTGTATTTGGCATTTTGGGTTGCACCTTTTGCTGAGAAAAATCAAGTGTCTAGCCTAACCAAGTGTGGGTTTGCAGGAAACATCTTAGACATCTTATTTAACCTATATCTAATTAACTGACCGTGATGGCGCTTGCTAGCCTCACGCTCTACGGCCTGTCTAGCTAACGCTACCTCTAGGGAATCACCCCAGCCATCACGCAGGACAGATGATTCTTGAGAGTCTTTTATCTAAGGCGAGTCTAAGGCGAGTCGTTGGCTATACTTTGTGGTGAATGACCTGATCCTATTTTTTAGCCTCCCCTACCACTTATTCTCAATAACTGTCCCCGCTGGTTCCCGCTGCACTAATTTAGTCAGCTGTTGCCGGAAGTTGCGCCTATCCAGTAAGAACAGATTGAACTTCCAGCCATTCTACGTCAAGTACCTAACGCCATCTGGACACAAGCGAGTTTGTAGTCCGAATAGCCTAACCATGAGAACGTTGGGCAATGTATCAAGTCTAGATCGACCCTTCTCACTAACATTCTATCCAAGTAACTAACCACCTGGGTAGATGGCAAACAACGTGTCAACGTCCACATCTCCCCCACCAGGATGATCGACCCGGTATCTCTCAAAATGACCAAACTCACCGATCAGATCAACCAGGCTACCATCATCCAGCCTTTCGCTAGCTCCCATCCCCTGTCAATATAAATTAAATTAATTTAAAGTAATATATATTTAGTACATAAATATAGCCTTTGTAACAACTTTCCATATAACAGTAGTAGTTTTTTTTTCTTTTAAGTACTTTTAAAAAAACAAAACAAAACAAAACACTTACTGTTAAATAGAAAGTTATTATAAAGGATTGAACTTGTAATTCCATCCGTGCACCTTGCTACCTTTGTCTCAATGAGAAGTTAGAAATTATCAGATTTAAAGACGAGTTTAACTTGTTAAACTAGAGAAATGAACTTACAGTTCATTGTAAGCATAGTTCATTATATTCCGATATACACGTTATATTTTCCTTGTTGTCTTTAGATAAGATGGTAGCTTGGTAGGTCACATTTTTAGATCTACATTTGCCTTCAACCGGATAGTTTTCTCTGGATCTGCAATTGCAGGAGAGTTTAAACCCGGGTTCTTTATTAGATTCATTGAAATTCTTCAAAATTTGGTTATTATGGGAGCTAATAATGTTGTACATAATACTAGTACAGTAATAGCTAATCTTAATCATTTTCTTATTAAATATTTTATTCAGGGAGTTATCGTTATGAAACTGTTTATTTATTAATTTAAGAAAAAACTTCCCAATATTATCGGTTGATAGTCTACAGAACGAGGTGTTTAACCATATAATCTTCCTTTTCCTATCTTTACATTTAGCCTTCTGTCAGTCATTTTCGCGCTTATTTCTTTGAAGCTGGCTGCCTTTAATCTAATCATACTTCCGTCGGTTTTATTTATATTTTCCTCTTTCGACGTCGACCAAAATCCTGTTTTTGGTGTCATATTTCTGTCGAGTCACAGGACTATTATAACAGCTGTAAATTCTATGGTAACAGTTTCTTTTTTTTGCATTTCTCAGTTGTGAAACTTCTTTTTGGCTCTATGCTTTCTGACTAACTTTAATCTGCAAAAATTAAATGCTATTTCAATCGCTACCTGATTACTCTTTTCGCTTTCTGCTCATCATTATTTTTTTCTGTTCCTAATTCTTCCACACCCTATAACCTCCGTGTTTTTGTGGCTTTGCTGTCTTGCGTGAGGTGATACCGGTTAAAAAACAAACAAACTGACATTGCTTAATATCAACCAGGCTACCATCATCCAGCCTTTCACTAGCTCCCATCCCCTGTCAATATAAATTAAATTTGTAAGGTATTTCTTTTTGCATTTTTAATGGCTGGTTGTAGCCGAAAAAAGGTGAAAATAACCAAAGAAGGCTTAAACCGGTGAATTTAAAAGAGTCCTTCTATTTAAAAGTTAATATTCGACAATATGTATCCTGAACTGTAATTGGTAATTTTCGATCCCTATAAATTTAAGTCAAGACAATGAATAGAGAACAACAGTGGAGGCCATGTCGTCTGTATCAGCGGTCGCCAAAATTTTGAAATTCATGGACCACTGAATGTATAATTTTAAATTTGGCGAACCACGAATATGGATTTAGAAAAAATGTAAATACATTTATATAATAATCATCATATTTTTTTTAATTTTATTGATATGAAACGCGCCCATTAAAAATAGCAAAGTTATAGTGTAATTTTTTAAATAAATTAAATTGAAATTTTGAAGTTTATTTAAGAACTTGTTAGTGTTTGTTTGAAATCAGTTTGTGGATTTAGGGCTCAAATGACGTCATTGCAAGACCGAGAGGTGTATTTGTTTCAAGCCGAGACTGGTACCGAGTTTTAATTGTTGTGACAGATGAAAATGTCTTTTCGCACAAATGTGTTGTTGCTTCATAAAAACTGAAATAATGTCCCAATTTTTATGTGGACCCTTAAACATTTTTCACGGATCCCCAGGCTGGCGACTACTGGTCTAAATGAACTAACGCTTATATTGGCCTATGAAAAAATCATCAACAAAACTAGCATAAAATTATAGAATTAAACACCTTGTAGAAAGACAGGATACGAAAATATGATTCCACCCAAGTGTGGACATTAGTTTTAAGGCTGCAACTTTAAGCTACAAGGTTTTCCCATAGCCTAGTAAGTAAAAATATTGCTAAAAGTATATTTGGTTCCCTGGCAGTTGTGACTTTAATCCTTTGGTCTGCTAGCAATAAACGTTACATACTGTAGTTCAATGGAAAAAAACGGAAATGTGTCAAAAAATCGAATATTATTCAATAAGTTTTAAGAATGGTGAATGAAAATAATCTGCTCCCGTGGACGGCATAACAGTTTTAGCTTAACCTTTTCTATAAATACTTTCATGGCTTCTGCTCGGACGAGCTTAAGTCACTGGTGCCTCCTCAACAGGTGTTTACTCGTGAAACCAGACTGGCAACTGGGTCCCACCCATTCACAGTTAGGTTAGCCAAATGCAGACGACAATTCTACTCCTGCAGCTTCTTCTCTCGCACTTTCCGCCTGTGGAACTCGTTCCTGTATTCTTGCTTTCCTGACGGCTACAACCTCCAGAAATTTAAATGCAAAGTCAATACTCATTTACTAACCACTGGACTCTAGCTCTCTCCCCACCCCTGTATAACCTTCCCTTTCTCTCCACCTATGTATCTGTCATCGCACCTGCTTTCTATTGTTCCTTTCTAACTAGTTTGTACTCCTCACTCTTTTCTAATTAATCTTTTTACATTTATGTAACCCCCTGCACATCAGTGGCGTTTCCGCCTTGCTCGGGGTGAAATGATTAAAAAAAAAAACCTACAGAGAAATTAACCGAGTTCATCAGTCATCTGAAAAAGTGTGGAGAGTATAAAGGCCAAAACGTTGTGAGTATAACCAAAGTGCGGATTCTTGTCCGAGTAATAAAGGCTTATAACAAGTTAAATTTATACATATTTCATTTTGCCTCTCTCATTTTCTTTCAGAACGCGGATGATCATGGCTCTCCTCAGGATTTTTTTTTTTCATCGCTTTGTAACACACTTTTTCTCGCTTCCCACTCTGTTTTGGCTCCCTACTATACATTTACTCAAATTCGCAAAGCTTTTTCCTAACTAAAACTCACACAGATAAAAGGAAACTGGACAATTCACCAAAAGACAATTCACTGAAAGACAATTCACCAAAAGACAATTCGCCGAAAGACAATTCACCAAAAGACAATTCACCGAAAGACAATTCACTGAAAGACAATTCGTCGAAAGACAATTCACCGAAAGACAATTCGCCGAAAGACAATTCACCAAAAGACAATTCACCAAAAGACAATTCGCCGAAAGACAATTCGCCGAAAGACAATTCGTCGAAAGACAATTCACCGAAAGACAATTCACCAAAAGACAATTCACCGAAAGACAATTCGCCGAAAGACAATTCACCAAAAGACAATTCGCCGAAAGACAATTCACCAAAAGACAATTCACCAAAAGACAATTCACCAAAAGACAATTCGCCGAAAGACAATTCACAGACAAGACATTTGGTCGATGCTTAAATCTTTTCCCGTTCAAGCTCTCATCCAATTAATTTTAGAACATTCTTTTTTAACCCTCCAGTCGTCACCATGGAATTTTTTAAGGCAGAACGAGGAAGCAGATAGTTTTTATTTGAAGGAATACGCGTATATTGTTGACAAAACTAGAGAATCTAAAATTTACTGGAGGTGCGAATAACGAAAATTTGCAACGTAAGACTGACAACAATCGATGATGTAATTAGTAGAACGACTTCGGAAAAATCACATGCCCTAACACCTAGACAGTTCACCGACAGTTTATAAAAAATCAATGACAACTTGCACATGGAAAGACTCAAAGCGTCGACCAATTGTCCTGTCTGCGAACTGTCCGTCGGCGAATTGTTTTTCGCGAACTGTCGGCGCACACTAAATCATCGATGCTCAGTTTGTTCATCGAAGTTAATGAACGTCTATCCCAGTCAGTACTTAAAATCGGCGACAGCATAGGTAGACTGGCACCTGTATGCAATCTTATGTGTTTCTGCTTGAAATAAACTGCAATGAGTTGATAAACCGTAAAAAAGAACAAATCAGTCATACTGTTTATTTTTCTTTCAATATTTGTTGTGAGTAGGAAATGGTCTAAGCTTTTTTTTCTCTTCAAACTCACGAAGACAATAATGGTTTGCGAACCTATTTCAATAGATCTGTCTATATGCTAGTAACTCAAGGACCTATTTAGGTAGGCCTATCTATATGGAAGGACTGGTTTGGTTGGTTTGTTTTTATGGCAAATCAACCTTGGGGGTCATTTATTGCCAACTAAACTTTATTTTATTGCTGATAATACCTTTTTCAACAATTTATTGCTGTTTATATAAGTTTTGTGACTAGTAATACATTTTTCTTTTCGAGTATCAAGATTCATTGGGATTTGTTTTTAAGGGCAGGGTCCCCAAGTCCTACCCTGTTATTTAACCCATAACTGGAGGGAAGGGGCGGATTAATATATTTCCCAAGGGTACCAGTGCTTAAGTGAATACAGGGTATTTAACTGGAATTCGAACTCGACTCACCGATTTCTCTTTCCGAACCGATATCCACTGCAGCACAACGCACATCCGTCACTATACGCTTACAGCTCCTGGTATTCCCAAGCAGTCACCCATCTAAGTACTGACCAGGCTCAACGTTGCTTAACTTCGGTGATCGAACGAGAACCGGTGTATTCAACGTGATAGGCCGTAAGCCTATATGGAAGGAACTCAAGAATCTATTTTGATAGGCATTTCTATATACCAGGAACTCAGGAACCTATCTATATGGCGGGAACCAAGGAAACTATTTCAATAGGCCTAGCTCAATGCCAGGAAATTAGGAAACTATTTCGATAGGCGAATCTATCTAACAGTAAAGCGGGTACCTATTTAATAGGTTTATCTATCTTCCAGAAATTCAGAAATCTATTTTAATAAGCCTAGCTTCATGGCAGAAACTCAGGAATCTATTGCGATAGGCCGATTTACATGCTAGAAACACAGCGACTAATTTCAGTAGACCTATCTATATTCCAGGAACGCAGGGACTTATTTTCATATGCCTATCTATATGGCCATAAACTCAGGAAACTATTTCGATAGGCTTCTCTGTATGCTAGGAACTCAGGAATCTATTTCGATAGGCCTATCTATATGCAGAAATTCAGGGACCTGTTTCAATAAGGCTATTTATACACCAGGAAATCAGGAAACTATTTCAATATGCCTATCTATATGCCAGAAACGCAAGAACCTATTTCAATAGGCTTATTTATATGCCAGGAAAACGTTGGAATGTTTTTCGATAAGCCTAGATATATGCTAGGAACCTAGGAAACTATTTCGATAGATCTATTTAAGTGTTGGAAAACCCTGGAATCTATTTTGATGAGCCTATCTATATTCTAGGATCTCCGGAACCTATTTCGATAGACTGCTCTGTATGCTAGAGACCAAAGTTGTGCCTGCTTATATATTTATTTATCGAGAAAACTCAGTTAATCTGATTTGAATATGGAAGGTCACTGAGAACATATAAAGAAATGTAAAGGCGAGGGAAGAGTTTGGCAAATCCAAATTGTAAAATGGCTTCCGTTTTTTTCTTTTTCTTTTTGTTTTATGAAGACATTTTTAAAATAGCAGAAGCCAGAAATTCCGAAATCCCCAAGGCAGTTAAGCGAGATAGGAAGATTACATGGAAACGAAGATTGACTTGATCTGTAACTGCAGAGGGATCAGCAAATTGATAGATTGTTTTTTTTTTTGTTTTTTTTTAAGTAGATATGAACAGATGGAGTCAGTTGATGAAAAAACTAAATCATATAGAAATAGACACGAGCAGACTGAGAAATACAGGTAAAATAGCATAATAAATAATAGAAGAATATCACTAAAAATATAATTTTGTTGGTTGAGTGCATAAATCAATAAATATATAACCAGACTCGTCGATAAGGAGGGACTTGCGGGTTTGCTGCGTCTTGACGTAGCTGATTCGGTGTCAGATAAATAATTGGATGTTTCAGCGTCAAAACATTTCCACGTCACTTAAAAGTGGATTAAGATTTTTTGATAAATAATTGGATGTTTCGGCGTCAAAACATTTCCACGTCCCTTAAAAATGGATTAAGTTTTTTTGATAAATAATTGGATGTTTCGGCGTCAAAACATTTTCACCTCACTTAAAAATGGATTAAGATTTTTTGATAAATAATTGGATGTTTCAGCGTCAAAACATTTCCACCTCACTTAAAAATGGATTAAGATTTTTTGATAAATAATTGGATGTTTCGGCGTCAAAACATTTCCACCTCACTTAAAAATGGATTAAGATTTTTTGATAAATAATTGGATGTTTCGGCGTCAAAACATTTCCACCTCACTTAAAAATGGATTAAGATTTTTTGATAAATAATTGGATGTTTCGGCGTCAAAACATTTCCACGTCCCTTAAAAATGGATTAAGTTTTTTTGATAAATAATTGGATGTTTCGGCGTCAAAACATTTCCACCTCACTTAAAAATGGATTAAGATTTTTTGATAAATAATTGGATGTTTCTGCGTCAAAACATTTCCACAATCCCTTAAAAATGGATTAAGTTTTTTTGATAAATAATTGGATGTTTCAGCGTCAAAACATTTCCACCTCACTTAAAAATGGATTAAGATTTTTTGATAAATAATTGGATGTTTCGGCGTCAAAACATTTCCACCTCACTTAAAAATGGATTAAGATTTTTTGATAAATAATTGGATGTTTCGGCGTCAAAACATTTCCACGTCACTTAAAAATGGATTAAGAATTTTGATAAATAATTGTTGCAAGGAAAATGAAAATTTTAATTTTTTAACCGACATCTTTGTCATTTATTCTTGAAATCAAATGTTACGCCTTTTTACACTGACAAAATAATGTAAATGAAAAACTTGAATTGCAAAAACTGTATCATAAAAAATTCTTTAAAAAAATTTAGTAAATCTTTTATTCTTAAAATTCAACTTTTCATTTTGTACGTATTCGCATCTCCAGAACATTAAATCAGTATCACTTTTACTTTTTGCGTCGAAAACTAAAATGTATTCATTTTGCATCACTTTGTTTCTTCCACGCTTTGATAAAATATTTGCTGCCATTTTGAAGGAGAGGGTTTAAAAAACTGAAAAATTTTAAGTTTAGCCAAGCATTAAATGCTATACAAATTTTTAACTTTGGGCTAATTGAAATATAAGACAAGACTATTACGAATAGAATATCTAATTTGACTATTAAGAATGAAAGAGAGAGTTAACAACAAGCCAAATAAGGTGATTCTAAGTTACTAATCCGACGACAAAACGTCTCTTCGCCAAAAAGAATTTCCACCAAAATGGCTACACCGAATTAGCAACGCTGAACGGGCTTTAAATAATCCCTTACATTATTTACTTGTAGTCTATTGTCTTAATCTATCTAAAGTTGTGGATATCTATCTATCTATCTATCTATCTATCTATCTATCTATCTATCTATCTATCTATCTATCTATCCATATCTAGTCTATCTATCTATCTATCTATCTATCTATCTATCTATCTATCTATCTATCTATTTTAGTCTGTCCATATCTATCTATCTATCTATCTATCTATCTATCTATCTATCTATTTTAGTCTGTCCATATCTATCTATCTATCTATCTATCTATCTATTTTAGTCTGTCCATATCTATCTATCTATCTATCTATCTATCTATCTATCTATCTATCTATTTCAGTCTGTCCATATCATCTATCTATCTATCTATCTATCTATCTATTTATCTATCTATCTATCTATCTATCTATCTATTTCAGTCTGTCCATATCTATCTATCTATCTATCTATCTATCTATTTCTATTTCAGTCCCTATCTATCTATCTATCTATCTATCTATCTATCTATCTATCTATCTATTTCAGTCTGTCCATATCTATCTATCTGTCTATCTATCTATCTACCACCCCCGTCTATTGAACAGGTGTAGAGGCTCATCCCTTGTTCCCTGATTAGGTTGTGGTCTCCAGCTTTCTCATTTCCAATCTTTCCACTCTTACGTAGCCCCCTGCACATCAGTGGCATTACCGCCTTGCTCGGGGTGATATGATTAAAAAAAATCTATTTCAGTCTGTTCATATCTATCTATCTATCTATCTATCTATTCTATTCTATTCTATTCTATTCTATCTATTTCAGTCTGTCCAAATCTATCTATCTATCTATCTATCTATCTAATCTTTGTTGTCATCATCAAAAAATTCTGTCTCTTGTGCTCTCGTGACGTCATCAGTTGCTTGTTGATCCGGCTAACCTTTCATTGAACATGGCTGCAGATATCTCACCTGGTTCTAATTTTAGTACTACTCAGTTTTTGTTGACACTGTTTTTACATTGAGCCCAAGCGCTCATTACCAGGGATCACCTATTCCAGATATTCAGACATGTACCTTTGTGGTACAGTGGATATCGGCTCGGAACTAGAAACCGGGGAGCCGAGTTCGAATGCCAGTTGAATCCATTGTATTCACTTACGCGCAAAGACCCTTGGGAAAGGTATTAATCCGTCTATTCCTTCCAGTTATGGGTTAAATAGCAAAACAGACTGGGTTCTATAGCCTTGGTCGGCAACCAGTCTACCGCAGAAAGCAATGGCAACCTACTGTGGGATAATCTTCTGCCCAGTCAGTCATGTCTCTTTCGAGACATGATCGCCCAAGCGTGTATCACGTATGGCACTTAACTGACTGACTGACCTGTATAGTAGTATGAAGTTTACCTGCAAATACACCTATTCGTCTAAGGGTCAAGGTTATACGACTCTCTATTTTTTTCTATGTATCTCCTTCTAGGTGTCATACACTTTCAGATAGATACTAATATAGAATTAGATAGATAGATAGATTTTCACAACCTTAGATAGATAGATATTCACAAACATAGATAGATAGATAAATAGATAGATTACCTTAGGTAGACAGGATAAATAGATAGCCCTCTCTCTCTCTCTCGCTCTCTCTCTCTCTCTCTCTCTCTGTTTTTCTCTCTGTGTATTTGTGTTTGTGTGTGTGAAAGAGACAGGGTTTGAGAGTGCGTTTGTGCATGCATGTAGAGAGTGAGAGAGAAAGTAAACTTTCCTAAATAGAATGTTTAACCTGTACCGTTTAAAGCTGCCATATTGAAAAAAAATATTGTTGTGGCCTGATTAGTGCCAGGAAAAATGACACGGAAACAAGAAAGTAGGTTCAAACAGAGTATTACATCATATATACATATATGAGTGTTAGTAGTCAGCAGATAGAAGTGTAAGTTCGAATTGTATAGTCACGCTGCGTCTCGACTGCCTCTAGACTGCCTAGCAGCTGCGTTTCCGGAAGTCACGTAGGTTAGTATTTATTGACGGAGGAAGAGTCCCTTCCTATGGATAGGGCACCATAACAGTTATGTAGTCTTACGAAACCAAAAAGAACTTCAGCAAACAATCTCTTTCGTCCATTGATAAAGAAGAGTTTTAAAGTTTCAAACTAGCAAAACCCCTCATTAGGAGAGATATTGTTAAGTAACAAATTAAGAAACTCTTCATCTCGCAATCAGCACCATCACTTGATAAGACACAAGAAGTGTCGAAACAAAATAGCTACTTTTGTAGTGACATTATAACATACCTATGTCATAAATTATGAATAAACTATAAATAATTTTAAAAAAATAGTGTGGATACGGAATTTTATTCCATTCATACCTACGCTATATATATATAGTAGGTATCAATATATATATATAGAGAGAGAGAAGGTAGGTATATATATATATATATATATATATATATAGGGTAGGTATATATATTTATATATCTATAGGTAAGGTAGGTATATATATATATATATATATATATATAGGGTAGGTATATATATTTATATATCTATAGGTAAGGTAGGTATATATATATATATATATATATATATATATATATATATAAGGAACGAAGAAAATATTTCCAACGTTCAAAACATTAATTTAAAGCAGTGCTCAATATAAAAATAGAACTATGATTATTTATTATAAATTACATTCTAGAACATGTTCAAACTACAATCTACTACAAAAGAGAACATTGTCTCATCAGGTAGTAAACGTTAGACACTGAGGAGACATTGTTCTTTTTAGTAGATTGTAGTTTGAACATGTTCTTATATATATATATATATTTGTTAACGAGTTATTTTATTACTATAAATCTGAAAACACCGAAAAAGTAGAAACCTGAAATATTCAAAAGATCTACAATGTAATTAAATTGAACACTTATTAATACAACTGTGTGCCTGTTTAATTTAATATGACTCAAAACTATATATATATATATATATATATATATATATATATATATATATATATATATATATATTGTCATCCGCAGACAGATCTGTGTCGTCGTATCACAGCTCATCAGTACGGTTAGACTCTGATTGCTTACTTTCCCGAGATTGAAACCCAACCGAAATGGCGTCAGTCGGCTACTCTACCCCTGGGCTATGGGCGTTCGGTGGAAGTAGGCAGACTTTTTAGCGCATATCATTATACGTGCCCAATAGCTAGCGTGATCTAATTCATTTCACTGAATGAGCGATGCGTACATGCTAGAGTAGCTACTGTTTATCAAAGTCTGCTATTTTTCCAGAGTGCTCAATCAAGGTGTGAGAGCGTAAATATTGTCATCCGCAGACAGATCTGTTTTGCCGTATCACAGCTCATCAGTACGGTTAGACTCCGATTGCTTTCTTACCCGGGATTTAAACCCGACCGAAATGGTGTCAGTCGGCGACTCTACCCCGGGATGCACACAGCGGTCTGTATTATAATGGAGAGTATTAATGTTTTTTTCTTCTCAATTTGAAAATGTTTCTCTTGGACGAGAATGTCAGAACTGGTGGAACTAATAAATGTATCTCGCTCTGAAGATATTTGGCTGCAAAAAAGCGTCAGAGAAGCGAGTGAAGTCCAATACTGTTGAAAAGATTTCAGCTGAACCAACGTACTTGAAGTCGACCTAATGACTACATATCAGCAGATTTCTTTTGTATACGCATTTCCATTCATCGTTTTTGAAAAAAAAAAAAAATCACACACATTTAAGAACTTCTTTTTTTTTTTTTTTTTTTTTTAGATAATAATGATTTAGTAAAACAAGTTTTAATAATTGATCCACAGCTGGGGAAGAAAAGGCGAATTTATGTTTTTCTTCAATGATATTTGCGCGTAAATGAATATAAAGAAACCGATTGTAACTCGGCTCTCCATTCCAAACTAATATCCATGACACCACCCAAGCATCTAAGTTTACAGAACCAGTTCCCGAGTTGTCACCCATCTAGGTACTCATCAGAATCGAAGTTGCTCAACTTTGGTGATCGTACAGGAACCGTTGGTTCAACCTAATGTGACCGTGAGCCCTTCATACCTGTATATCCAAGCTTACAGTACAGGTATTTCCGAGCGGTCACCCATCTAAGTACCAACCAGTCATATCGTTGCTTAACTTTAGGGATGGTACAGGAACCTGCGTTTTAACGTGACATTGCAGTAAGCTATGCCAATCAGGTGACGCTAATGTATAAATATACGAATTTCAA
This sequence comes from Ascarosepion bandense, assembly GCA_037127315.1. Lineage (NCBI taxonomy): Eukaryota > Metazoa > Mollusca > Cephalopoda > Sepiida > Sepiidae > Ascarosepion > Ascarosepion bandense. The sequence goes on from JBBBDQ010001337.1 coordinate 2,123,239, forward strand.
TATAGCCACCATGATATCAAGTTTCTGAGCGCATATCGGGTACATGAAACTCAGCTAAATGTTCGCAATATGGAGTGGGCTTGGTAAAATAATCACATAACCTTCAAATAATTAAGATCAGAAGGCAAGAGTATCATACGTTGTTATTATTATTATTTATTTTATCATTTTTCCTGTTTCTTAATACTTTGCTTAGCTTTTAGAAGGCAACTTTCGCCTTTCACTATCCCAATGCGCCTTCAAATTTCGGTTTACTTTTTCCTGTCTTCTTTTAAAATAACATTTTAGATATTCAAAATGGTGTCAGTTAAGTGCCATACGTCATACACGCTTTGGGTGATGATGTCTCAAAAAAGCTATAGAACTCAATGTGTCCTATTATTTAATCCATAACAGGAGGGAAGAGACGGAATAATAACTTTCCCATGGGTATTTGTGCGTAAGTTGTTATGGTGAAACACACCAATTCCTCAGATAATGGACTCTCCCTCGTATATTAATAAGAGTTAACAGGAACCTATTGGGAAGTTCATAGGAGTTCTTTAGACTTCTATTGGAGTTCAGTAGAACTACTAAGCAGTTGATATTAGTCGGCAGTTAGCCGCATACTACGGAGTCAGTCTTCAGGGGAAGATTACCAAGTTCCTAACATTTGGGGTACGTTAATTCGATTAGCAACCGACATTGCACGATTATAACCTTCAGTGCGAAAACCACCTCACAATATGAGTGAATGCAAGAAATTCAACGGGAATTCAAACTCTGCACTCCGATTTGTCGTTTCGGGTCGATATCCACAGTACCACAACGAACATCCCTTAATTGTTGTACTTGCTTGAATTTTGGTTTCTCACATTTGTATTTCACCCGTTTGGCTGTTTCTTTTGCTCATGACCACACATTCTCTCTTCTTGAAACTACAATGTTTTCTCCTTTCTGCTTGATTTGTTTTCTTACCATCTGTCGGCGTTCTTTCAGTTCACTTTCTGTTTCTGTGATCAGTACTGTGTCATCTAATGCTGTTAAGACATATTGAATCCTTGTAAAATCTCCAGTTCTCTCAGCATTACTGCGCTGTAAGTGTTTAATAGGTCTGGTAAGAAGAAATAGTCTTGTCTTACGCCCCTTTCTTTTTTTGTTGATTTACTGAATTAATTTTCTATTTCGCTGCAGATGATTCCCTCCCAGTAAAATCAATGCTACAAGTCTTATGCTATTATATTACGATTATCTATATTTACCTTATTTAAATGATGCTTTAAGAAATTGTTTTGGTACCCTCTTGCGAGGAATGAACTCTTCCTCTTGCTCTATGTTGTGGAGTAGTTTTCGCACTGAAGGTTATAATCGTGCAATGTCGGTTGCTAATCGAATTAACGTACCCAAAATGTTAGGAACTTGGTAATCTTCCACTGAAAGCTGACTCCGTAGTATTCAGCTAACTGCCGACTAATATCAACTGCCTAGTAGTTCTACTGAACTCTAATAGAAGTCTAAAAAACTCCTATGAATTTCCAAGTACTTCCTGTTAACTCTTATTAATATAGGAGGGAGAGTCCATTATCTGAGGAATTGGTGTGTTTCCCCATAACACTATATACCTGCGCGACATCCAAGGAGCTGTTATAGAACTGTCAACTAGAGCACTTAGTTACGAGCAGTCAAGTACAATAGTTAACGACACCTACTAGTCAGGCAGCGTAATCAGACCTTGGACTTACTTATTTCTTTATTCCTATTTATTAAAATTTCTTTGGATATCTTGTTTCTACTAATACACTGTTAAACTACCTCTTGTGTTCCGTGTCTTACTTCAGGCCAAACCGGTCATTACAACTTTGCGGCGAAATTACGCCCCAACTACGAAACTAAATCGACGACAAATCTTCAGAACAGAAACATTTTCCATCAAAGTAGCGTTTGAATACAATAACTGTCATAACCTGCAAAGTGTTGAAAACCTTAAAAAAACCGAATTAATGCGCTTACCTAATTCTAATACGCTAACTTAATCTTAAACATTCGTTTCTAAAATTCCTAATTATCATCGCGCAATTAAAATACAGTTTTAATTCTTTTTTAGTACACAATTTTTAACATGCACTTTAATTACTTAAAATTTTAAGAAGAAAAACCTAAACACAAAAATCATTTATACAAACAAAACAAATATAGAACTCATGGCGCTATCACATGCAAAAACTGTTCCCGTACGATGGCCGTAGCTAAGCAACTTTGACCGCTTGGGAAGAGCAGATGCTGCAAACTTGGATGTGCAAGTGGTGTAATTGATAATGGCTAGGAATTCTTAATAGGAGAGTCGAGTTCCATTACGAGATGGATTCATTCTGTTCACCTACGCTCAAATATTCTTGAAATCGTTATGAATCCATATTTTCTATACCCAGCTATGGGTTAATTAGTAAATCTTTTATCATTTAAGCCATTATTATCTTCAAAAAGTAAAAAAATTAGAAGTAATACTAACTCATAGAGGTTGATATGCTTCTAAATAAAGATACCCAACACACACACACACACACACACACACACACACACACACACAGCCACACATATAGAGAGAGGTAAGTAAAAAATTATCCACAGTTTCACCAACACTGATTCGTTTCGACTTCTGAGGGATTTTATCAAAGCAATTGTAAAGTCACCAAGAGAATGAAACGCGTCGGCTAAGATATGTTTCTTTTTAATTTTTATTCATATTGTCCTTTTAGAGATATCCGCTACTTGGAATTTTTACAAACACACACACACACACACACACACACACACACACACACACACACACATATATATATATATATATATATATATATATATATGAGCTATGGGCAATATATATATATAATATAATATAATTATATGGTTATGTCAATTTTACATTGCGACATGGAATTTCTATGTTTCGAGATAGGTTCTCACCATCAGTCAATGCTGGTGTGGTTGTGCAGATGATTTACATTTAAAAATTAAGCCATTAATTTTAAATGTAAATCATCTGCACAACCACACAAGCATTACCTGATGATGAGAACCTATCTCGAAACAGAAATTTCCATGTCGCAATGTAAAATTGACATAACCATATAATTATATTATATTATATTAAGCTCTATAATAATCATTATATTGAGCACTATTTATAATAAAGTAAATGCCAGAGCACTCAAAATAAAATTTAAAAATACCTTGAGTACTCTTCAATTGGATAGACTAAACTATCGCACGGTTCACACTCCACCCACGTCTATTGAACAGGTGAAGAGGATCATCCCTTGTTCCCTGTTTAGGATGTGGTTTCCGGTGTTCTCTTTTCCAATCTTTTCACTCTTACGTAGCCCCCTGCACATCAGTGGCGTTTCTGCCTTGATCGGGGTGATATGATTAAAAGAAAAAAGCTATAGGCGTTCCTACCGAGTGCCCATAGCTCAGAGGTAGATGTCAATTCGGTCGGGTTTCAATCCTGGGTTAAAAAGTGATCAGTGTCTAACTGTACTGATGAGCTGTGATACAGCGAAACAGATCTGTCTGCGGATGACCATATATATATATATTAATGCAGGTTTCATTGAATAATATAGACAAGTTCTGTCTATTAATTTTGTGTAGGATCCGTTCATACCGTCTGATATACTTGATGGTGTTATCGTTGAAAGATATTCGGCTCACATAAGCCATTATCAAAGAGTAAATATTAACACACAGTAAACATAGAACATTTAAGCTATTAACAATAAAGAGAATTAAATTGAAAATATAAGTCCATCCCTAGCATGGCGGATGGCAGAAGACAGTGACAAAATAGTGGCGTTGTGGTCCCTGATCTGATTACAGGCATTTGAGTACGTTATTGGAAATATCACGTACATGCACATACTCAAACAAGAAAATAATAAACAGAAACTAAAAATCCTCGAAGCAATCTACATTAAACAATTTAAACCTGGTTTGAATACAATCAATTTTGATATATTGTTTGTTTAGTTACTTAGTTTTTAGTCATAATAAAATATTACCAGTACACATTTGTATTAAAAACTTTTTAATACAATTCTCGCATACAGTCACTTTCTCACGGGCATGATGTGGCTTCCCTATGTCTCTTCTACAAATAGTTTCATGGCTTCTGCTCAGATGAACTTAGCTCACTGCTAGCCCCCACTCCCATGCATGAATTTGCTCGGGCTACGATTGGCAACTAGGTCCCACCCTTTTACTGTGAAACCAATAAATTGTAAACGCAAATTCTACTCTATCAGTTTTTTCTTCGCACTTCCCGCCTGTAGAATTCACTTCCGTTTACTTGCTTTCCCGACAGCTAAAATCTCCAAGAATTCAAATGTATATATATATATATATATATATATAGGGCGGATTTTTTCGCATTAGTTTGCCACAATTGTTTTTCTCGTAGAATACATTTCTTTTTTCTCTTGCCGTGAAGAATGATCTTATTTTTTTAAGATATTTCTTTTTTCAATATACAAACATATCACGTGTTTTTGTTATTAATCATTTTTATTGTTGTCTATATGTAGCTAATAAAATGCAACTGGAATTCGAACTCGGCTCCCAGATTTCTCGTTCCGAGCCGATATCCAATGCACCACGATGCACATCCATGACCAATAAACTAAGGTTAGAATTCACAAGGAAGCATTAATACCAATTCTGGGAAAGAAGCATGCAACGTCTTATTGCTTAGACTATTTCTTTCGGTCACGAACAAACTACCTCGGCAGAAGTCTTCTTCGCGTACTTGATATTGAGCCTGACACACATGGCCACATGCAAAAGACCGGCTATCATCGAGTTGTTTTTGTATCTAAAGTAATGATCACAGTGTCCCTTTCCATTTACTATAACGGATTGAAAGCTACGATCGTAGATGATACCAAAGTGTATCACTGTAGATATCTCGAAGGCATTTAATAAGGTGTAACACAGGGGATAGGTATGGTACGGGGGATAGGTGTAGCACAGGGAAGTAGCTATAGAATCACTAGGAGAGTCCTTTCAGTTATCACGTTATCAGATCGGCATTTGAAGGTCGTTGTTAATGGCTAATTACCTGAGGCACATGATAAAAATGCTGACAAGCTCCAAAGCTTGCTCGTCGGTTTTACCCACTTTCTAATTTATTTTAACGATCTTCCCAAGAAAATTCACATATCTGTAGGAAATATACACTACCGGCTATAATTATTAGTCCACTCCAATTTTTGTTTAATAATTGATATATTTCATACTATTTTTACTATTTATTGCTAAGTGGATAATTCTAAATGAAAATAGAATGGTTAATTTTTAATACTGCACTATAATCTGTACATCAAATGAACTGTTCTGGTGTCCAGTTTCTGTGATCTCTTCCCCATGCTAGTCTCTTTTTCTTTTTGGCTGGCCGAAGCAATGGTTCCCCGGTGACCTTGTAAAATTTTGTAAAGTAATAATAAAAAACAAACAAACAAAAACAATTTTGTTTTCATTTAGAATTATCTACTTGGCAATCTAAACTTATTTATAAATGGAACTTTGTCCGTGTGTGTGTGTGTGTGTGTGTGTGTGTGCGCGCGCGTGTATGTTCGTTACCTATAGACTCCGAAACGGGTTAACCAATTTTCTTGAAAATTTACACAGTTGTACTATAAGCGTCTGCGAGTGTTCTTAGCTAGGTTTTGTGTCGAGGTATCCCCGATAAATATCGAAAATCGATAATCGAAAAAATCAGGTTATAGAAGAAGTGGTCCGATTTTCATCAAATTTGATACACTCATAGATGAAGACATAAGAAACGATATTCAGAAGTTTTAAGGTTGCAGTTCCTACAGTAGTGCAGAAAATCGATAATATATATATATATATATATATATATATATATATATAAAAGGCAAGATGTTTGTGTGTGTCTGTTTATCTGTCTGTACTTGATACACTCATAGACAAAGACATAAGAAACGATATTCAGAAGTATCAAGGTTGCAGTTCCTACAGTAGTGCAGAAAATCGATAATATATATATATATATATATATATATATATATATATATATATATATGTATATATAAACTTATTTATAAATGAAACTTTGTCTGTGTGTGTGTGTCTGTGTGTGTGTGTGAGTGTGTGTATCCGTTACCTATAGACTCCGAAACGACTGAACCGATTTTCTTCAAAATTTACACAGTTGTACTATAAGCGTGCGTCTGCGAGTGTTCTTAGCTAGGTTTTGTGTCCAGGTATCCCCGATAAATATTGAAAATCGATAATCGAAAAAATCGTGATATAGAAGGAGTGGTCCGATTTTAATCAAATTTGATACACTCATAGACAAAGACATAAGAAACGATATTCAGAAGTTTCAAGGTTGCAGTTCTTACAACAGTGCAGAAATCGATATATATATATATATATATATATATATATATATATATATAAAAGGCAAGTGTGTGTGTGTCTGTTTATCTGTCTGTATGTCCTTTATACAAATCCACAATTTTTATCCGATTCTCGTAAAAATATTCTTTAGGCAAAGTCTGAGCTCCAAGACCATGGATTAGATTTAAAGCTTTCATTACATCCGAGCAACGCCGGGATATACTGCTAGTATATATATATATATATATATATATAAGGCAAGTTGTTTGTGTGTGTCTGTTTATCTGTCTGTATGTCCTTTATACAAATCCACAATTTTTATTCGATTCCCACCAAACTTCAAAGAATCAGGATTTCAGCACTTTTATCGTGGTTCTTGTTGCGGAGTCTGCTCTAACTTGGTAAAATTATAGTTTTTAGACTTGAACATTAGTAGGTCTTCTCAGACGACTCATTTTCCCCGATATCGGAAATCGATACCCCCGATATTTTATCGAATCTGATCAAAAACCGAAATTCAACCATCAATATGGCTTATTTTCTCCAATTTTCCTTCCGATGCCTATGATAAATTTTCATGAACATACTTAGGTTAGTTTATCCTTGGATGACTGATTTGACTCCGATATTGGAAATCGATACCCCGATATCCTACCGGGGCTAATCAAAACCAGTTTTTCAGCCCTTTTATTTTAGTTTTTGCTTCGGGTTTGGTTCTAAGTAGGTATAATTGTAGTTCTTAGTCTCAGCCATGATACCATTTACTCAGAGGACTCATTTATCCTTCAAAATTCAGTTTACGATGAAAAAACTTACTTAATATCGATACCAGGAAATCAAAATTTGACTTACATCCATTCATTTTTCTTTCAGTCTAAGGTTTCGCTTTAACTGGCAACAACTATTGCTTTTTAGTCTTTCGTGCCAACGTCCAAAGAGACTAAGAACTACAATTATACCTACTTAGAGCCAAACCCGAAGCAAAAACTAAAATAAAAGGGCTGAAAAAATACAGACATATAAACAGACACACACACAAACATCTTGCCTTATATACTATATATAGATATATATATATATTATCGATTTTATATATATCATTTATATTACGAAAATATGTGTCATTCGGCAGGATTCGAACCTGCGACCCGTATAATAATTTATCGTAAATAATCAGGCCAGTATATATAAATATATAATACTGTTTAATTAAAAAACAGAATATCTACTTAAATATGAGTATCGATCAAAAATAATGTTCAAACAAATCATTTCAAATTGTCGGTTGTTTATAACCAAGTTTCGTTAATCTTCGTTAATTTCTGTAACATGTTTATATATATATATATATATATATATATTGATTATATATATATATATATATATATATATATATATTATATATATATATATATATATATATATATATATATATATATATATATTAATTCAGATACTTCAATCCAAGGGAAAAAAGCAGGAAGGTAAATTCCAAAAAACCCGATCGTAATTAATATTAAAAATTTATTTTAATATTAAAAAATGATACAGGAAGAGAGCTCCATGTAATAAAATATTACAGATCAAATATATATATATATATATATAGAGAGAGAGAGAGAGAGAGTAGAGAATGACAGACCCGTAAAGATGGAGAGCATAATCAAAAAGATTTTATTCAATTAATATAATTATTAATTAGATAAAAATAAAACGCTCGATGGATATTATCCAGAGCATTTTAAACTATTGAGAAGACAACTCACCATATATTTAGACTATTATAAATCAAGTTTTATTTCGACAGAGTAAATTTACTTATATTGTCTCTTTAAAAAAAAAATGAATAAATTCACTCGGAATATTAAATTCACTTAGAATATTAAAAAATAGTATTTAACACAGGAAGTGAAGCTTGTATTATTTAAACCGGAATTAAATTGATAATGAATACATCAGATAACATATATAACATAATACAAACAAAGGAATATATATAATTACTCACACATACACACAAAATATCTTATGAGGAAATATATACATACACAAAATTTTTTTAGACAGGATGCATAGATCAAGCACACAATTGTATAAAAATTAAAGGAGAAAGATAGGAAGAGACATTTAATTCCACAGACATAAACGACTAAAAATACAATAACTGGGGAGAGGAAAAGAAAAGGAAAAAGAAAAAAGAAAAAAAAGGGAGCCAAAAATATGCTACAGTCACAAATAATAATGTACACAAAAAAAAAAATTCAAAAATAAAAATATCTTCACAGAAATATTTTCAAAAGATTCTCTTTAAACAATTCACTTCCTTTGAATATCTCTTCAAAAAGTTTTAAAAACTTCCTAAAACCTTTCTTTTTAAGTCGTTAAAATTTTTTCACACAAAGGCAAATTATTATCCAGAAATTACAAATGCATAAAGTAAAATTAATAAAATTAAAATATAATTACGAAATAGTTAAAGTAGTAAAAAACAGCATAGTTCCAAGTGATCAACACTACAAAGTCAATTTTCAGCCGATTTAAATATAGAGAAATAAAATAAACTAATAAAGGTAGAAACTATTATTTCTAAAATATTAAAAAAATTTAAGAATAATGAATTGAATTAAATTAATTATTTAAATAAATCACTTTAATAATAATAATAAATTAAGAAATATATCAACAATAATAATAATAATAATAATAATATTAAAAGATAATAATAAAAATAATAATAATAATAATGCTCTGTACTTGCCTCAAATGAATATAAAAATCTCCATGATAGAGTGAGGCAAAATTTACAACGGACAATGTGCAAACACTATGGGAAATATGTAAATAAACACTAGTATGAACATCACCCAGCGGATTGGAACATAGTAACCAAGGAATTCGAAAAACTGTCAAAATATAAAGACCTGGAAATTGAAATAGAAAAAATGTGGAAATTGAAAACAAGAGTCGTGCCAGTGATAGTAGGTGCATTTATAAGAAATAAGTCAGAACGGTACAGTTACGCTGCTTAATGAATGAATCGTAGTTGGCTTTAATTGCGTACGAGCTGTCGTCCTTAACTACCATTAACTACCATCTTATCATTATTTATTTGCCTCCTCACTTAAGACAAAATGTGGTACAAGGCGTTTTTAATGTTGGTAATCCGGGCCACACAGCCCTGGCAAAAATTTATTGTCTAATTTACCCAAGACGAGACTTTACTTTTCGGCGGAGCCTCGACTGGGTTATTACTCTCCGCCCGAAGGCAGAGAATTTTACAATGCGTAAGGCAGAAATGCCGTGCTTGACTGCCTTTCGGAAGTCACGCAGTTAATTATATATTAAGAGGAAGAGACCATTCCTCGTAGGAGGGCACCATAACACATTCTAAACGAAAAGCAAGGTGCTGAGAAATAGAAAATTTTCGTTAGAAACAAAGAAAAAAGACATATGCGCTATTCAGCCTCATATATGACAGCAAATGTTGAACAATCTCCCCACGGGTAAGTAAAAAAATTATATGGAGGAAAAGAAATTTGGTTCTACAGAATAATATTGAAAATTCCAATGATGGAACGAGTAAGCAACAAGGGAATCATAGAGAATAGGGCAACAGAAAAATACTTATACTTAAAATCAGGAAGAAACAATTGAAATTGCTTCTAAGTCATCCTCCCTCATTATATAATGAGGGAGGATGACTTAGAAAATCTATTCCCCACGTGGTATATTGAAGGCAAGGAAAATAGGGAAATATGCGCGTAACGTACATAATGAACTTGTGTGATTGAATATTGAAAAGGAGCAAAGGAAGAAAAACTGCTACGAGCCACACAACATACAATTGGAGTAGATAGACTAAACTATCGCCCGGTTCACACTCCATCCATGTCTATTGAACAGGTGAAGAGGCTCATCCCTTATTTCCTGTTTAGGATGTGGTTTCCGGTTTTTCTCTTTTCCAATCTTTTCACTCTTACATAGCCCCCTGCGCATCAGTGGCGTTTTCGCCTTGCTTGGGGTGATATGATTAAAAAAATAAAAAATAAAAAATAAAAAGCTGTGGAGAGCGTTGATCGCCTATGTCCTGAGAGGAAACGGCACGAAGAAGAAGAAGAAGAAGAAGAAGAAGAAGAAGAAGAAGAAGAAGAAGAAGAATTTCCATTTCGACTCTTCAAAAGAAAAATAATTGAATAATTTAATTACTTAAATCATTAATTTATATTTAATTAAGAATTACTGAAATATTTTCTGGGTGTACAAAATGTACAAAGAAGGAGAAGAAGTCGAAAGACAAAATGACGAGTAGACAATAATCTCCAGCAGACAAAGTCTCGAATAGACAAAGTCTCGAACGGACAAAGTCTCGAACAAAAATAGGTTGAATGGACAAAGTACCGATCGAAAAAAGAGTCGATCTTACTCTTTTTCGAAACCTTAGGATTTGCAATAGATTTAAAATCCAATCAAAAATAGAAAATTTTTTAGATATAATATTTAAACTAAACACGGAACCTACAAAGCATACAAAAAATCAAACAACAGCCTAATATACATGAACAAATATTCCAAGTATCCCAACTACATATGCAAGCTAATTTTATCTATAAATAAGAATTTCAACAAAATTCTAGTAGTCTAGAAATATTCAATGAAAAAAAAAATGAATCAGGTCTAAGAAACATCGGATATTCAAACAAACTAGAATACAAGAACAAAAATAATTAAAACAAAAAACAACCGGATGAAGAATACAGTTTGGTTCAACCACCTACAATAAAATCATGGAAAATATTCTTCAAAATAATTGACAAACACTTGCCTAAAAACAGCAAATTATCAAATATTACCGACAAAAAAATATAAATTAATTAGTTACAGCTGCAAGGATAACACGGGAAAAATAATAACTAAACACAATAAAAAAAACACCCCACAAAACCAATGGCAATTATAACAAAAATAACAATAACATCCAACAAAATAACTCCATCAGATGTAACTGCAGAAACAAAGAAAATTGTCCACTTAACTATAAATGTTTAACCGATAACATAATATACAAAAATATTGTAACTAGTAACATTAACACCATCGAAAATAATTACTAAAGATTTACAAAAAATAAAAATAAAAAATAAAAGAAAGATATTATAATCACAAAATTTCATTCGAAATAAAAAACACGCTAACAATACAACTCAAATGGAAAAAAAAATAAAAGGGCAACCCTATACAGTATTAACAGTAAAAATGTAAATCATGCTTAGAGGAAAAATTATCAATAATTAGTTTTAAAAACCAAAATAAACACTTAAAAAATGAATAAATGGGTAAATGTAGACATATAATTAAATACTTATTGTACCATCTAAGCGCTAATTAGTTTAAGCAAATAAGTAAAATAAATACATAAACTTTAAATAAACAAATAAAATAAATATAATATAAGCTTAATACAAAAATTATTAATAAATAAACGGAAAAAATTAAACATAAACACCTATATGTGTGTCTGTGCACATGCATACAAACACACAGACACCTACAAACGAACAAACCTAAGCTTCTCATAATTAATACTTCAATATATAACACCAAAGAAAAAATAAACTACTAGCCAGGATGTGCGTTGTGGTGCATTGGATATCGGCTCGGAACGAGAAATCGGAAAGCCGAGTTCGAATTCCAGTTGAATCCATTGTATTCACTTACGCACAAATACCCTTGGGAAAGGTATTAATCCGCCTATTCCTTCCAGTTATGGGTTAAATAACAGGACAGATGGGGTTCTATAGCCTTGGTCGGCAACCAGTCTACCGCAGAAAGCAATAACAACCTACTGCGGTATAATCTTCTACCCAGTCAATCATGTCTCTTTCGGGACATGATCGCCCAAGCGTGTATCATGTATGGCACTTAACTGACTGACTAGCCATTTAATGAAAATTAAACTTTAGACAAACGATAAGAAATGACATAAGCAAATATTTTAACACATATTCTCTATTTAACAGTTACAAACATGTGCGTGTGTGTAGCGTGCATGCGTGTGTATGCCTTTACATATATATATAATAAATTGCAAACATTACGTCTGCTTACTTTTAATAAAATCTGTTTGTACTAACGGATAATGTTTCTTGTATTATAATTGAAAAATGTAAGAAAATCGTTGTAACTTCTACAGTTGATTATCCATTTCTTATTCCCAAGTACTTTCAATCTCCTTCCGAGATCATCTGATATATCAGTTAGTGGGAGGTAGTTATTACAGATAATTGAATGAGTTGTATTTTATTTTTATAACATATTATTAATTTTAATTTTTTATTAGAATCCATGGGAGATATATTAATACGAATGAGATTTTTCATGATTTATTCATTATAATTTTTTTACCACAACTTACATATCAGAAGGAGGTTGAAAAAAAACACACAAACACATATATATATATATATATATATATATAATATTCACTACTCACTTGCTAGTTAGGTTTCAACAATATAAACCTTATCAGGCGATAAGTGAAAACAATATTTTTTAACAGTTACTTTTTTAAATTTTTTTTACACGAACACCAGAATTGCCATCGAATGGAAGGAATCGAGCAAGAGTGAAAGCAATTGGACGTTAAAGGAAGAAAAATAAACCTCTTAACAATTCTTTCTCGAACATCCGGGGTATTCGTACCAACTTTTGTAGCGTTGAAACTTTCCTCCACGAAAAGTCCCCTGACATTCTAGAGCTCTGTGAGACTAACCTCAACCCATCAATTCCCTCCTCGGACTTCTCTATTCTTGGCTACCTTTCCCTTTTAAGGAAGGACTCCACTGTCCCATATGCATGGTCTGGGAGTTTAGGTCAGTGAACACCTCCCTCTAGCTTAGGGTTACATCTCTCGAATCCTCTGACCACCTATACATGTGTCTCTGTCTGTCACTTCTCAAATCGGTTAGCATACTTTTCTTTCTGAGCCGTTCCCCCTCCTCTTCCGACTGCTCCCTGCTAGACAGTATCTCTGACAATATAGATAAGGCTACTTCCTCCTACTCATTCGCTAACATATTTGTGTTCAAAGATCTTAACGCCCATCATGCCAAGTGACTAAAAGACACTGTCACTGATTCAGCTGGTATTCGCGCCATGAACTTTGCTATTTCTCAATCTCTTACGCAAATAGTGGATTTCCAAACGCGGTTTCCCTTCAGGACTCAATTCTCTAGTAGATCTCTGCTTCAGCTCTGTACCTGACTTCCCAAATGTCGCAGCTTTCCCCTCCAAAGCTTTTGATAGGGTTTGGCACGATGGCTTTCTGTGCAAGCTACAGGGTTATGGTATCACTGGACGCTTGCTTGATCTGATCTAATCATTCCAATCTAACCGCATAATGAAGGTCGGCTTGAATGGCCATGCCTCCACATCCTACCAGACGAACGCTGGTTTCCCCCAGGACTCTGTCCTAGGCCCGACGCTCTTTCTTATCTTCATAAATGATCTCCCTGATATGATCAAATCCAAGTTGGCATTTCTGCAGATGACACCACCATTTACTCCCGAGTCAGTAAGAAATTCGGCGAGGTGGACAAACATAACCTCGCTGCTGATCTTGAGAAGGATCTACACTCTGGGGTAGACTGAGTTAAGAAATTGCTTGTAAATTTCAATGCTTCTAAAACGAAGTTGTGATTTGTCAACCATCACAGGCAGTCACTCCTGCCCATTAAACTAATTAGAGTAGATAGACTAAACTAAACTATCGCCCGGTTCACACTCCACCCACGTCTATTGAACAGGTGAAGAGGCTCATTCCTTGTTTCCTGTTTAGGATGCGGTTTCCGGTTTTCTCTTTTCCAATCTTTTCACTCTTTTCTTTTTTTTTAATTTTTTTTCAATTGTAGTAGATAGACTAAACTATCGCCCGGTTCACACTCCACCCACGTCTATTGAACAGGTGAAGAGGCTCATCCCTTGTTTCCTGTTTAAGATGTGGTTTCCGGCTTTCTCTTTTCCATTCTTTTTACCCTTACGTATCCCCCTGCTCATCAATGGCGTTATCGCCTTGCTTGGGGTGATATGATTAAAAAAAAAAGCATAGACCAAGTGAGTCTTTCTGAAAGCAATATACTGTGCATCCTCGGTCTCACCCTATTTTCCGACTTCAAGTGAAACCATTGCACTAAATCCACTCTAAATCTATCTTGGACACATACAAATCAACCATTCGACCGTGCATAGAATACTTTTGTCATATATGGTCAGGCGCCCCTCATCTCAGGGTTCTCGACAGGTTCCAAAGAAGAGTCTTTAAAGTGATCGGTCAAGACCTGACAGCTCGACTTCAGCCACTTTATCACCGGTTGGGTGTGGCTTCCCTCTGTCTCTTCTATAAATATTTTCATGGTTTCTGCTTTGACGGACTTAGGTCACTGGTGACCCTTCACAAGAATTTACTCAAGTAACCAGACTGGCAACAAGGTCCCACCTTTTTATAGTTAAATCAACCAAATGCAACCGACAATTCTACGCCATCAGCTCTTCCGTATAATTGCTTTCCTGACGGCTCCAACCTCCAGGAATTTGAATGCAATGTCAGTTCCCATCTCTTATTTATTTGACTTGAATCCTTCCCTAATCCTTTCCACATCACCCCGTGTATCTTTTTCTTTTCTTTTCACACTGTACCTTTGCAACTGTCATCACATCTGTGTACCCATCCTTGTCTTGCCTTTTCTCAGACACCCCTTTTACTTTCTCCTCCTGTCTAAAATTTACTCTCTTTTGTAGCCCCCTGCGCATCAGTGGCAGTACTGCCTTGCTTGGGGTGAAACGATTAAAAAAAATATATATAAATTAAAATATTAAAATTTCAATACCAAAATATACTCGTAAATAAACGAAGAGAAATCATTAGTATGTGTCGTCATAGAAATAAGTATAAATTAGAATAATTATCTTATTCTTCCAATTAGTCGAAAAAAGTTTTTTTTAAAATTTGGCTAAGCAGTTACTTTCGCTCCATTTACCACTACTAACTCAAGGGTCAAGCCACATACCTCCCACTACCAAAGAGGAAATTACTACTAAAATTTCTCTAGCTTAACCATATAAAAAACATTACCTTCCAACCCCTTCTTTTACTAGAGCTAACCTCTGGGCTTAGAATTTTTGCTCATTCTCTGTTTATCAGGGATTGACGAATGCATGTCTTAAAATGACATGTTGAAAATGGCTATTTCCCCGCTAAGGTTTATCTGAATTTACACACACACACACACACACACACACACACACACACACACACACACACACACACATATATATATATATATATATATATCTTTACACACGCACACAAATATACACACACACACTACCTTGTACAGCAGAGGTAATTGACAGGTACGTCAGGTCATGGTTAAGGTCAACAAAGACGAAGGATGATTGACAGATATATCCGACCGTATATGGTGTCCAAGTGCAACGGAAAAGCGACAAGGATTGAAAAGCAATTAACCGCTGTGTGTGATTGTCCGGTCGTATAAAGTCAATAAAGCGACAACCCGAAAAATACAAAATGCGTGGGAGTTTTAAGAATAGATAGTCTAGAATTTGCTGGTTTCTGACTCCCTACAGATTCTCCTGTCCGCGAATTTCTTCGGCTGTCATCCTACTCCACATAAACGTCAATTACTTATATATATATATATATATATATATATATATATATATATATATATATATATATATATACGCGTTTCTTGTTGCTTTCTAGTCGTAGTATACACCATTTCTACATACGTTGTTGCCCAGCAATTCGAAACCAAACCAATTCCCTGGATAGTTGTAGTCTTTTGGTAATTCCTTTTGCTTAGACAGGTCGATCGTTCAAAGTTAAATTGCAAACATCAACAACAATTTCAGAATTTGACGCTTTTGAATATCTTCCTGGCCATTCTTTCTCATGAGTCTCACAATCCTCAAGCCGAAACATGTCATATCACTTATTCACTATTGAGCATGATAGATATTTTTCACGCTTCGGATGGATTTCTTTCCAATTTTTATTTTTAACAAAGAGGTGCTTCAAGACAGTCTGCAGTTGAACACTTAAAACGTCAACACGTTCTATTTACATGGTTCAGGTAATGATTTGGAACAAATTTAGGAAAAAAAGCTAGGTTGTTGCAAATGCGTGATATTGTTGTTGGTTTCTGTATAACGACTTATCAACATTTTGTGGGTCCTTTAAAGCTGAAACATTTTGAATGTAAGAATATATATTTGCTATACTTATTGCATTAATCGTTTTATGAGAATAGTAATGATTTTCCAGATACAAGTCTTACTATTTAACTCATAGTTGGGGAAGGTGTTGGATTCATACCTATTCTTAAGGTATTTGCTTGTAAGTGAATGTAATGAACTGGAATTGGAACTCGGCACTCCGATTTTTCATTCCGAGTCACTAGTTATCAAACGACCCGAAAATCTTCGCTTTAAAAGAACATTCTTCCGAGATGCAGGTATGAAATTAGAACCAGATTTTGGGAAGATGGTCAAGCTGAAATGCTACTGAAAAGTTCTCAGCTCAACCCACTTCTAAAAATTTCTACAAATGTTTTAGAAGAAGAGCATCTTGTTCGAGTCAAGGACTTTTCAGCGCCTCCTCGAATATAAAGAATTTGATTGATAAGTTAACACATATGCAAACAGCCATCATGCGTTTGAACGAACACGAATTTAATGTCGGAAAATGCTCACACGAATATAAATCGAGCTACTTCGACGCAATTATACATCTGAACGTATAAATGCATATCTGTTCCCCAAATGTAGATATGGATGGACAGGCATGCGCAGACAAGTGTACGAAGTAGCGCTTGTGAAACAAGACGGAGATCGAGAAAGTATGGTGAAGACAGGCGTAACTGAAAAGCGATACGGAAGAAAAGATGAGTTTTAAATAAAGGAGAAATAAAGAAATATTTATGAAATATGGAGGAAGGAAAGCGGAACAGAAAGAGTAACGAAAGTTGGAGATGGCGAGAATAAAATAATGCGATGAAGAAGAGAAAGAATAAATGAAATAAAAAGATAATAGGAATTTTAAAATATGAGAAAAAATTGGAGACTAACAGAAAAGAAAAAGAATGAAAAATAAATAAAGTAAGTCCAGCAAAAAAGGCTTAAAGGAAAGAAACCGAGTGAAAGAAAACAGTAAGAAAAATGAGTCAATTCGAAAGGAAACAAATGAGAATGAATAAACGGACGGGGAGATAATAAAAGAAAAGAAGGAAAATGAAAAGAAGAAAAATGACTGAAGAAGAAAGAGGAATGAAAGTTGAATGAAAAAAACAAAAAAACAATGATTCTAATAAAATAAAAATCTGTGAGAAA
The DNA here is from genome assembly GCA_037127315.1 of Ascarosepion bandense. Lineage (NCBI taxonomy): Eukaryota > Metazoa > Mollusca > Cephalopoda > Sepiida > Sepiidae > Ascarosepion > Ascarosepion bandense. The sequence goes on from JBBBDQ010001337.1 coordinate 2,141,044, forward strand.
ATACAAAAGGCAAAAGAAAACAATTCTGAGGATCTGAAAAAAGGAGGTAGAATGGTTTATTGCAGTAGCAATACAATACATTACTTGGAATATGAAAACATATATATATATATATATATATATATATATATATATATATTTCTCTCTTGTTTTCCTCCTTGCTTTTTATTTCCGCAGGTGTCCTTTCTTTTCCCTCTTTCTTTCCCATTTTTTTATTTCTCTTTTTGTTTTCTCATCTTTTCTACCATCTTTCTTTTTCCCCTCTTTTTTAATATTCTCAAACGAAAAGATTTTCAAAAATAAAAGAAAGTGAGTTTTTTTAATTTTTTTCTTCTAAAATAACGTATATTACCATCATTATTAATTACCTGATGAGACATTGTTCTTTCAATGTCGAAACAAAATGTACAATTTTGTAGTAGATTGTAGTTGATGAATGTTTTAAAACATAATTTATGATAAATATTCATTGCTCTATTTTTATATTGAGCACTGTTTAAAAAACTAATGTTTTTGAACGTTGCAAACATATATATATATATATATGTCTGCTCGTATCGCAGACTGTTCATATCTATCTATCTATCTATCTATCTATCTATCTATCTATCGCCGTTGGAAACTGCTTAAAACTAATGTTTTGAACGTTGCAAATATTTTCTTTCTTTAAAATATTCTTAAAAGTAAGTCAGTTTTTGCTTAATTTTAAACTTTTTATGCTTAATTGAACGTTTGGTTTTCTTTTTAAGTTGGAGGAAATTTCTTTGGTTGTTGATTCTTTGTTTCTCTTTCTTTTTGCTCCCCGGCTGTTAGATTCTTTGTTTCTCTCTTTTTTTCCTCTCCGGCTGTTAGATTCTTTGTTTCTCTCTTTCTTTTTGCTCCCCGGCTGTTAGATTCTTTGTTTCTCTTTTTCTTTTTCCTCCGCGGCTGTTAGATTCTTTGTTTCTCTCTTTCTTTTTCCTCCCCGGCTGTTAGATTCTTCGTTTCTCTTTTTCTTTTTCCTCTCCGACTGTTTGATTCTATTTATCTTTCTGTCTCTTTCGCCTACGGATCACATACTGGCTATTCAGCTGACGCTCCACCTCCGCCTACTTATAACTTGGTTTGGCCAAAAAGTTAAAAATAATTGTATTTTTTACCTTACTAGCAGAAACCATGTGTTGGGATGGGTGCAACTTTCTTTAAAATATTCTTAAAATTAAGTCATTTTTTGCTTAATTTTAAATGTTTCATGCTTATTTGAACGTTTGGTTTTCTTTCTAACTTGTCAGAAATTTCTTTGGTTGTTGGACTTTAAAACTTAGCAATTCACCACCCTATTTTTCTCTTTTTTCTTTTCTTTTCTTTTTTTTCTTTTCTTTTCTTTTTTCTTTTCTTTTTTTCTTTTTTTCTTTTTAACATTTTTTTCTTTTTCTTTTAATTGGAGTAGATAGACTAACCTATCGCCCGGTTCACACTCCACCCACGTCTATTGAACAGGTGTAGAGGCTCATCCCTTGTTCCCTGTTTAGGATGTGCTTTCCGGCTTTCTCTTTTCTCTCCTCAGACCTCATATTGATGCTTCCGTGATTTTCCTGCGATGTGTTTGGTTGGTGGCAACGACTCTTTATTGTGAGGGTATCGGGTTGGCAGTTTCTTGGTTTGCTGCTTCCGACTGTTAGTTAGGAGCCCTAGCTCTTGCGTATCGTCAAAAGCGGCTGCTCTGATAAACAGTTGCATAATATCGGGGTTCTTGTAGTGCCATGCCGCGCATGAATAGGTGTCCTTGCAAGCGCTTTCGGTGGGCAACCCCGAGGCCACACTTTGATGCAGTCCGAGCCAGTTTTCATCCCAGCGCATATCGTGAATAATGGCCGCCTGCATCCTCTACTGAAGGTCTCTCCCTACTAGCAAACCACAACATAAAAAAACAAAATCAGAAAAAATCCTAAACCAGTCAAACTCAAATCACCAAAATCTCTTGACATTTCTTTTACTAACATCCAGGGCACTCGTACTAACTTTTGTAGTGTAGAAGCTATCCTCCACGAAAAATCCCCTGACATCCTAGCGCTCTGTGAGACTAACCTCAATACATCAATTCCCTCCTCTGACTTCTCGATCCCTGGTTATCTTCCCCTCTTAAGGAAGGATTTCATTGTCCATATGCACTGGCTGGCGGTCTACGTTAGTGAACACCTCCCTGTAGCTAAGGTGACATCGCTCGAATCCCCTGACCACCAATATGTATGTCTCTCTGTCTGTCACTTCTCAGTTCGGTTAGCTACCTTTTCTTCCTTTACTTCTCCCCGTCTTCTCCCGACTGCTCCCTTCTAGACAGCATTTCTGACAATATAGATAAGGCTTCTTCCTCCCACCCATTCGCTCACATATTTGTATTCGGAGATCTTAACGCCCATCATGCTAAGTGGCTTAAAGACTCTGTTACTGATCAGCTGGCATCCACGCCATGAACTTTGCCATTTCCCAATTCCTTACGCAATTAATGGACTTCCTCACACGCTTTCCCACCATTCCCTCTGGACACGCCTCTCTACTAGATATATGCTTTACCTCTGCACTTGACTCCTGCCAGATCTCGCAGATTTGCCCTCTCGGCAACTCTGACCATGCTGTTGTCTCTCTTAATATTTCCCTCCACTCTCACCCCCCCCCCCTCAGGAGCCTCCTACCTATAGGACCTCTGACTGATACCAAAGAGCTGATTGGGATGCATTTCGCGATTTCCAATGCGACGTCCCTCGGGGTAAAGTGTTCGATCTTCCAGTTGATGACTGTACCTCTGAGATTTCTTCCTGGGTGAAAGCTGGCATTGATACCTTCATACCTACCAGGAAGTTTCGTCTCAAACCTCATTCCTCTCCTTGATTCTCTCCTGCCTGTTCGACCCGAATTGCCCACAGGAACCACTACTTTCGACTATTTCGGAGACATTCATCGGACCAAAATAGGCGCCTATTCACGTCTGCTCGTAATGAGTGCAAGAGAATCCTGAATGACGCCAAGCGGTTGTTTGCTGAGAAAATGAGACAGCGCATAGCTGACTGCAAGTTCGGCTCCAAGGACTATTGGCGATTATGCAAAAGGGTGCTGAACAATAGCAAATCCTTTATCCCTCACTTAATCAACGAATTTGAGGTCCTCGCAGCATCAGCGGACAAGGCCGAGTACTTTGCTCGCAGATTCTCAACCAACTCCACATTTGATTCATCTGGAATACCCTCACCCGACTTCCCTATTAAAACTGAGGCTAAACTGTACGATGTATACATTACCCCGGCAGTAGTATCTAGAGTAATATCAAAATTGACCCCCATAAGGTGATGATAGAATCCCGGTGATTGTCCTTAAGAAACGTGCCCCTGAACTCTCCTCTATCCTCTCTAAACTCTATAACTGCTGCCTTTTCCGCTTCCTGTTTTCCTGCATGCTGGAAGTCCTCTTCTGTCGTTCCTGTATTTAAGAACTCTGGTGAACCCTCGGACCCATCTGACTATCACCCTATCAGCCTTCTACCAATTTTTGGAAAGTGTTCGAGGCCATTATTAATGCTGAAATAGTTCAACATCTTACTGCCCATAAACTATTCCCTGATAGGTAGTGTGGCTTCCGCTTCGCCAGATACACGGCCGATATGCTAACGACAATTACGAAGTACATGTTCCAGGCCACTGAGGAGTTCGGTGAGGCTCGTGCTGTTGCTTTGGACATCTCAAAGGCTTTTGACAGAGTTTGGCACTCTGCCCTTTTATGCAAGGTACGGAGTTACAGTATGACCAGACGCTTGCTTGATCCGATCCAATCTTCTCTAAATAACCTCATAAGGTCGTTTCGAATGGGTATACCTCCACATCCTACTGTACAAACGTTGGTGTCCCTCAGGGCTCTATCCTAGGCCCGACGCTCTTCCTTATTTTCATAAATGATCACCCAGACGAGATCAAGTGCCAGGTAGGCATCTACGTAGATGACACCTCAATTTACTCCTGCAGTAGTAAGAAATCCGGCGTGGCGGACAAACATGACCTCACTGCTGATCTTGAGAGAGATCTACATTCTGAGGTGAATTGGAGTAAGATGTGGCTTGTAAATTTCAATGCGTCTAAGACCAAGCTGCTGTCTGTCAATCATCAGAGGCAACCTCTCCTACCTCCCATAAGCATGTACCAAGTGAGTCTCCCTAAGAGCAATACACTCCTTACCCTCTCTTCCGATTTCAAGTGAAACCACACTATTGAGTCAATAGCCAAATCCACTGCTAGGAACGTTGGGTCACTGTGTCGAGTCAGGAAGTTTTTCTCGCCTGAATCCATCCTGCATATATACAAATCGTCCGTGCATGGAGTACTGCTGTCATATATGGTCAGGCGCCCCCGCTGTTCATCTCGGTGTTCTTGACAGACTCCAAAAGAGAATCAGTAATGTGATAGGTACCGACTTGGCGGCACGACTACAGCCACTTTCCCACGAACGGGATGTGGTTTCCCTTTGTCTGTTCTATAAATACTTTCATAGCTTCCGCTCCAACGAACTTAAGTCACTGCTGCCTCTGCAACAGGTGTTTACTCGTGCAACCAGACTGGCAACTGCGTCTTACCCATTCACAGTGAGATCAACCAAATTCAGACGACAATTCTTCTCCTGCAGCTTCTTCTTTTCACACTTCTCGCCTGTGGAACTCGCTTCTATATTTTTGCTTTACTGACGGCTACAACCTCCAGGAATCTAAATGCAATGTCAATACTCATCTCTTAACCACTTGACTCTAGTTCTTTCTTAACCACCCTTTCCTCTCACACTCTCTCTCTCTCTCTCTCTCTCTCTCTCTCTCTCTCCACATTCGCAACTGTCATAACACCTATAGTTTCATCCTTCTAGTGCTTCTTTCTAACTGGTTAGTTTTCCCTTCACTCTCTTCTATCTAATCTTTTTACTCTTATGTAGCCCCCTGCACATCAGTGGCATTATCGCCTTGCTCGGGGTGATATGATTAAAAAAAAATATATATACGGTAATAGATAGATAGATAGATAGATAGATAGATAGATAGATAATAACAGTCTGCGATGCGGACATATATATAAATATATACATCCATACATATACAGATATATATATATATATATAGTGATGATCAACGTATTCTGTCTTAATATGTATAAAAAAAACTACTAAAACGTTGTAAATTTAAAAATGCATTTTTTTTTTACAGTATTTATTTATTTCTATTATTATATTTGATATTTCAGACCGTTTGAGACTCGACCTTTCATCAGAAACAAATGATTTGTTTCTGATGAAGGGCCGAGGACGGTCTGAAATATCAAATATAATGATAGAAATAAATAAATAGTGTAAAAAAAATACATTTTTAAACTTACAACTTTTTAGTAGTTTTTCCTATATATATATACAAACTTATTTATAAATGGAACTTTGTCTGTGTGTGTGTGTGTGTGTGTGTGTATCCGTTACCTATAGACTCCAAAACGGCTGAACCAATTTTCTTGAAAATTTACACAGTTGTACTATAAGCGTCTGCGTGTGTTCTTAGCTAGATTTTCTGTCGAGGTATTCCCGATAAATATCGAAAATCCATAATCGAAAAAATCGTGTTATAGAAGGAGTGGTCCGATTTTAATCAAATTTGGTACACTCATAGACAAAGACATAAGAAATGATATTCAGAAGTTTCAATGTTGCAGTTCTTACAATAGTGCAGAAAATTTGATATCGATACCAGGAAACCAAAATTTGACTTACATCCATTCATTTTTCTTTCAGTCTACGGTTTCGCTTTAACTGGAAACAACTATTGCTTTTTTTGTCTTTCGTGCCAACATCCAAAGAGTCTGAGTTCCAGGACCATGGATTAGTTTTAAAGTTTTCATATCCGACCAACGCCGGCCTATACTGCTCGTATATATATATGCAATGTTCAAAACATTAGTTTAAAACACTTTATAAAAATAGAACAACTAATATTTATTATAAATTATACTTTAGAACATGTAGAAATTACAATCTACTACAAAACTGTAAATTCTGTTTCGGCATTGAAAGAACAGTTTCTCATCAGGTAGTTAATAATTATGGCAACAAACGTTATTTTATAAAAGAGAATTTTAAAATTTAAAATTTAATTAAATTTTTAATTTAAAATTTTTTAAAATATTTTCTTAGCTCGTACAGAAAGATTTCCAAAAATAAAAGGAAATGATGTTTTTATTTTCTTTTAAAAAGTAACGTTTATTACCATCATTTTTAACTACCTGATGAGACGATGTTCTTTCAATGTCGAAACAAAATGTACAATTTTGTTATAGATTGTAGTTTGTAGATGTTCTAAAGTGTAATTTATAATAAATACACACACACACACACACACACACACACACACACACACACACACACACACACACACACATATATATATATATATATAGAGAGAGAGAGAGAAAGGGAAACAGTGAGAGTGAGGGAGAGAGAAAGTGTAAGGTAGATAGATAAGAAATAGACTAAGAGAGTATTTGTCTATATTTCTGAGATGAGGTAGTATTTACATTATTTACATTGTTAAGACTTTTTCCTCATATATATTGTCATATAGCCAAGTGAATAAAATGTTAGTTAGAGCCAGAGACTTGTAAAGTGTTGTGAGTTCAATACCTACCGAAAGTGGTAGCGAACAAAAATCTTAGAGAGTTCAGTTAAATGGCGAAAACTAAGACATCTGGAAGTAGCATGACTCATGGAACAAGAACAATCTAACCCAATTATCGAAATAAAAAATTCGATTCAAAATTCCACTCATCTGAAGAAGGCCAAAGCGTACAACGACCGAAACGTCATGACTGTAAAGATAAAGATGAAAACAAAGGTCCCAATAATGTAAATCAGACTAAAGTAGATAGACAATGTATAGACTAAGATAGATAGATAGATAGATAGATAGATAGATAGATAGATAGATAGGCTGAATATTATTATAGGTAGACATGCCCGTTGTGAGATTTGGTGATACAAATGTGCAGACGGTTATAAATTGATGCAGACATTAAAAATGAAGAGAGTTGAGAAAAAGAAATCAAGAAACATTTCGTTAAATAGAAAAAGAAAATGAGATGATTGAAGGAAAGAGTAAACAGGGAAAAAAATAACCCTGAAAGGACAGAAAAGGCCTAGCTAGAGGACAAATGACGTAGAAAAGGAACAGACGCAAGTGTAGGGACGAAGAAGAACGGGACGAAGAAGGACGGGACAAAGAAGAAAAAAAAAAGAAAAACGAAACAGGAAGAAATGGCGAGAATTAAGAGTGTTGGCGCGCTTAACTCGTCTCTGCCTTCAGACCACAAATATCGACCACCGCGGAAACGTTTGTGTAATTGTCTGACTTTAATTCTCCTCCAAAGTTATTTCTGATCACCCTTATCCGGTCTCTCAGACAACTATCTTGCCAAACAGCATCCTGTTGTTGATACGAAGTACTTGAAAGTCGCAAAAGAGAATGGCGAACCAAAGGAAGGAACATTGTTGAAGAAAGTTGTATTACGCCTTCTTAAAATCCTGGTGAATATTTAGCGATCAACTGAGCCAGGTTCAACAGGTAAAATAAAAATCGATTGATTAGTCTCTTCAACTCGACTCACGAAATGTTTTTAATATAAAAAAAACAAAGCTATAAAGCCACTATAAAGATGCACGAAGGTTACTGAGTCTTAATATAAAAAAATCCATGAGAGAGAGAGAGAGAGAGAGAGAGAGAGTTAAGAAAACAGAAGATAATTGATACTCCATTTAAATTTTTGAAGATCAAAGCTGACCGGAAAGCAAGAAGCCGGAAGAGAGTTTCACAAGCGAGAAGTTCCAAAGGAGAAATTATTGGCATAGAACTTACGGTTACATCTAGCCATTTCAGCTGTAAATAAATGACATTTTGCCGCCAGTGTAATACTAACCTTAAATTCCAGGTAGCAAAGAGCAAAGTTCACCAGGAAAATTACCATGAAATTATTTATAGAAAAAGCACAGGGAAGCTACATTACGGTCGTGAGGAAGTAACAGAAGCCAAAATACCAGCACAGAACCAATAACATTGCATATTTTTCTTCGGATTTTTCTTCCTTTTCCAAGTCAAGACTGTTCTGTCGTGCTGGACACTGGCTTTCTAATATATATATATATATATATATATATATCAAAGCCCACTCCACAAGGGAGAGTAGACAGTCTATCAGACATTGCACACGAGAAATATAAAGTTCATGTTCAGATGATGGTTCCGGCGACGCGCACACTATATATTTACGCTTATTGCTACCATTGAAGCTTATACCATCGACGACCCTATTGCACTCCGTTCTGGGCTGCTCTGACCATTACTATCCAGTTGATCCCTTGATCTTTCAGCTCTGCTTTAGATTCTTGCAACTAGCTGCTGCGAGACCGGTCTCTCTTCCTTTGCAGGTTCCAGGTCAGGGCTTGTCTTTTGATGCTGGATACTGGCTTCCTAAGAGTGTGTCCGATCCAGCCCTAATTCCTTCTCAGTATCTGCTTAGCCGCTGGTTTATGTCCTGCTCGCTCCTACAGATCGTTTCGAATCTTCTCTGGCCATCGGATGTTGTAGATGCACCTCAGACAGGTGTTGATACATGTCTGAATCTTCTTCTGTATTATCTCTGTTTTCCGCCATGTCTCACATCCATAGACCAGAATCGACTTCACATTGGTGCAAAATATATGGAGTTTGGTTCTCATGTTGATCTCTCCAGATGTCCAGATATTCTTTAGCTGTTTTGGCTTTGCTGATACTGATCAACATACTCTTAATCTTCATGAAATGAAATAAATGTAAGATCATGAGCAAAATTATGGGGGAAATTCTGATCTCTAGAATCGTCATGCTATTTGTCTTTAAATTTTTTTCGGCAAAATATTAGACGCTCTAATCAACACCGATTTGGTAAGCATCTCACCTTTTTACGGCCTCCTTTTCAAGAAACATTGTGGCTTTTGTTTCCCCAGTTCTACCATCGATTTGTCTATTAGTCATTAGATAAGAACGCTGAGGTTCGCTCTATGGTTTTAGATATCTCGAAGTCTTTCCACAGAATTTGGCATGATGACCTTCTTAACAAGCTCATTAGCTACATTGTTTTTTAGATGAATATTTGACTTAACAAACTTAATGTTTTTTTCTTAACAAATCATGTCATAAAGAGTGTGTTTAACGTCTAGATCATTTCGCATTAATGCATAGTCCACATGACTCTATTTTTTAATCTGTTTTTGCTTATTTTCATCAACTACCTTTCAGATGTCATCAGGTGTCATCTACGCTATTTATTGTTGCTGTAGCAGAAAGGTTGCAAAACTAATGATATATTAGCTTTTTGCAAAACCTTTAAATTCTTCTATAGTAATTCTCTCCTTCTCTTTGTCGAATAGAATCTAAGATACATATACATCTTCTTTATGTCTACATCCAGGAGAATAAACCTTCCAATGACAAGAGAACTGTCTATTGAGTTCCTTGATGATTCTTTCATGTGCTTTCTACTCTCTTTATTGTACTCTTTTAGCTACCCCTTTTCATTTATCGCCCTCCTTCTTCTCAGGATTGTAACATATTAGACAAAATACCTGACAGTATAGAAGTCTCTCTCTCTCTCTCTCTCTCTCTCTCTCTCTCTCTCTCTCTCATGCATTTGGTATTTCTGTATTTGGTGATTTTAATGCTCATCATGCCGAGTTGCTTAATCAGTCTAATATTACAGATGCTGCCGATATTAATACTTTCAATTTTTCCATTGTTTGATCTCTCAGGCAAATATTGACTTTCTCTATTGTTCTCCGATAATTTTGATCAACAAGTTTCTTTATTTAAGTTGTTCTTGATCTCCTGTCCAAGTTCTTGTCAACTATCGCAACTCTGTGATCTTGGTAATTCGAATTACGTTGTAGAATTTGTTGGCGTTTTTTTTTTTTTTTGTCGGGGGTCGTCTATGAGACATGAACTTTCTTTTCACATACACAGTTCTCTTACCAGCGTACCGATTGCAATACATTTTGTGACATTCTTCAAAACGCCCCTCTGATTGATATATTTATCCTTCCTATTGGAAATTAAGCCGCTGAGATTTCTTCTTAGGTTAAAGCCAACGTCGATGTTTTGCCACCTTCTTAGAAATACCCGGTGGAATTACAATCTTCTTGTTTCACACTTGTCTTTTTAATCTCTATAGCGCACAGGAATCTTCTTTTTCTTTTTTTCAGGCTTTAACAGCGTGATATTTTCGATCACAACAGATGGTTATTTGTGTCTGTTCAAAATAATTATGAACATAAAGAGGTTAAATCTTTGCTTGCCGACAGAATGAAGTACCGTGTAACTTCTAACAATTTTGGCTCTTGTGACCTCTGACAGCTCTGTAATAATGTGCTAAATTAGAGCAAGCATACTATGCAGGATCTCTTCACTCAATCTGATAAAACAGGAAGTTTTTCTTGCGAATTATCTTTTAATTCTACTCATCTAAAATATATTTGCATGCCTTTCCACGAAGAACAAAATTTCTATTGTGTTATAGGCATAGGTCTTATTTTTATGTTTCTGATATCGTCTTTAGACATAAAGTATGGGAACTTGATGATATCCCTGCAATATTTCTCAAGAAATGTGCTCCTAAACATGCTCTTGTTCTCTCGAAAATCCTCAGTAAATGTCTAGCTGCTTCTTACTTTCCTGCCTGTTGGAAATCATCATGTTCAGATCCAATCTTTAAGAACTCTTCTATTGGATCCTTGTAATTATCGATTTTTTAGCATTTTACCTTATTTTGGCAAAGAACTAAAGGTTATCATTGATGGTGGCTTCAAGAAAACCTCTTCTACCCATTTTGAAGTTATGTATGCGCCAGACGTGTCTTGTGGGCGCCTGAACTCCTTCTTTTTGAAAAGGATGAAGAAGCTCGTTGAACGATGCCAGAAAGGTGTATCGCCGTGGGGGTGCAGACTATGTCGAAAAGTTAAATATGCATTTGTTCTTCACCAGTGGAAATATATGTTCTATGGAAATTGCATTTAATTTTTATTTAACCTCATATATATATATATATATATATATATATATATATATATATATATATATATATATAAAGAATAAAATCAACAGATCATCTAAAGTGGTTATAAACTATAATTTATTTCGACGAGTGAATAGACCCATTTCTTCAGATCACGATTTAATTTGGTTTCTAATGAAAATCGTGATCTGAACAGATGGGCGAATATGCTTGTCGAATTACTTTAGATGATCTGCTGATTCTTCCATTATATATAACATATTGTTCTGGATATTATCCATCGAGCTTTCTACAGAAATCTATCTATTTTATACTAAATAGATCTTTTTGGGATTATTCTTTACGTTTACGAACTTGATATCATTATCTATCTATCTATCTATCTATCTATCTATCTATCTATCTATGTGTGTATGCATGCATATATATATATATATATATATATATATATATATATTTATATATATATATATAATTATTATTTTAACAATATATATATATATATATATATATATATATATATATATGAGAGAGAGAGAGAGAGAGGGGGGGGAGGGTGCGCTATAATCCGGACTAAATTTAACTTGGCATAAAATGACAAACATCTTGAATATATCATATTTTTCTTGTTTCAGATTTGTTTGACATCAATCTGTTGAATTAAGAACAAATTATGCAAAATGTCTAATCAGCTCGAGGGCCTTACTGCAATTATTGTGGAACTACTGACTCACCAGAGAAAAACACAGGACCGATCCGAGGCTTGCAAGAGGAGCAATGACTTCCTGGAGCAGATTCAGGTCCTTTTCAATGAAGGAGGACAACCTGGATGTCATGAAGAATGTTTTGAAGCCATGGATTGTTCAGGTAGCTGCAGGGAAGCCATGGCTCTTCCAACAGTGCAGAGCTCCTGCTCATGCGTCCAATTTTGTCTAGGCTTGGTGTGACGAGAAGCTGGATATGTTCTGGTCAAAGGAGTTCTGACCCCCTGTGGGGCATACTTTAGAGATAGTTCAACAAACGTGCACACAATATTGTCGACTCCCTGAGGCCTACCATCATCGAGGCCTTGGCCAACTCGTCCAAGGAGCAGGTGGCCAACGCCTGTAGGAGGTTTCGGCTTCGTGTGCTGGCTGTGATTGAAGCTAGAAGGGGCTGGATTGAATAATATGGAAGAGGAGAGATCAGACAACAATGTTATAAATCAATTTGTCATGTAAATATTTGTCATTCTGAATAAACAAAATGTTTCTTTGAGTATATGTTTTTTTCCGGATTGTAGTGGACACCGCCGTATATATATATTTTTCACCGGTAGCACGACTCGGAATTTCATACATAATGCAATCTTTACGTTCTGTATTAAGAGTAAAATTTTAGTTCAGCACCCGAAGGTTGCGTTGTACAGGAAACTCCAAGACGTGTAACCGGTGAGGAAAAATATTTATATTTCTGTCATATTGCAGCTATCACTATTTTATTAGAACAGCACTCAAAATGCAATAATAATATATATTCTAAACTTTAAAAAGTGCGATATTATATATATATATATTGGCATCAGTCGGCGATTCTACCTCTGGGTTATGGGCGATGGGTAGAAGAAGGCAGACTTTTTAGCATGTATATTATCATTATACACGCCCAATAGCCAGAGTGCTCTAGTTCATTAGTGAATGAGCGATGCGTACATGCCAGTGTAGCTACTGTTTTTCAAAGTCTACCATTCTTCCAGAGTGCTCAGTCAGGGTGTGAGAGCGTAAATAGTCATCCGCAGACAGATCTGTTTTGCTGTATCATAGCTCATCAGTACGGTTAGACTCCGATTGCTTTTAACCCAGGATTGAAACTCGACCGAAGTGGCGTCAGTCGGCGATTTTACATCTGGGCTATGGGCGCTCGGTAGAAGAAGGCAAACTTTTTAGCATGTATATTATCATTATATACGCCCAATAGCCAGGGTACTCTAATTCATTAGCGAATGAGCGATATATATATATATATATATATATATATATATATATCACTGATTCTATTTTCGCGGATGATAATTTAACACCATTATACACTTTCTTACCAGCTTCGTTGATGTTCTAGCTGGTATATTAGATTCTGGTTGGACTTTTCTTTATGCTGTCGACATTGTTTTTTGTAATCTCATGTTATTTAGTGCTTAGTTTTGTCTTATCTACATTATTTTTCACCAATTGATTCTTTTTGTTTTCTGTTCGATATTTTCTATGTTTCTGTTATCACTCGTCAAGAAAGAAATATATTTCAGTGTTATTTATACACCGGCTTATCTCTTTACACGTGCTTATATTAAGGAGAAGGCATTTTTTTGTTGATCTCCTTGTTCTTAATGTTTCTAGTATTATTCAGCTATATGTGGGGGGGGGTAACCATTATTTCGTAGTATGATGCTGAAAATTCCTTTATGTTACACAACAAATATTTATATTTTCAACACAATTTTTTTCTTTTTCAATTCACTCACCCAACGCGTTTCCGTTATTCACACAGATTTAAGATTATTCAACACACCTCCTCATAGATCTGAACAAAGACATAGTCACCTTACATCAGGAAGTGTTTAAATTTCGAAAACACAAAGAATGTCAATTTGACATTTCTGTACCCCTTCTCTCGTTGTTGTTGTTTCATTAGTTTCTTCTTCTTCTTCTTCTTCTTATTATTATTATTATTATTATTATTATTATTATTATTATTATTATCCTTTCTCTTTTTCTTTTTCTTATTATTATTATTATCATCCTTATTCTTCTTCTTCTTCTTCTTCTTCTTCTTCTTCTTATTATTATTATTATTATTATTATTATTATCGTTATTAATATCCTTCTTCTCATTATTATTATACTTTCTCTTCTTCTTCTACTTCTTATTATTATTACAATTATTATTATCATTATCATCCTCCTTCTTTTTCTGGTTCTTCTTCTTATTGATATTATCATCCTTCTTTTTCTTCTTTTTCTGATTATTATTATTACTATTCCTCTTCTTCTTCTTTTTCGTATTATTATTTTTAGAATTATTATTATCATTATCATCCTTCTCCTTCTTTTTCTTCTTCTTCTTCTTCTTCTTCTTCTTCTTCTTATTATTATTATTATTATTATTATTATTGTCATTATGATGTCATTTTTCATCATATTTCGATTTTTCCTATGATCGCACTACCAACCAAGTCTGTGGAAAAACCTAAGGCAGGTCGTGGCGTGTTGTTATGGCTCCATTTCATATTTTTTCTATCTTCCCCATCATCCCTAGCGTTACATAGACAAAGTTCTCCTTAGTGTGTGGGCTGTACTTAACAAGACAATATTTTGTATATCGCTGGGGTTTCCAGGGATTCTTTCAATGTGTTGTTTTGTTCCATTTTTTATAATTCCAACTGCACCTACAATCACTAGCACAACTCTTGTTTTCAATTTCCACATTTTTTTCTATTTCAATTTCCAGGTCTTTATATTTTGACAGTTTTTCGAATTCCTTGGTTTCTATGTTACAATCCTCTGGACAAGCCATATCAATTAATATTATTATTATTACTATTCCTCTTCTTCTTCTTCTTCTTCTTCTTCTTATTATTATTATTATTATTATTATTATTATCATCCTTCTTCTTCTTGTTCTTCTTGTTCTTGTTCTTGTTCTTCTTGTTCTTGTTCTTGTTCTTCTTCTTCTTCTTCTTCTTCTTCTTCTTATTATTATTATTATTATTATTATTATTATTATTATTATTATTATTATTATTATATATCACCCAATCTTGTTACAACAGGTATTAATTAACTGATCTAGCAGATTCTTCTTCTTCTTCTTCTTCTTCTTCTTCTTCTTCTTCTTCTTCTTCTTCATTATTATTATTATTATGTCATTTTTCATCATATTTCGATTTCTGCTTTGGTCTCACTACCAACCAAGTCTGCGGGGAGACCTAAGGCAGGTAGTGGCGTGTTGTTATGGCTCCATTTCATGTTTTTCTATCTTCCCTATCATCCCCAGCATTACATAGATAAAGTTTTCCTTAGTGTATGGGCTGTACTTAATAAGACAATTTTTTGTATATCTCTTAAGCTGGGGTTTCCAGGGATTCTTTCAATGTGTTGTTTTGTTCCATTTTTTATCATTCCAAGTGCACCTACTATCACTGGCACAACTCTTGTTTTCAATTTCCACATTTTTTCTATTTCAATTTCCAGGTCTTTATATTTTGACAGTTTTTCAAATTCCTTGATTGCTATGTTACAATCCGCTGGACAAGCCATATCAATTAATAGACAAGTTTTCTCCTTCTGGTTTTTAACAATAATGTCTGGCCTGTTTGCTTCAATTTTTCTGTCTGTGTAGATGGTGTAATCCCATAGAATGGTTACATCTTCTATTTCTGTAACCGGTGCTGGATGATGTTCATACCAGTGTTTGTTTACAGCTTTTCCATAATGTTTGCACATTGCCCAATGTAAATATTGCCCAACTCTATCGTGGCGATTTTTATATTCGTTTGGGGCAAGCACAGAACAGCCTGAGATTAGGTGGTCTATTGTTTCTTGGTGTTTATCACAAAACCTGCATTTTGGATCCATATTATTATGCATAATATTTGCCTGAAAGTTTCTCGTGAAAAGACTTTGGTCTTGTGCTGCAAGTATAAATCCTTCAGTTTCAGACTTTAATCCAGATGCACGTAACCATCGATGAGTATTAACTTTGTCAACTTTGGATTTATTGGCACGTACTGGATATTGGCCATGCAGAGGTTTGTCTTGCCAGCGCTGTTTCATCTTTTCAAGAGCTTTATCTTTGGCTTTCATTTTCATATTTTTTGCCGCAATAGTTGGTTCTTGGCTTCTGTTTTGCTTTTCTACAGAATCTACTAACTGTAAATCTTGTTTGTATTTACTGCCTTCTTTTATTATTGAATATTTTTTCTTTCTTTCTTCATGTTGCCTTACTAATTGTATCATCCAATCCTTTGTTGTTTCTATGTATGTTAGTAAGCCAATAGTTGTTGTCTTGTATGACAATTCCAGCTGAATAAGACCCCTTCCACCTTCTTTACGGGGTATGTATAGACGGTCTACATCAGCCTTTGGATGATGCATCTTATGCTTAGAAAGAAGCTTTCTTGTTTTAGCATCCATTCGCCTGATGTCGTTTAGAGTCCTATTATTATTATTATTATTATTATTATTATTATTATTATTATCTCTACCTTAAGGAGAAGCTATAACTCGTCTTATGACTGGCACGAACTGATTAGATTTTATGTTCAATCCGTTACGGGATAAAGTTTCTGGGTTATTTTTCTTTTACATATTTTTCGTACGTTTCACTTGCCAAATACTGAATTTCCTCTCCTAGATTGATTTACATTGTTACATTTTCTGAATGCACTATTACTTATGATATGAATTTAATATTTCTTATCCAGAAGAAATAAAAAGGAGAGTCAAGTTCATTGCAGTTATTCTCGTTTTAATAATTATCTTTTGAAAATCGTAAGATGATGTTGGTATTGCTCTGGAGGAGCTTTGCGGTCTTTGACTGCTCTTGTTGTTGTTATTATTATTATTGCATTAAATAATCATAAAACACCTCAACGTAGTCTAATGGTTATCAAGCTTGTCTTGCCGTAACAATTACGAATGAGTAGTGACTTCCATTCTCAAAAGGTACCCCACACATTCGCCAAGCTTAGAAAATCAGCAAAATGGGTAAATCGCTGAATCAGGTAGTGAAAGAATACAAACTGGTATCAGAGAGAAAAAATAACACAATGATCAGCGCATATCGAATAAATAATGAGTAAGAAGATGACCAGAGGGACTAAATCGAAGCATCGTATTTATGATAAAATTTACATCAATAAATGGAAATAATATCGAATAAATCAAAGCGTATGTCATAGTATATATAAAAACACAGACAAAGGAAATGTTAAACGCATTTGTAAAAATTCGTTGGAAATTGTATTTTTTTAAATATACGTTGCAATTATTTATTAAACAATTTCTTGAAAAAAATTTATTCATTCTATGATTGCATAAGAACATAATACAAACTAGAAAATATATACTTACTATAGAAGTCTAGTACAAAGTCAGTCAGTTAAGTGCCATACGTGATACACGCTTTTGGCGATCATGTCTCGAAAGAGACATGACTGACTGGGCAGAATATTATACCGCAGTTGGTTGCCATTGCTTTCTGCGGTAGACTGTTTGCCTGCAAATGCTATAGAACCCAATCAATACTATTATTTAACCCATAACTGGAGGGAAGAAACGGATTAATACCTTTTCCAAGCGTATTTGTGTGTAAGTGAATGCAAGAAATTCAACTGGAATTCAAACTTGGCAACCCAATTTGTCGATATCCATTGCACCACAATGCCCATTCTAGTACAAAGTACTTAATACAGAAATAAATACCAATTATGAACTAATTTTTTAAAAATTAATTTATACTAAACATTAATTGTTTTCTTTCTCAATTGGAGTAGAGAAATTTGCCTATAGTCTGGTTCACATTCCTCTCTGGTCATTTGAACAGACGCTCTGAACATTTATAATTTGGCTAGTATTTTCTTATGTGCCCCACGACCTTGAGTGGCCCTTGGGTGGATATCATTGTAAAAAGTGATGGATAATCTTTTCTAATCGATTCAGGTATTATCGGTCGCACAAAAATATTTTAGACGCTCAAAGTTTTCTATTGAGTAACTTCTTTTTCCCATCCAAGGCCCAAGAGCATCTCAAGGGACATTATTGGAGTTTGTTTGTTTGAGTTTGTTTAACGACAGATCAACATCTGTGGGTTATTTAATGCCAAAAAGTTGTAGTTTATAAGTATTTTTTTTAATGTTCGGTTATAGTGTGAAGATTGACTTAGTCAGATTTTAATGATAAGTTTTTGTTTTTATTTATTTTTATTTTTATTTTAGAAAACTGAAAATATCTTCTAATTTTTTTTTAATCATTTCACCCCAAGCAAGGCATTCCACTGCCACTATTGCGCATGGGGCTACATAGGGGAAGGTAAAGAGAAGGAGTGGTTAGACATAGGGAATGTCAGGAGGAAGGTGACAGATGAGTAAGGATACCGAGGATGAGGGTTGGGCAGATGGGAAGAGTGTTTGATAGAATGGGAGCAGGTTAGTGTGTTAGGAGGGGGTCTATTGACCTTACATTTAAACTCCTGGAGATTGTAGCCGTCGGGGAAGCAATCGTGTGGAAGGGAATTCCACAGTCGGGAAGTGCGAGGAAAGAAACTGTTGGAGTAGAAGTTGCGGTTGCATTTTATCGGTAAATGTTGTATTCAAAATGTTTTGCTGAGTATAATGTTTTTCCTTCAAAAATGTGTTATGATAATTTTTTTTCAAAAATGTATTGTTGGTAATATTTTTTCTTCAAAAATATATATTTTCTATAAAAGTCCATTTTTATGTATAAATTTCTATAAAGTGTATTTTTATACTTTCATAGTGTTTTGACTCCAGTTTGCGGATTAACTATTTGCCGATAGCTGGGACCCTAAAAGGCGCTACCACTCCGGGTCAGGGTGGATCTGAGAACAACAGAAAGGTTGTTCCATGCTCCTCACAACCTCCCAATCAGATCCCATGCTGCCGGATGCAGTTTGCCGTCATACCCAGGACTATTATTGGAGTTGCTGGCTGTATGAGCAGTAACGGTTAAACATGAGGATATATGGAAAATAACGGCTGATCATCGACTTATAGAGGTTAAGATTGTTAAAATCGAGAATTCGTCCTCTCTGGAGTCATTTCCACAAAGTAGGGCTTCTTGGGGAAAATCTCCCTGAATACCAATGGAATATGAAAAGAGTGAAAATGTTTCGTTCCAATATAATTGATATGAGAGGTTCTAGCTGCGATGATCAGATTTGGTGAAATTAAGGAATGTAGCACGTCAAGAAATTTTCCATTGTATCTGTCTATATTTATGAGATAAAACACTATTTACACAGTCCAGACTTTATTTGTGACACCTCGCCGCGGCTGATCGTTGATGGCGTCGATTCAGTAGCCGGTCTTCAAGTTGACTCTTCCAACGGTGATTTCCCTTGCCCACGTTGTGAATATAATCACATGGAAGTTGCGTGGAATTCTCGCTAGATGTATCTTCGCCAAGTCAAACCCAGCTGGATGTGCGCGCACAATTGGGAAAACGAAATGGCACCAAAAATAATTAGAATGACGCTTGAATCAGTTGTAGAAAAGTCTTTACATACAAAAAACAAAAAACAAAAAAAACAAAAAACAAATAGAGTAAAGCAATCACCAATCGTCTTCTTCCCAAACCCTGTTCATATCAAGCTGGCAACGGAACGGAAGTTTCGACCAATTTCTCTCTATAGTGATTTGCGAAGCGTTTTTCTTCTTATCATTAATTCAAGTCTCTGGTTGGCGATATCACTTCACTTCAAACGGAGTTTTACGTTTGTGGCTATTCAAAATGTCTTGGTTTCGTTTCACACCGAAGCTTTACGAAAAGGATTGTCTTTGAGTGTGGTTTGTAAGGCTGGCAAAGGCGGTAAGACGTCTTCAGTTCCGTACTTCGGACTGGCTCTTCGATCCCAGCTGGGTCTCAACTGGCACTTTATCTGCAAATCACTTCCTGGCCGGCTGTAACGCCACTGATGCGCAGGGGGCTACGTAAGAGTGAAAAGATTGGAAAAGAGAAAGCCGGAAACCACATCCTAGACATCCTCTGGTTGGCCGTTTCAAACTTTGTCAGCCAAAATCACTTCTTGTCTGTCTTTAACTCTGGTTGACCATTTCAAGATTCCGTCTGCAAAATCACTTCTTGTCTGTTTTTAACCGTGGTTGGCCGTTTTACGATTTCGACTCCTTTCGGTTGGTCAGCGACAGGCTTTCTCTACGGTTGGCACCCAACGGCGTGGCAATTATCTCTGTCTCTGTACATCTTCAGCCAAATAAGTGACAGACTTCTCTAGGGTTGGCACCTATCGGCGTAGCAATTATCTCTGTCTCTGTACATCTTCAGTCAGAAGCTCTATGAAAGGTGGGCGCCCAATGGCTTGGCGCCTATCTTCGTCATTACATCTCTGGGCTGAACTGACTGGAACTCTGTTTGTGGCCCCCTCGGGGCTCTGTATTTATGCTTGTCCCAGCTTTACTAGTGGGGGGCACGACGGACACATGCAAATCTACTTTATGGTCTTTGCAATGAAATCATCCTCAGCTTTGGTGGGAGTTACTTTTTTATATCTTCTTCCCTTTTGGTCAACAAATCTAGTCTCTGGCTTTTGCGGCCAATGAGGTCACAACTTCAGCTTTCTCTGTCTTCTTCCTTTTGACACAGCCAATTGAGTAGTGATATTTTTATGACGTCTCTTCTTTCTGTCTTCTTTCCCTTTGTTTAACCATTGAGACAATTTTCTCTTTGCCCGTTTTTGGTGGAACTATTATGCCTCCAATTCCTTTCTCAGGAAAATCCTATTTTAGTTATTGCTCATAACGAACAAACTATTGTGGGGACCTACCTACAAATGGGCTCGTCCATACCTTTATAATATGGCTACCAACTCTGAGTCTTCAGTCCATGAGTAGTAGACTTGCCTCTGCTACTATTCACACTGTCAGCTCTCTGCCTTCGAGTAGAGGGCGCTCTCTGCTTCAGAGCAGAGAGCACTAACCCAGTCGTGGTTCCGCCGAAGGGTAGAAGCACGACTGGGCAAAAATAGACAGGTATTTTTTGGCCGGGCCATATAGCCTGGAAATCCTACTCATAACTGACCATGTGTCACATGTTGCCCTTAGTGGGAGGGACAACTAAATATGGTTACTGAGTAGTAGCCACGGAGTGAGTGAATGACTGAGTCAGGACGCTACGAGAGAAAGTACTCTCCAGTCCACGTTTACCTTTGTACTACGTTTTCCGAGTATATACTATTCAACCTTATATCTGAGTCCGTGTTATCTTTGTATGGCACTTCGGTCATAACACAAACTTAACCATTGCACTTGTCAAAGACGCCTGAATACACAAAATTTCCTTTTTCTGCGTTTATAACAATTTTTTCTGACATGCCACGGCTGTGTTTTGGTTATATTCCGCTTAAGTTTGTTAGAAAATCACAAAACAATAAAGTTTCTATTTTATCAGCTATGTCGTTCAGAACATCAATTGAACCTCTCTTAGTCATGCTGTTTCCGCTTGTCAATAATGGCCGACTGATCCGATGACCTCGTCCGACCGGCTGGTTAGATTCTGGGCAAGACAATCACACCTGCAATCTTTTAATTCATTTTTTTTCAACTCGTTTGCAATCTTTCTTTTTTTCTGTTTTTTTTTTTTTAATCATATCACCCTGAGCAAGGCTGTAACGCCACTGATGCGCAGGGGGCTACGTAAGAGTGAAAAGATTGGAAAAGAGAAAGCCGGAAACCACATCCTAGACAGGGAACAAGGGATGAGCCTCTTCACCTGTTCAATAGACGTGGGTGGAGTGTGAACCGGGCGATACTTTGGTCTATCTACTCCAATTAAAAAAAAACGTTGGTGACTTGCTAAGTTTTAACTTAGTTAAAGTCCAGTCAAAGAAATTTCTGCTAAAAAACAAAATGTATCCTTCAATTAGGCATGAAAAGTTTAAAATCAAGCAAAAATTGGGCAAAAACGAACAAAAAGAAAAGTGGCTTACTTTTAACAATCTTCATTTTTGCCAAGCTTTGGTCATCGAGGGTTTTCTTTTTTTAATCATGTCAACCCAAGCAAGGCATTTCACTGCCACTATAGCGCAAGGGGTGACACAGGGCGATAGACGAGTTAGGATGTACATAGGGGGAGAGTTGGAGAGAATGGGAGAGTTAGTGTATTAGGAGGTGTCTATTGACCTTACATTTAAACTCCTGGAGGTTATAGCCGTCGGGTAAGCAAGCATGTGGAAGGGAATTCCACAGGCGGGAAGTGCGAGAAAAGAAGCTGTTGGAGTAGAAATTGCGGTTACATTTCATCGGTTTCACTGTAAAAGGGTGGGACATAGTTGCCAATCTAGTACCTCGTGCGAACTCATAACTAGGGGGCACCAGTGATTTAAGTTCATCAGAGCAGAAGCCATGAAAGTATTTATAGAAGAGGCACAGGGAAGCCACGTCACGCCGGTGAGAGAGTGACTGCAGGCGGTCAGCTAAGCCGGTATCAATCACATTACAGATTCTTCGCTGTATTTTGTCAAGAAGCCCGAGGAGAATCCCGAGGGCAATATTGAAGGTGCACCTATATAACGGTGTATCATCAACATAGCTACTTCCAAATGATCTGACAATTAACTACATCCGGCAGCAAGACCTCTAAAGATAGGAGGTTTTGAGTAACAGAGAATCACGTCTTGCCGTTGTTCCCAGGTCTACATTGACACGGGGTGGTTACACCCGTTGTTCATATTGGAACAGAATAAATTTTTCCCGTTGGTTCATTTCGATCTATAAAAATTAATAACACAAACTAATATAATATTTTCCGTTCCGACGATGCTAGCATAGTGTTGCAACCCCTAAATAATGTTACATATTGCCATATTCACGTTATTTCGGTTGTTGAAATCTCCGACCTTCTTCCGTTGATATACATTGGGATTTCGAAACAAACTTTTTATTTTGTCCGAGATGGCAGATTGTAGATTGTTCTTATTCTACATGTCATGCTGTTTTTGAATATCTCAGTTTTAGTTAATTCCTTTTAGAAATTGAACTCGCCAAGTTTTTGTTTCGTCTGCTGTGACCAGGTAT
Organism: Ascarosepion bandense; assembly: GCA_037127315.1. Classification (NCBI taxonomy): domain Eukaryota; kingdom Metazoa; phylum Mollusca; class Cephalopoda; order Sepiida; family Sepiidae; genus Ascarosepion; species Ascarosepion bandense. The sequence continues at coordinate 2,163,931 of JBBBDQ010001337.1, forward strand.
AGAACTCACAACTCTTTGAATCAAGTCACTTTTGGATTACTCAACCATCAATTTTATCCACTGGTATATTACAATAAAGATGACAGCAGTCTGAATGATGTAAATAATGTACATATTTTCTATGGTGTTTTTTTTTTTTTTTTTTTTTTTTAATCATTTCACCCCGAGCAAGGCAGAAACGCCACTGATGTGCAGGGGGTTACATAAATGTAAAAAGATTAATTAGAAAAGAGTGAGGAGTACAAGCTAGTTAGAAAGGAACAATAGAAAGCTGAGAAAGCAGGTGCAATGACAGGTACATGGGCGGAGAGAAAGGGAAGGTTATACAGGGGAGGGGAGAGAGCTAGAGGCCAGTGGTTAGTAGGTGAGTATTAACTTTGCTTTTAAATTTCTGGAGGTCGTAGCCGTCAGGAAAGCAAGAATACGGGAGTGAGTTCCACAGGCGGGAAGTGCGAGAGAGGAAGCTGCAGGAGTAGAATTGTCGTCTGCGTTTGGCTAACCTGACTGTGAATGGGTGGGACCCAGTTGCCAGTCTGGTTGAACGGGTAAACACCTGTTGAGGAGGCATCAGTGACTTAAGCTCATCCGAGCAGAAGCCATGAAAGTATTTATAGAAGAGACAGAGGGAGGCCACATTTCGACGATGGGAAAGTGGCTGCAGACGAGTCGCCAGATCAGTACCTATCACATTACAGACTCTCCTTTGGAGCTTGTCAAGAACACTGAGGAGAACGGCAGGGGCACCTGACCATAAATGGCAGCAGTGCGAAAAAAGCAGCAAGGAATTAGTAACGGTTCTTTAATAAGAAAAGATTACAGGGTGGAAAAATTAATCATTCACAAAGCCGCGTAGATGTTATTATAGAGTGAAGACTGGGTAGCTCCAGTATAGATATGGCAACAGAGCCCCATTTTCGTTTTAATTTTGCTCTGGTAAAGCAGCTTACTGGAGTCAGGTAACTATTGGAGCCGTACAAGGAACGTACCATTTTTCTAGTTTCTCTAGCGATTGATCGAATATATGTTCTAGTTGAAGCAAAAGGTTGAGATTCAGTCCTAAGTCACGTTCAAGGCAATGAATCTTCTTTGCAGGACACTCGTTCATCACAATAGGCGAAAATTGAGAATCTGCTTGGTAATTTATGAAACGTTACTAGTTGGTTTAGTCCTGTTTAATGCGACAAACCCCACTATTAGAACATTTAAACTATATGTTAGAGGAGAGATCATCTCCTAGGCGGTGCACCTAAACAGCATAAATACGTAAATATCCACTAACGGTCGGTATATGGCCTCAAGAAGATCTACTATCATTTAAAACTATATCTTAGAGGATAGATTAGCTCCTAGGCGGTGCACCTATACAACATAAACACGTAAATATTCACTAAATGTCGGTATATGGTCTCTGATATAATTTAATATATGGTTTGCAGCATCAGTTTTTGTTCCACAAACAAATAAATAAATAAATAAATAATAATACTAAAAATAATAACATTCTACGAGCAGAATTTGTTTGCTTATATTGAAAATATTGAGGAGGTGTGTTGTGGTGCATTGGATATCGACTCGGAACGGCAAATCGGCGAGCCTAGTTCAAATTCCAGCTGAATTCATTGCATTCACTTACGCGCAAATACCCTTGGGAAAGGTATTAATCGGTCTATTCCTTCCAGTTATGGGTTAAATAACAGGACAGATTGGGTTCTATAGCCTTGGTCGGCAACGAGTCTACCGCAGAATGCAATGGCAACCTACTGCGGGATAATATTCTGCCCAATCAGTCATATCTCTTTCGAGACATGATCGCCCAAGCGTGTATCACGTATGGCACTTAACTGACTGACTGATATTGAAAAGCCTAAAATGTTTTCGTAAATATATATTTTTTAAATGTATTTTTAACGCTACACTTTTGTATACCGCACAAATCATTGAGTAAGCATTTCATTATATAATAGACATTGACTATTTTTACTTTGAAATACTTGCTTTTTTTGTGCAAAACGGCAAGGAAAAGCGGCACACTTCTCTTTTCAGATGCCCACTGCGTAACCTTAATAGTTTGTCTGAACTATTATTTTGGTTCCGAATTGCAATGATAAGTGTTATGCTTAGCGACTATTTTGGTTTTCTTTAATTCTATGTAGAATGTTTCTTCTTAATATTGCATGATATTACCCTTTATTATTATTATTATTATTATTATTATTATTATTAATGCATCAATAGTGTTTTTTGTTTAATTACTTTTATCAATATCATTCTAATATTATTGACAAAAAATGTTAAAATGATAGCGTGAGTAGACGGAGACAGTTAACCTCTGAGTGTTGGTTGTGGTGTCAAGCAATGGTAGAAGAAGATGAGGATGGTGGTAAGTGTCGAATGTTATTAGATTGAAGAGCATCCAAAAAATAAAAAAGATGTCTGTCATGAATGATCTGAGTAAATACACAGCTTATTACATCGAATGATATCAAGACACCTGCCGCGTTTATCTTCGAAATAGTGAAAGACCTTCAGGCTTGTTTCCATTTCGCCAGATTCGATAGTTTTTTAAATTTTCTTTGCATTTTTCTGCAGACGACCAACCTATCTATCTATCTATCTATCTATCTATCTATCTATCTATCTATCTATCTATCTATCTATCTATCTATCTATTTTCTCTTTCATACTCATAGTAAAATCTATTTAAGTCATCTCGTATCTATTCTAGACAGTTTAGCTATATCAATTTATTTTGATCGACTTATGTATAACTGTTTAGGAATGTGTGTATCTATATTTTGAATTCAGGTATAGAGATTTATCTTTCTACGTCTAATTCTGTTAATCTATCTATCTATCTATCTATCTATCTATCTATCTATCTATCTATCTATCTATCTATATTCCTGAACACTTAGTATCTATCTATCTATCTATCTATCTATCTATCTATCTATCTATCTATCTGAGCACTTGAAGATTCACAAGTTATTTAGAATGACCTACAATGACATAAGCGAACTCTTTGGTCTTATGCATGGCGTATGATTTACGTGGAAAAGTGTGGTTAAACAAAAGACAGTGACAGCCAGCAGTCATCAAAGCAAGATCTGACAAATGGAATTTACATTGACAATCTCCTGCCTCACTTTTAACGTCCAGGTCAGTGTAAACATTCGTTTAATTAACGCTACCAAAGTGAAACCAAGATGTCTCTGTCGCCCAGGTTAAAGACGCTTACAGATATTTAGAAACTTATTTGGAAAAATATTATCCTTGACGCAATATCTATATTTCCTTCCCGCTTACGAAAATTAAAAACGAACATTTGAAAAAAGAGAAAAATATACGCATACTTCTTTCACCCATGCACCGAAAAACAAATTATACAAGTAATTTTTTTTAAAGAAAATCGTTGAGAAAATCAGATTTGTTATTTTTACTCATCTACGAGATGGAGGTTGGAGTCAAACAGAAAAAAAACTACGAATTTAGGTACCTCCACTCAATTGCCAAAAAAAAAAAACAAAAAACAAAAAAAAACAGCATATCATGATGTTAAAAGGGCTCAAACTTAATATAAACAAAGTTTTATCATCAAAATGTTTATGCTATTATTGAGGGGGAAGATCAAATTTTGTTGTCATTATTTTTTTATTTTTTAAATTCTTTCTAACACGTTCGAACTTTTAATTAAAATTTCATTTTTTGTTTTCCGTCAGCGATTCACGCTATGTTCACGTAAGGCGACTATTAAGAAAATGAAGTCGGTCGAGTAAAATGATTTTAGAGCTAGTAATATTCCCTCGCTCTCGACCGCCGGTCGAGGGATTACTTTTTCAAATCTCAAAGGCTGCATATGACAAAATATATCCTACCTAAGACAATGGTTCCAAGTACTCCAAATTGAGTACATCAAAATACCCAACTTGGGAGATCACGTATCTATTTCAGTATCGCTTATGACACTCGAAGAGAAAATAAAGTCATAATCAATGTTTTGACTTTCCACACTACTCCAAAGAAAACTTAAGGAAGAAACCTTCTTCAATACTGAAAAGAGCCATGACAACTACCGGACTCGAGCAACCTATTTTCATGAAAAATGTTTGAATAGAAAGATTTTATAATTTACCACCAACAGTCCACTGCGTGTGTTATATATTCATAAATAATAAACACGTATATATATAAAAATATATCAATATATATTTTTTTATTAATAAACGATAGACCGTGTCGCCTAGGAACAGAGAGTGAGAGGGAGCTCTTCTAAGGTTGACAGGGTTCGACGTGGGTGTAGCCTCTCTGCTTAGCTCGTCTAGCTTCTTCTTCGACTTCTGGAGACTTCTGGTCTTGTCTGGCTCTCTGCCCAGACTGCCTGTCGAGCCTGACTCCTGTCGAGACTGACTGGGACTCGACTTCTCTTCTACTTCGACTTCTGTGTTTCGAGGTCTTTATATATCTTCCAAAACCGGAACTCGTTTTCTTCCAGGTTTTGCCTCGATCCACGACGCCTACTCGACGCCCACGTAATTCTCAGAGTCACCTGTCTGTTTGCTCTGAGCTATTTCCGCTCTGCCGGAAATAGGGTCAAAATGACATCCGCTGCTTTCAATGACCGAAAACACCCACGCTTCATCAGCCTTCTTGGGTGGGGCCAGATTATTATATTACACTTGCACGGTCAATGAAACTTTTCTAATAAGGCAACAGCAAATATTGCCGTTACCATTTCAAAAGCCAGGAACCACAGAAATGCAAATGTGAAATACTATTCTACGTTTATCTTTGTTTATATACGTAATTTCAATTCGACCAATAATTATGGCAGGTTACAGATTTATTGCTATAATCTAGCATGTAAGACACGCATATAAATGTACGCGCACACGCATGCTTGCGCACACACACACGCACATTAGATTTCTCCTGAAAATATAAAAACAATTCATAAGAAAAATATTTTTCATATATTTTTACTTTACTTTTATATTTACATACACTGTGTCCTTGTTATTGATCACTTCATTCCATAAATTTAGTAAATCTTAAAACACTCTCTCTATCTGTCTGTCCCTCTCTATTGTTATATATATATATATATATATATATATATATATAGTGTGTGTGTATTTTGGCAGCAGTTTTTCATTAATACAGGTTTCATTGAATAATATAGACGAGCTTTGTCTATTTATTTTGTGTAAGATCCTTTCGTATGATCTGATTAGCTTGGTAGTGTTGTCATGGAAAGACGACAAAAATCGCAATAATTGTTTACTTTTTTATCAGGTCTGAGCTTTCGGCTTACATAAGCCCTTATCAAAGGATGAACATTTAATATTCAATGAACATAGAACATTTAAATTATTAACAGAGTGGAGTTATACAAAGAAAATTAAACAAGTCCATTTTTTGTGTCACACGTGGCTGCAGGCCGAGAAGGAATGGTGGTCGTGGATTTTGGTCAAATGAGAGTATAGTGGCGTGAGAGGATTGGTCTGGGAACTGCTACTACTATATACAAAGACAGAAAATCTAAGCAAGAGCCAACAACAGACCACGGTTTTGCCTAACGACTCGTCAGGGAAATTGTGCACTTTAGTGTCAGGGTTTTCGTCTTGGGTTTTTTTCTTTCTTACGAGTGATTGACTTTTTGTTCATGGACTTCGTTTGTTTCTTTTTTTACTCCCCCTTCTTTTTCCTTCGAGTTCGTCCTCGGTGGGTTGTTCAAGACGATTTAAATTATAGCTTAATTAATACTAGTTTTACTATTGGTGTTGTTGTTGCTATAATTAATATTATATATATATATATATATATATATATATATATAGTCATTTGGTTGAAAGGTGGTGTTTACCAGATAATATTTCTATTAAAACGTTTTTTCGGAGGTTGCTTTTCTCTTTTACATATTTAATATTTGGGATTTTATATCCACTTTTTTTAAGGCAGTGTTATAAAAATTGCTATGCTTATTAAATACTTCTTCATTTGCTGAATTTCTACTAATTCTGTATTCTATTGATGAGGGTACATGTTTAATAACAGATGGAGGGTGGTTAGATTTCGGGTGGATGTATAAAGGATTGGTGTTTGGTTTTTTGTATGGTTGGTGTATATTTTTCTCTAGATCTAAGGTTACATCGAGGAAATCTACTTTTTTTATATTTGTTTTAATTGTTACTTTAAAATTAAGGTTTTTTAAATTCTTTATGCATCTAATTTTATCTATTTTAAAATTTGTGGCATTTCTTACTATCATAAGTCCATCATGTCTATATAATCCAATGTCTTTAGTATCTACTTCCTTATAGGCTGTGAGATTATATAGTATAATCCTATCAGATTTGAAGGTTCTGTAGAGTCTTAAGATTCCATGATAATATCAAATTTATCTCCTTTGGAATTAATTTTTCTCCACTGTTCTTTTTTATGAATGAACACATGTTTTGCATTTATTATTATTTTTCTCTCCTCCTCCGTTATATCCGAATAAACAGTGGCGAATTCCAATGCTGTAACAAATAGTTCTTTTGATTTCGATGGATAGTGCTCCTTAATATGGAATTGCATACAAAAGCAGTTGTTTTTTTTTTTTTCATTTATATTTTAAAACCAATTTGTTACATCTGTGGTGTCTTTCCATAATATTAATTCCAAGTATTCCATTTGTTTGTTAACTCTTTCTAGTATATTCGCTAATTTCAGACGAATCTGTTTCGCTGTATCACAGCTCATCAGTACCGTTAGACATCTGATTGCTTCTAGCCAAGATTGAAACCCGAACGAATTGACATCAGTCGGCGATTCTACCGCTGAACTATGGGCGCTCGGTAGAGGAAGGCTGACTTCAGCGTGTTATATACAATGTACAGACACGCCAGTAGACAAGAGTGTTCAAATTCATTACTGAATGAACGATATATATAACACGATATTTTTATTGCTAAAAAATTTATTTTTGTGGCTGCTCGTGTTTGAAATCGATGCACGTTTTTATTGTGAACAGTGGATATTAAATCAATTGCCCTGTGCACTCGACAAAATTCAATGAAGGAATTGTGTCCTCTGGCAACACCAACTCAAACCGTGGGTTTTCTCAGTACAAGTTCTACTATTTAACCCATAGTTCAATGAAAGAAGGAACTCATTTTTTCAGCGTATTTGCAAACCCGCCAGGAATTTGAACTTGGGTCTCCAATTTCCTAACATGACAAGCTACAATTTACATAACATGCTCATCCAGGTTTGTAAGGGTGGATATGATATGCAAAATGTTTGAACACAAATATATTAAACATAACGACTAATGTAGTCCTGTTCGCCATCTCGTACAGTGTGCTATCACAAATCGTTGATTTCGTAATGGCGTTTAACCTGAAAAGTTTGCCCGAGTACTTAATTACATTAGCAGCGGAGTAATCATCGAAACCTATATTCATGTCTGTAGGTAAAATGTAGACGTGTCCGGGCGCATGAGATGATGGAAGACTGATGTGTGCTGTTGGTGTTGGTGTGAAATCATACTTTAGTCGGAAGCTTTTAGCAGAGGAGACGGAAAAATCTGTAGACACACACGCACACACACAGAGGCGCATATATATATATATATACTCTGATCACATCTGTTTAGTTATTCATACACTCCCGATCAAAAATTTAAGACCACTTAAAAATCTTTAAAAAGAATTTTTTTTTACAGATAGATTTTAAACTCCTCCCACTTACGGTTACCAATACTACAATCTAAAAGGTTATGGAAACAAAAAGCTACATTCCAAACATTTTATTTAGAAATTTACATTTTTATAAAATGAGGCGATTTACAAATTATAAGACCAGAGACAAAAATTCTAGGAAATTGTACAAAAAGTGTATGAAAATATTCAACAACAAAATTTAATAATGAAGTCTACCCCCACTGCTTCTGATGACTTCAAAAATTCTGTCGGGCATGCTAGAAATAAGCGTTTCCATTAAGGTGCGGGGGATGTTGCTCCAGCTTCTGAAGATGGCTTCAAAAAGTTCATTTTTTGCTGAATATTGTTTGCCATTTCGATAAACATTTGTTGTCACCCATCCCCAAACATTTTCAATTGGGTTCAAGTCCGGTCAGCATGCAGGATGTCCCAAGAGATGGACCCCATTTTCTTGTAGAAAGGTCAAGGTCCGTCTTGCACCATGGATTGCAGCATTATCCTGTTGGAATAACCATCCATCCCCACACAAACGATGGCCCTCCGTCATCAAAGATGCTTTCTGTAGCATGTTAACACAACCAGCCGCTCTCTGACGACCCTGCATCACCTGGAGCTCCATCGTCCCTCTGTAAGAAAACGCACCCCATACCATTAGGAATCCTCCACCCCTATGATGTGCGGAGAAAATTTCAGGATGCATGTTTTTGTTATACCAATATCGTTGGAAGCCATCAGGACCATCGAGATTGAAATTTTCTCATCAGAAAATAGGATTTTCTTCCACTTCTGAACGTCCCATGTTTGGTATTCACGACCAAACTTTAAGCGGTCCACCTTGTGACGTGGAAGCAGCCGAAGAATTTGTTTACGCTTTTTTTTACCATGCCTTTTTGTCTTAAGTGTCGTCTGATGGTTACGGGACTGCAATCAGCATCTGTGACTGCCTTAATTTGACTAGAAGAAAGTCCCCCGTCTTTCATAACAACCCGTCTTATTCTCCTACTAGGAGAAATTTTTTGGGGCCTACCAGAGTATTTTGCTTTTCCTTCATTCTCACTGTTCTATAGAAAGTTGCAAATCACAGTTTTACTGCAATTTACCTTAGCTGCGATCGCCCGCTGTGACTAATTTTGCTTATGGAATTCTAGAATTCGAGAACGCTCAACTTTGGTAAGTTTGCTTGCTTTAGGCATGGTAACACCTTTACGCAGTGATTGCTAATCTCTAACTGAACTAAAAACATTGGAATTGCCATAGATCTAATAATTTATACCCTAAGTCTTATAATTTTGATCATGTGTAAATCGCCTCATTTTATAAAAATGTAAATTTCTAAATAAAATGTTTGGAATGTAGCTTTTTGTTTCCATAAGCTTTTAGATTGTAGTATTGGTAACCTTAAGTGAGAGGAGTTTAAAATCTATCCATAAAAAAAAATCTTTTTAAAAATTTTTAAGTGGCCTTAAATTTTTGATCAGGAGTATATATATATATATATATATATATATGAATAATTAAACAGATGTGATCAGATTAGATAGATGTAACAGATCGCCGTCACATCGTTATCGAGCATGATGAGAGCAAAATATCATGGATGCAAATAGATAGATAGATAGATAGATAGATAGATAGATAGATAGATAATAAACACTGAAATATATATATATATATATATATGTGTGTGTGTGTGTGTGTGTGTGTGTGTGTGTGTTATGTATATTATCTGAGCTGGTGCGTAATTTCCCGAAGAACAGTATTTTTATGAAAAGGAAAAAATATGCAAACTAGCTAGTAAAAACAATAGGTCTTGTTTTGGAAATATTTGATGGTTTTCAAAGTTAAGAATGCGGGCAAAATTTCCCATTGTTCATATATAGTCATCCGCAGACAAATCTGTTTCGCTGTATCACAGCTCATCAGCACGGTTAGATATCCGACAGCCAGGATTGAAACCCGACCGAATTGACATCAGTCAGCGATTCTATCTTTGAGCTATGGGCATTCGGCTGAAAAAGATACAATGTAATCACACGCCAGTAGCCGAGAGTGTTCGAATTTATTACTGCGATATATATATATAAAAGAAAACGTGAAGGAAGCCGTGAACGTTTTGTTTAATGTGTTGATTTCTTTTTGCTATTCTTCTTCTTCATGTGGCGTGTCCGTTCAGAACGTAGGTGATCATGGCTCTGTTTCTTGTCGAGTTCAATAATTTTTCTCTCGGTATCTCTTCTAAGATCCGCTCCGTCAATCATTTGCTCAGACCTGACAAGTACGTCTCGTGCTGCTTTCCCCTGTCTTTCCTTTCATTTATCCGACATGTGAGTATTAAGTTTTCCAGGCCCTCCTTCCTCATTACGTGTCCCAGGAACCTCATTGTTGCTATTATTATAATTGTTACTTACTTTTCGTATGATATATTAAATGTTCATAATGATATATATATATATATATATTCATCCGCAGACAGATTTGTTTCGCTGTATTACAGCTCATCAGTACGGTTAGACATCCGATTGCTTTTAACCCAGGATTGAAACCCGACCGAATTGGCGCCAGTCGTTGATTCTAACTCTGAGCTGTGGGCGCTCGGTAGAAGGAGACAGACTTTTAGCGTATGATGTATCATACACCAATAGCCAGATTGCTCTAATTCATTCCTGAATGAGCGATGCGTAGATGTTAGAAATGATATGTTTGAACTTTATTTTTGGTCGATACTCGTAATTAAGTAGATATTCTGTTTATAATCAAACAGTATTATATGTTTATTTCTACCGGCCTGATTATTTGCAATAATTTTTCGTTACGAAAATATGATAGGGGTCACAGTTTCGAATCATGCCGAATGACACACATTTTTGAAACAAAAATTTAATTCATAATTAAATATATATATATAATATATATATATACAGGAATATATATTATATATTCCTGTATTAATATTGTTAATTATATATATTATATATTCCTGTATTAACAAAATATCAATTTGCGCCCCGGTTTTTTTCCCAATCTCTTCTTTTCTTTGGAAACGATACTCAAACGGTTATTCCCTTCATTTTAACATCTTGTGACATTGCACTACGCATGAAAAAATTCTAAAACTAAAATATTCTGTTAATCTATTTGAATGATTTGTGAGCTTTCCTTATAGTTGCCAACACTGTTTATAGATACGTAATTTGGAATAAAGTTCATTTCGTCTTTTTGCCCTGATAAAGTCCATCACAGGACGAAACGCGTAGGCAAGTTAAATACAGTTTTTCTCTTGTCTTCTTTTTATTTAAACCTCCTGTCCTTAATCTCAAATCATAAGTGAGTATATTTTTACAAATATATTATTTTCTAATTTATTTATTTCATATGTAAATCAAAATTTTACTTTTAGGGAATAGCTATTTCAGTATGTCAGCTAGAGACCTGCATTGTTCAACCTCAGTTTGGCAAGAAATGAAGAAATTCTAGTCTACCAGAAATAAAGGTCATTTAAGAAAAGAAAGGCGTAACAAAGAGGAGAGAGAAGGGAGATAGTAGTTCATTTCTTTTGGAAGGAGAAGTTAGTGGTTTGGCTGAGAGGTCAAGGTTAGCGGTAGGAATAAACTTAAGGATATCCAAATTTTAAAATCTAACCAATATAAAAAAGAGGCTAAACATATAATGAGGCTAAAAGTATAATGGGGTTGAATTCATGTCTTCAGTAAAGATGTTGAAACAGCTATTCCCCAAATGTAAAATTTGAATTTACATAGGAAATAAATGAATATCTGGTCTGTAAATTAAATTTACATCGGGCTCTCTATTGGGTCAATTTTAATATTTGACCTAACATTACTAGGATCCATTGGGATTATTTTCCAATAGTCTTATATATATATATATATATATATATATATATATATATATATATATATATATATACTACCGTCAATAATTATTAGGCCACCGATATATTTTTAAAAGAATTTATGCATTTCATTCTATTTCTAGTATTTATTGCCAAATGAAAACAGAATTGTTCTTTTGTTATTATTACTTTGCAAAATTTTACAAGGCAAGGAAGCAATGATGAACTCGTCCGATTCACCCTAATTTTTTTTTATACTTTCAATGATGAAACTGCAATATAGTTAATTATTAAATATTTATAAATTCATTTGATGCACATGTTATTGTGCAATATTAACAAAAGAGCCATTCGATTTTCATTTACAATTATTCACTTGGCAATAAATACTAAAAAATAATGTGAAATATATCATTTTTTTAAAAATAGCTCTAGTAGAACCTCCTTCTCGAGTAGTGAAGATGGCTTAGCGAGCATTGGCTTGGGCCTCAAAGTCAGAAAAACAAAATTGTTGTGACAAAATTGTTAAAAAAATTCCATTAAAAATATATTTTTGTTTTGCATAAACGTGATTTGATGTTTTGTGTGACATTGTAAACAACATTGCGTTTGTTTTTGTTTCAAAATTATGGGGGAAAATATTTACATTTTTTGTTGACTAAATGAATTTAACATAAAAATAAAAATTATTTATTTTGTTTTACTGAAAGTAGAAATATAAAAAATATTACGCTCTCAGTTCAGAAATTTTCAAAGAATATTTAAAAATTTAGATATTTTATTTTAGAGGAAAAAGTTACATTAATGTCACACGATTTACAGACAGTTGATATCTTGCATGAAATATTTAGCGAAAAAAAACTTTTTATTTTTTTGAAATTTTATGAATTTTTAAAACGTAGGAATAAAAATTAAATATAAAGGCTCATTTTTTTAATAAAAAAATATTTTAGTCGCATTTGACACGTGTGATTTGATTTCTGTGACGTAATTTAGTAACCATCTTAGATCTTAGATGTTTTACAGAGCAAAGGTAAACACTCGGCTCCAATGGACAAAACGTGCGAAGGGAAAATTGCTAAACTTAAACTCAAAAAGTATGTGTCGACCTGCTTTCCTTGTAGATATGTGTCCCTAGAAAGTTTGAATGGCGTAACTTAAAAAATGTAGGCGTGCATAGGGAACAGTCACACACAGACTCACAGATTGCCTATATATATATATATATATATATATATATATATATATATATATATAGAGAGAGAGAGAGAGAGAGAGAGAGAGAGAGAGAGGGATGCAATGGAAGAATTGTCTAAAGTACGCAAAAATGAAAATAACGCTGACATTTCATTTTAACAGATATATTTACCGACATTAGGCAAAAAGATCTTGAAATACTGAAAAGTAAATTTATTCAGTATAATCGTCACCAAGTCCCCCAGAAGATTTAAGAATCTCCTGCAACTCTTCTGGTGAATATTGCCATAATCCTTGCTTTCAGTTCATCTTTGGCGTGAGATGGAGTTTTGTTGGTTTCTCGCTCAGCTGAGCCTCATATAATAATAAACGTGGATGTATTCTGGGAAGGTAAATGGCCAGATGTAAGGGGTGTTGTGGTTGCAGATATTATTTGACAGTCATTTATGAGTTCATCTGTATGTGTGGCATGGTGCAGAATCCTGTTGCCAGAGACAGGGTCTTCCAACAACCACCCTCTTGACACAGGGCAGCACCACCTCTTTATGGGATTTGATGTAGGCCTCTGTGGTGAGTCCGAAACCATCACCCACAAATTCGAGTCTTCTTTTCTCATCAAAACGGAGTGAGTTGTTCGAGAAGCTGTACCTTCGTAATCACTATTAAATTTATTCAACTTTTTCCAGATCCTCTGTACTGTTCACAGTTTGACCCCCAAACACTCAGAAGTGTTCCTATTGGAACTTCTAGCGCCAATGTCAAACAGTACGAGCATGGTGCGTCATGGTGATCTTTTTCTCACAGATAGTGCCCGACTGACCCTCCTACTCTGTGCAGTCGACAAAATAAAAACAAAGCACATGCGCGAATATAAGAATATAAACTGGCAAAAGTTTACCCATCGCACCCTGTAGATAGATAGATAGATAGATAGATAGATAGATAGATAGATAGATAGAAAAAGAAGAAAGAAAGAAAGAAAGAAAGAAAGAAAGAAAGAAAGAAAGAAAGAAAGAAAGAGATAGATAGATAGATAGATAGATAGATAGATAGATAGATAGTGAGAACTGACATAGATAGATAGATAGATAGATAGATAGATAGATAGATAGATAGATAGATAGAAAAAGAAGAAAGACCGGGAAAGAAAGAAAGAAAGAGAGAAGAAAGAAAGAAAAGATAGATAGATAGATAGATAGATAGATAGATAGATAGATAGATAGAAAAAGAAGTAAGACCGAGAAAGAAGGAAAGAGAGAAAGAAAGAAAGAAAGAAAGAAAGAAAGATAGATAGATAGATAGATAGATAGATAGATAGATAGATAGATAGATATACACTGACAAAGAAGAGAAAATACTTCAATAAAGTAGACGACATTAAAATTAATGTGTTTTATCATCAAAAGAGACGGGGTAATATACGCGTAGGTTGAAGAGAGTAAATCAGATTCGGAGAAAATGATTGATAGAAATTAATAACAATAAACGAAAAGAGAATGCCAATTATGCAGAGAGAGAGAGAGAGAGAGAGAGAGAGAGAGAGAGAGAGAGAGATAGCGTGTAGTAGAAGAAAGTGTGAAAGACAGAGTAAGGAAGAATTGCAGTATATTTCCAGGTATTAAAAATCTTGTTTACTGCATTCGAACTCGGCCGGTGATTGTATCTGTTACGAGATAATGTCTGCGATCGATATCAATGCGGCCTGTACATTCCCCGCCCATCCAACATCACCGCGTCCATTCGTCTCTTTATTTTCCTCTAAATACTTTACGTCGATTTCTTAACTCTTTTGCTACGCCAACGCTTCCGATTCGAAGCAGTGAACATTTTCATTTTCACTTACTACTTTTCAGCATTATCGTCTGCGTTTTGATTTCATGTCAGCATCACCATCAACTCGTTCCTCTTTTTTCTGCATTTTCATCATAATTCCCATTCCCGTCTTTATGTTCTCTTTCGTTTTCATTCACTTTAATTCCTTTGTTCTTCATTATTATCCCAGGAATTATCATTCTTTTTCTATTCTTCTTTACTAACGTCAATTTCATTTTTTTTTCTCTTTCATTGTTTTTTGTTGTATCATGTTTTCTTCTCCTTTTCATTTTTAAATTCTTTTCCATTTCTTAGATTATTTTTTCATTTTCTTGAATTTTTTTTTCATTTTCTTTCTTTTTGATTTATCTTTTTCTTTAACTTTCTTCTTTCATTTTTACACCAGTTTTCTTTTTCTTTTTTTTATTCTTTTCCTTCTTTTTAGTTTTAATAGTATTCTTTCTCGGTTTTTCATTCCACTTTCTACCATTCTTCGTTTTTTTCTTTTTTGTTCTTAAAATCCTTCTTTTTGTTTTGATAGTATCTTGGTCTTTCTTATTCTTGAAAATATTCACCCTTTTCTTGTTTTTCCGTTTTTGTATATTCTACTTTTTCTCATTTTCCTTTTTGTTTGTATTCTTCGTTTTTTGATTTGATGTCGTTGTTCTTCTTTGCCTCCTTCCTTTATATATTTGTGTCTTCCTTTTACCTCTCCATTCATGACATTTCTATTAAATACTTCTGTTTTTATTCTCTTTAATATGCCTGCCCAATGTTTTTTTTTCTCCATTTTACATTTCATTTAATCTTTCTTCCTTCCACTCGACTACCATCTATTTACCCATTCCCATCTTTCCTTTGTAAATATCCAATATTTTAGTCGCCATTTTCTATCTCTTTTCCTCCGCCTCCTTCTCATCTTAATCTCCTCTCATTCTTTTCCAATTTTCATGCTATTCTTTTCAACCATTACCGGAACTAAATTTTAATAGTGTAAACACTCACACCTACTTCGTGCGACATCGTTATTCATTTAAAAAAATTCAGATCCTGTAAACAACAATAATAATAACAAAACGACAGTATCTCTAGCAGCGGAAATGCTAATCGTAATAGTCGTAGTCGCCATCACTATCATTGTCCCTGTTTTTATAACGCTAATAGGAAATTTTACCCTACCTCATAATGAGAATAGAATTTTTTTTGTTTTTATAATCGTGTCGCCCCAAGCAAGGCATTTTACTGCCACTGTTGTGCAGGGGGTTACATAGAAGGAATGTTATGAGAAAGAGTGAGAGGTTGCAGGGGGGTGTCAAGAAGAGAGTAGGAGAAGGAAGAGAATACTGATGAGAGTGGGGTGGATGGAGAAAAAGCATGAGAGAGAGAGGATGTAAGATAGTGAGACAGGAGATGACTATTGACTTTACATTTAAATTCTTGGGGATTATAGCTGTCGGTAAAGCAAGTATGCGGAAGGGAATTCCATAGGCGGGAAGTGCGAGAAAAGAAGCTGATTGAGTAGAATTGGCGTTTACAATTTATTGGTTTCACAGTAAAAGGGTGGGACCTAGTTGCTAATCTTGTGCTCGAGGAAGTTCATATATAGGAGGTACCAGTGAGCTAAGTTCATCGGAGCAGAAGCCGTGGAAGTATTTATAGAAGATACACAGGGAAGCCACACTCCTTCCGTGAGAAAGCGTCTGTATCCTAGCTGCCACGTCGGGATCGGGACAGATTAAAACTCGATTTATCGTAATTACGATGAAAGTATTAACTTCAAAGATGAAGTATTATAATTATTATTAAATATTGACTCGTCGTTCTTTTATTTCTGTTGATATTTTTGTTGTAATTTTCCCGTCATTTTTACAATTATTTCATGATCGTTTAAATAACAATAATTAAACTCTCAGCGGGATTTAACCTTGCCTGTTTTTAACATCGATAGGCTAGGCCACTTTTTTTTATTTGCTGTATCATTGCTCTCCACAGCTTGCTATCGTTAGTAACTCTTAGTAAGTTTTGTCTTTTCGCCCTAACTCCCAGTCTCTGTTCTGGGAACCATTTACTCAAATTCTGTAGGCTTGTTAATGCTGGTTGGTTGGTTGGTTCATTGGTTCATTTAACCAGCATACCAACCTTCATTAGGTCATTTAATGCTGAAAATCGTTTTGATTTGTTTTATTTAGTTTATTTGTTTTATTGTTTTTGTTTTGCAAGATTCATGGGGATTTGTTTTTAAGAGCAGGGTACCCAAGTCCTACCCTTGTTATTTAACCCATAACTGGAGGAAAGGAACGGATTAATACCTTTCCCAAGAGTACCAGTGCTTAAATGAATCCAGGGTATTCAACTGGAATTCGAACTCGGCTCACTGATTTCTCTTTCCGAGTCGATATCCACCGCACCACAACTCACATCCGTCCATAAACGCTTACAGCACCTGGTATTCCCAAGCGGTCACCCATCTAAGTACTGACCAGGCTCAACGTTGCTTAACTTCGGTGATCGAGCGAGAACCGGTGTATTCAACGTGATAGGCCGTAAGCCCAGGTTTGTTAATCCTGTCTCCCTTGCTTTCAATATGTCCTGTGTGGCTCAAATTCTCCACGTCTTATTTCCTCATTACGAGTCTTAGAAATTACAACTGTCTCTTTTTTATTCAAATTATAAGTGAAGTTTTTGCTTCTATTTTCTTTAAAACTTCCTTGTTACTCACATATTCACATCATCCTTCTGTAGAACCATATTTCCGTTGCTTCAAGTCTCTTCTTTATTTATGACGAGATTGTTCAGCGTTCAGTGCCATTTAGAAAAAGGGATATTAAATTGCAGTCCAGTAACATTGTTATTGCTTCTAGCTGACTTTTCTTCTTTCATAATACTTTCCTTAGCTTAACAACTACAAATATCTAAGAACAATTCTAACAGAGGATGGAGAATGTGACAGCGAAATCCAGAGATAATTTGAATAGCGAAAGAAGCCTTCTGAAACATTAGAATATATTTAGTAACTTGAAAATTTCCTAAGCAATAAAGAAAAGAGTACTGAACTCTTGTGTAATATCAGTCCTCCTACATAGCAGTGAATACTGGACAACTCCTAACAGATGAAGAAGCGATTTGGGTAACAGAAATGGGATTCGACAGAAAGATGCTGAGAATGCTATAGATTGAACATGTAAGCAAATAAGGAATGTTTAGAAAAAATTGAAACGAAATGACGTGTATAATTTGCAACAGAAATGGCAGCTGAAATTACAGAGGTTTATAATGAGGAGAGAGGGCTTTGAAAATTAGACACTTATAGGACATATTGGAGGCAAGATTGACAGAGTAAAGCATTTAATGAGCTGTTATAGATGATTGAGAGAACGGAATATCAAAGAAATAAGCCATAGTAACCCATGAAATGGGCAGGATATTATAGAAAGACAAAGTAGAAGAACAACAACAACGACAAAAACAGCAATAAAAGGTAAACGATTTTTTTCTTTGTGATGAAAACGCTCACACATTTTGGGGATACTTTCGGAATATCATACAAATTCATATAGCTCAGAGATAGAATTGCCGACTGACGCCAATACGGTCGGGTTTCAATCCTAACTAAAAAGCAATCGGATGTCTAACCGTACTAATGAGCTATGTTACAGCAAAACAGATCTATCTGCGGATGACTATTTACGCTCTCATACCCTGATTGAGCACTCTGGAAGAATGGTAAACTTGGAAAAAACAGTAGCTACTCTAGCATCTACGCATCGTTCATTCAGTAATTAATTAGAACACTCTCAGCAATTGGCGTGTGCATGCATGATATATTACACTCTGAAAGTCTGCCTCCTTCTATCGAGCGCCCATAGCTCAGATGTAGAATCGCCAATTCGGTCGGGTTTTAATCTAGGGTAAAAAGCAATCGGATGTCTAACCGTACTGATAAGCTGCGATAAAGCGAAACAGTTCTATCTGCGGATCACTATATATATATATAATTTAGAAATCGAATCGAATGATACTTTCTGCGGACAAACCCGCTTCATCGGCGATCCTTTAATAAAATCGAAAATTTGAATGTTTTTGTTTATTTTTTTAAAATCATATCGTCCCAAGCAAGGCAGTTTACTGCCACTGTTGTGCTGGGGGTTACATTGAAAGAAAGTTATGAGCAAGTGTGACAGGTTATAGAGGGTGCCAGGAAGTGGGTAAGAAATTGATGAGAATACTTATGAGTGTGGAGTGGATGGAGAAAGGAGCATGACAGAGAGGATGCAGGTTAGTGAGATAGGAGATTGACTTTACATTTAAATTCTTGGGGATTGTAGCTGTCAGGGAAGCAAGTAAATGAAATTTTTCCACAGGCGGGAAGTGCGAGAAAAGAAGCTGATTGAGTAGAATTTGCGTTTACAATTTATTGGTTTTACAGTAAATGGGTGGGATCTAGTTGCTAAACTAAAATTGAGTAGATATACAAAGATAGAAAGGGGCGTCAGACAAGGATGTGTCCTTTCACCGGATCCCTTCAAGCAATAGACTCCACAACATCAAAGTATTGTTGAAAGTCTCCATCGTGGTCCTGTCGGAAAAAATATGAGAACCATCGTAACTGGGTTTGCAAGTATTATGAACTAACAATTTTATTTGACATTGTCCCTTACAAATCTTTTTGTCTTGCTTCTCGAATTGATATAATCTTACTTGATTTCATTTTCGTTTCCAATTGAAATGAACAAAAGTTATCATTAGTTTCCAAAAAGCAACCTCAGATGAATCGATTAAAATAAATATTTAAAACAAAGTAAAAGATAAAACCTGCTAAAACGATGGCTCTTGTTCGCTTATTCGAATAGTATTTACTTTCGCGCAAATACCCTTGGGAAAGGTATTAATCCGTCTCTTTCTTCCAGTTATGGGTTAAATAGCAGGACAGACTGGGTTCTATAGCCTTGGTCGGCAACCAGTCTACCGCAGAAAGCAATGGCAACCTACTGCGGGATAACCTTCTGCCCAGTCAGTCATGTCTCTTTCGAGACATGATCGCCCAAGCGTGTATCACGTATGGCACTTAACTGATTGCAGCAGCGATGCGAATCAGAGGCTGAAGATGTTGATGTTGTTTCTATTCAATTTGCCATCGGTTGCAACAGGTTCTGCGATTGTCACTTACTTATATTCAGGCTTTATGAATCCTTTTGTAAATTTCTACCTGACTGTTTCGTCTCGAACTATCTATGATATTTATCTTTCTCGCCGATAAAAAAATTCTAGCTACTTTACACTCATTATTGCCTAAATCATGCCTCCAGCCATCCAACGAAGCAACCAAGTACAAAGAGGCAAAATACTAAATAAGACCAGCCTCCTGCTAGAAAGCATTAAGTATTTTCCTTAACCGATTCGTATTTTCGTAGTAGCATCAGAGATCGATGCTCAAGCCCAAGTAAAGCACACAATTTCAAACGCTGTTTTATTTTTCCTATGGATACTGCTTTTATTTTGAACTAGCAGTATAGCCCGGCGTTGCTCGGGTGTAATGAAAGCTTTAAAACTAATGACTAAAAAGCAATAGTTGTTTCTAGTTAAAGCGAAACCGTAGACTGAAAGAAAAATGAATGGATGTAAGTCAAATTTTGATTTCCGGTATCGATATAAAATAAGTTTTTTCGTCGTAAACTGAATTTTGAAGGCTAAATAAGTCCTCTGAGTAAATGGTATCAGGGCTGAGACTAAGAACTACAATTATACCTACTTAGAGCCAAACCCGAAGCAAAAACTAAAATAAAAGGGCTGAAAAAAAATACAGACATACAGGCAGATAAGCAGACACAGGCACAAACATCTTGCCTTTTATATATATATATTATCGATTTTCTGCACTATTGTAAGAACAGCAACCTTGAAACTTCTGAATATCGTTTCTTATATCTATTTTTTCTGAGTGTATCAAATTTGATTAAAATCGGACCACTCCTTGTATAACCCGATTTTTTCGATTATCGATTTTCGATATTTATCCGGGGTACCTTGACAGAAAACCTATCTAAGAACACTTGCAGATACTTATAGTACAACTGTGTAAATCTTCGAGAAAATCGGTGCAGACGTTTCGGAGTCTATAGGTAACAGACACACACACATACGCACACAAAGTTCCATTTATAAATAGGTTTAGATATTGTTTCAACACCATACGCCTGCACCAATTT
The DNA here is from genome assembly GCA_037127315.1 of Ascarosepion bandense. NCBI lineage: Eukaryota > Metazoa > Mollusca > Cephalopoda > Sepiida > Sepiidae > Ascarosepion > Ascarosepion bandense. Next base: position 2,184,705 of record JBBBDQ010001337.1, read on the forward strand.
CCTTCTTTGTTTTCCGGCTGTCGTAAGTCATGCTTGATAAATATCTCAGTCTCAATCATATTATCATTGAAGAGAACATTTAGATATATCGCCCGCATTTCCAAGTTCTTAACTGTAAATTTTCCTCACCTGTTTAGCTAAAGTGTTATTAGTAATGATACTAGTAAGAGTAGCCGTTTCTTTTTGAAAAGAATTGGGTATTAATTAATTATTACTATCGGTTGAAATTTATAAAATATTTATTTTCAAACAGTGTTTTTCAGGAAAATTTTTCTTCTTCATGTGCCGTTTCCCTTCAGGACGTTAGCGATAATGGACCTCTACTTGCACCTGTCCCTTGTCGCTCTAAAATATTTTTCCTCTTAATATCTCTCCTAAACCTCGCTCCGCAATCCATCTGCTCAACCCCATCAAATATGACTCTCGCTGCTTTCCCCTGTCTCTCTTTCCCTCTATCCGTCCTGGGCGTATTAGATTCGACAGACCCTCCTTCTTCATTACCTGCCCCAGAAACCTCAGCTGTTCTTTCCTGATGCTAACTGCATATATACAAATCAACCATTTGTCCGTACATGGAGTACTGCTGCCATATATGGTCTGGTGCCCCCGCTGTTCATCTATGTGTTCTTGACAGGCTCCAAAGGAGAATCAGTAATGTGATTGGTGCTGACTTGGCGGCGCGACTACAGCCACTTTCCCACCGACGAGATGTGGCTTCCCTGTGTCTGTCCTATAAATACTTCCATGGCTTCTGCTCCAACGAACTTAAGTCACTGGTGCCTCCGCAACAGGTGTTTACTCGTGCAACTAGACTGGCATCTGGGTCTCACGTATTCACAGTTAGATCAACCAAATGCAGACAATAATTCTACTCCTTCATCTTCTTTTCTCGCACTTCCCGCCTGTGGAACTCGCTTCCTTATTCTTGCTTTCCTGACAGCTACAACCTCTAGGAATTTAAATGCTAGGTCAATACTCATCTCTTAACTACTTGACCCTAGTTCTTTCCACACCACCCTGTCTGTATATCCTTTCCTTTCTCTCAACCTTTGCAACTGTCATCACACCTGTATTCCCATCCTTCTCTTGCTCCTTTCTAACTAGTTCGTCCTTCTCTTCAATCTCCTCTAATGTTTTTCTCTTATGTAGCCCCCTGCACATCAGTGGCGTTACCGCCTTGCTCGGATTGATATGATTAAAAAAAAGTGTAAGTCTTCTCGTTTGCATCCTCTTTAACATCTCGTCGTTTGTCAAGTGCTCGGTCTATGGTATTCTCAACATCCTTCTGTAGAACCCCATTTTTGCTGCCTCGAGCTTCTCCTTCATCTTTGAAGAAATCGTCCAACATTTTTCTGCTATACGGAAGGACAGATATCACATATCAATCCAACACTCTTTCCTTTGTTTCCAATGAGATTTTCCAGTCTCTCAGTTCTCTGGTTATCTTTTCAAATGCATCCTTGGCTATGACAATGTATCTTCAAATCTCAGTGCCACACTTTCCATCCTCTGTCAGAATGCTTTCCAGGTATTTAAATTTATTTATTTGATTGATTTTAGAAGTAGTTGGCATTTTGAGGTCAGGATAGAGGAAAACAGCAGTCCAGCACTCTTTTCTTTGTTTCCAATGAAATGCCAATGTTTATTCAAATCTCAGTGCCACACTTTCCATCCTCTGTCAGAATGTTTTCCAGGTATTTAAATTTATTTATTTGATTGATTTTAGAAGTAGTTGGCATTTTGAGGTCAGGATAGAGGAAAACAGCGGTCCAGCACTCTTTTCTTTGTTTCCAATGAAATACCAATGTTTCTTCAAATCTCAGTGCCACACTTTCCATCCTCTGTCAGAATGCTTCCAAAGTACTTAAATTTCTTTACATGTTTTATTTTTTCTCGTTGTAATCTAAAAAAAAGGTGACTGAATCATAAATAACCAAAAACTAGATGGGGAAATAAAATAATAATCATTATAACATCAACAAAGTACAATACTCACCTGCTGCTTAAAGTAGATAACCAATGCTAGCCGTAAACTGCTATACAGCAATATGACCCCACTTTGCAATAGCATTCAATGTATTTATGAGGCTAGGGATATACCCATTAATGTACATATATAACAAATCCAAAAACTCTAATTGACCTTCCCAGTACTTAACCACTTGACCCTAGTTCTTTCCACACCGCCCTGTATATCCTTTCCTTTCTCTCAACCTTTGCAACTGTCATCACACCTGTATTCCCATCCTTTTCTTGCTCCTTTCTAACTGGTTCGTCCTTCTCTTCAATCTCTTCTAATCTTTTTCTCTTATGTAGCTCCCTGCACATCAGTGGCGTTACCGACTTGCTGGGGGTGATATGATTAAAAAAAAAAGAAGAAATTGTCCAACACTGAAGAAATCGTCCAACATTTTTCTGCTATACGGAAGGACAGATATCGCATATCAATCCAACACTCTTTCCTTTGTTTCCAATGAGATTTTCCAGTCTCTCAGTTCTCTGGTTATCTTCTGAAATGCGTCTTTGGTCATGCCAATGTGTCTTCAAATTTCAGTGTCGCACTTTCCATCCGCTGTCAGAATGCTTCCAAAGTAATTAAATTTCTTGACATGTTATATTTTTTTCTCGTTGCAATCTAAAAAAAAAGGTTACTGAATCATAAATAACCAAAAAGGAAATGGGGAAATAAAATAGTAATCATTATAACATCAACAAAGTACAATACTCGCCAGCAATATGACACATCTTTACAATAGCATCCAATGTATTTATGAGGCTAGGTTCATACCCATTAATGTACGCATATGACAAATCCAAAAACTCTAATTGACTTTCCCAGTACTGATTAGGGCTCCCTAAACTTCTATTTGAAGCTGTGTGGAACGTCATCATCTTGATGGCGTCATTATTTTTTCCTTCATACTCAATGCCTTATCCATTTTAATTTTTGCTGTAGTTGAATTTCTTTAAGTAATGTAATTGCGTAATTTTAAAATGCGGAAGTACTTTTATATTCTGGTTTACTCGGGTCCTGATCTTGGTTGATATCGACAAAAGATTTTAGCCGCTATGACCGCATCACTACTGAAATCTAACTGAAATTTTTTCAACACACGTCACAATATTTAGTATTGTTGGAGCTATTGCTGACATTTTTCGTTCAATTTCACAAACCGATAGATCAAACTTGTTTGGAAAAATATTTTGACAAAACACTACTTCGCGGTTTCTTTAATTTAATTTTATAGAAATTCATAATAAACAATATTTTTAAAGAAAATTTGTTTTTTCTTTTTAAAAGCGAAGAAAAATTTCCTAGTATTTCTTACGCTTGTGCATGCAACATACAACTGGCTATGCGTAAATATTTATTTCTGAAGTCAAATTAAAACTTTATAAAGTGTTTAGCCTTGTGATTTATTTATAATTTTCGGAAACGCAGGATGAACTGTAAAAAAATGTAAAAAAATAAAGAAAAAATATGCAAAATAAGAATATTGCTTTTTTTTAAAAAATAAGTATTTGTTATTTTAATCATTAAATTGCTTTTAAAATAGTGAGTGTAATTTGGTATGTTAAATAGGAAGTTTTAATTTTCCCCTATATATTAATGAAAATGTATTATACAAAGATACGCATTTTAGTAAAACTAATTTTAGTTTTTTACGCCGTTACGCCGTTACCTGTTTGCGGTTTTCCTGAAAATTTGGTTTCGGTGTATGGTAATTTTAAAGGGTGTGACGGACGGTCGAACTAACGGAAGTCATAGAATTTGATATATAGACACATAAATGTCACAATTTTCGAAAAATTCCTCAAAAAGTTTGAGCGGTATAGTGACCAAAATGTTGTGAATGTAACAACAACAACACAAAAAAGAGGATACTAGTCCGAATAAAATGTGAAAAAAAAAAATAAATAAAATTAGGAAAGATTGATTAAAATTGAGTTTAGGGATTCTAAGTTTTCCCATATATCAATGGATATTGATATGTTTTTAAAATTAAATAATAATTTTACACTGTGATCTTCTTTTTTCTTCTTTATGAACATTGAACCCTCAGGACGTAGGCGATCATGGCTCTCCGCAACTTCCTGTCTCTTGCAGTTCTTAATAAAATTTGTCTTTCCATAATATTACCTCAAAGCCCCGTTCTGCTATCCATATACTTATGCTCAGTAAGTATGTGATGTTTGTTTTCTTCTGTCTATCTGTCTGTATATCTGTCTATATATCTGTCCCGTGAGGAGTAGAATTTCCAAGCCCTCTTTCCTCATTATAAGACCGGAAATCTTAATAATCTATTTGTGGTTTCCATTTTCTCCAGATCATCGTTGATAATAACACCTTTGGTTCACGATATCTTCAGCATCTTCCTGATGGAACACGTTTCTATTGCTTCAAGTCTCCTCTTCATCTTTGAGGTAATCGCTGTGATCAAACGCCTAGTTAGTCTTCTTTGCGCGATGTTTCTTTCGGACGTAGCCGTTCGTACTTTTTTTAGGTACTGGAATTGAATAAATTCATATTTACTCTGTTCATATTGGAACAGAACAAATTTTTACAGTTGGTTCTTTTCGATAAAGATTAATAATGCAAACAAATATAATTTCTTTCGTTCCGACCAGGCTAAAATAGTTTTACATTTGTATTGTTTGTCTTTTCACTATCTCTCTGCCATCTATTTACACAACCATGTTACGTTGCTCACTGTTCGATTTCATCCAATCGCCTTCAATATCTCTTGTATGCGCCAAATTTTCCAAGCCTTCCTTCTTCATGTATCCCAGAAATTTCAAGAATCTGATTTTAAGTATAACTAAACCTTTTGTTGCCAATTTTACTTAAAACGTCCTCATAACATACACGCTTCCTTCATGATATTCGCATCATCCTTCTGTAGAAATCAAATCTTTGTTACCACAAATCGCCTCCTCATGTGTCAGAAAATTCTCCAGTATAACAGCTAAATAAATATTAGATATTACATATCGGTTCAACACACTTTTCTTTACTTCTAAAGAAATTACTCTCTTAGTTTGATTAATTTTTGAAAAGCACCTTTCGACTTCGGATATTACATTTTACTCAGTTATACTAGGTCTACTGGTGTTGTGCTAACGGCCATCAGAGAATATGTATCCCAGGCTCTGGATAAGAACGGTGAAGCTCGAGCTGTTGCTCTAGATATCTCGAAAGCGTTTGACAAGGTTTGGCGTGCTAGCCTTCTGCGCAATTGTTCAATTTAATTTGAGATGAAGGTCATTTTGACGGACAAGCTTCTAGATCCTTTCATAAGAACGCGGACGTCTGTCAAGGCCCTATCATAACTACTACGCTGTTTTTGATCTTCATCGACGATCTTCCTGTTCCAAAGTAGGCAATAAGGCAGATGACACTACCATTTAGTCCCGTTTCAATCGTCAGTCTGCCAAGACTAACATCCGCCCGTGCATTGAATACTGCTGCCACATCTGGTCGGGTGCCCCTGCTATTCTCCTCGGGCTTCTCGATAAGGTTCAGAGGAGGGGCTGTAATGTGATAGGTACCGACATGGCAGACCGCCTGCAGTCTCTCTCCCACCGTCGCGACGTGGCTTCCCTGTGTCTCTTCTATAAATACTTTCATGGCTTCTGCTCCGATGAACTTAGATCAATGGTGCCCCCTAAATACGAATTTGAACGAGATACTAGATTAGCAACTAGATCCCACCCTTTTACAGTGAAACCTATAAAATGCAACCGTAACTTCTACTCCAACAGTTTCTTTCCTCGCACTTCCCGACTGTGGAATTCCCTTCCACACGATTGCTTCCCCGACGGCTAGAATCTCCAGGAGTTTAAATGTAAGGTCAATAGACACCTCCTAACACACTAACCTGCTCCTATTCTATCAAACACTCTTCCCATCTGCCCAACCCTCATCCTCGGTATCCTTACTCATCTGTCACTTTCCTCCTGACATTCCCTATGTCTACCCACTCCTTCTCTTTACCTTCCCCTATGTAGCCCCATGCGCAATAGTGGCAGTGGAATGCCTTGCTTGGAGTGAGATGATTAAAAAAAAAAGTAAACTTGGATGCTGTTCTTCAAAAGGACTCTCAATCTGTGATAGAATGGGGTTGGGAAGTGACTCGTAAATTTTAATACCTCCAAAATTTTAACTACCATAGCGACAATTTCCTACCTGCCATCAAAATGGATGAGGTTAACTTTCTAGAGAGCAACACACTGCGCTTCTTTTGACACACTCTCTCAACCAGTCTGAAGTAGAACGATCAAATTGAATCTACAACTGCATCTACTTGTTAGGAAGGTTGGGTCACTGGGTCAGGACAGAAAATTATTCACGTCAGAATCCATCTTGCACATTTATAAATTTACCATTCATCCGTGCATTGAATATTGTTGCCATATGTGGTTGGGTGCTGCTGCTATTTATCTTGAGATTTTTGACAAAAATCTAAAGAGGGATGTGCAATGTAATCGATCATAAATGGACATTTCCAGTTCAGTCAATTTTTTTCACCGACTTAATGTGGCTTTCTTCTGTCTTTTCCACAAATATTTTCATGGTTTTGGCGAGCTTTTATCCTTGGTGCCTGGACCACATGAATTTATCTGCACAACTAGAATTGCGTCTAGGTATCACACTTTTACCGTTGAAATATTTAAATCTAACCCTTAATTCTACTCGAACAATTTTTTATCTCGCATTGCTACCCGTGGAACTTCATTTCGATTACTTGCTTTTCCAATAGCTACAATCACTGAAATTCTAAATGTAACGTCAATTGGCATTTTCTATCGCCTAGAATACAATCAATCTTCAATAATTTCTCAATGTATCTGTATTTTCTTTTTTTTTTTTTTACTCACTTTAACTCATTGCGCAATAGCGGCCGTCCCGCCTTGCTTGGGATGAAAAAAAAAAAAAGAAAAAAATCTTCTCCAGATATTTAAACTTCTGTCAGTCAGTCAGTTGGGTGCCATACGTGATATGGGTGATCATATCTCGAAAGAGACATGACTGACTGGGCAGAAGATTATCCCGCAGTAGGTTGCCATTGCTTTCTGCGGTAGACTGGTTGCCGACCAAGGCTATGGAACCCAATCTGTCTTGTTATTTAACCCATAACTGGAAGGAATAGGCGGATTAATATCTTTCCCAAGGGTATTTGCGCGTAAGTGAATGCAATGAATTCAGCTGGAATTCGAACTCGGCTCCCCGATTTCTCGTTCCGAGCCGATATCCAATGCACCAAAACGCACATAAACTTCTGTACCTGTTTGATTTCGCCCCCCCCCCCCAATTCGCAACTGGTATTTTGGAAAGTTTTTCTTATTAACGGTCTTAGATTATGTCTTTTTCATAATTAATAGTTAGTCCTTTTCACTTGCTTTCCTTTTCTATCTTATCTCAGATGTTTTGTAATCTTTTATGTATCTGCCATTAACAGAGTTTTCCGTCGTATCTTATATTAAGATAGTGCCTAGCGATAATGGATCTGTTACGGTCTCCAATTTCTTTGTAATAACATCGTTGCAAACGTTAAATAAATCCTTTCAGGAGACGCACCCTTGCCTTATAACTCGTTTTTATTTTTGCATAATTACCCAATTAATTTTCTATCTGTATGCAGGCGGTCTGCTCCCAGCATAAAAGATCGAACACGATACAGATTTCGATATTTACCTTGAGGAAATTGCTTTTATTTGAAGTCATGTTATCTTTCTCTCTTGGCAATTTTAGACTGTGTGTGTATGTGTGTGTGTGCGCGCGTGCTCGCGTAGCATAGCAGAAATGGGGTAGGCGATCCGAATTTAGATTTCCAGAAATGCTGTTTGCGATCACTTTCGCACAGATAGCATTGTAAAAGGTAAGAATCAAACTCTGGCCTCTTTGGTATGGAGTAAATTGAACTGAACTCTGTGAACTTATTTGGAAGCCAGTCTAAGAGAATGAAAGTTCTAAATTCCAAAACTGTAGAGAAATGAACGTCGCAGCATTCGATTTTCTCAAGAACTCTTAATAACTCACAATCAATAAAGAGAAAGAGTCTGTGGAGATTCATGATTACCGACATCTGGAAGCAACATGGCATTAAAAAAATTGAAGTAACCAACCGCATTATTTGGTAATGTAAACTTAAATTGATGATTAAAAGGTAGACGGCAAACACAATGACGCGGAGATAGCCAGGGTACACACACACACACACACACACACACACACACACACACACACACACACACACACATATGTGCATGTCTGTATTTGTTTGCTTTTTTGTTGTTTTTGTGTTTGTTTCTTTGTTTGTGTGTGTGTGTGTGTGTGTGTGTGTGTGTGTGTGTGTGTGTGTGTGTGTGTGTGTGTCTAGTCTTAACTTTTTGTGTTTTAGTTTTAATTTAGTATGTGGTAGCATCTGAAGATTTTCCAAAAGGTTGCAGATTTGATTCTGGTGAAAAGAATCATATAAGGGACCGTATCATTCGATCTTCTAAAACATACCATATCATCTGGTTCACATGCCATATCATCTGGATTATATGCCACGCGATTTGACTTACACATAATTGAAGATTCAACAAGATAACAATCCAAAAACTCTTCTGAAGCATGTCAAAATTACATCAAGTAAAAAAAGGAAGAATATTTTGGGAATTATGTCGTGGCTGCTTCAATCTCCTGACTTCTCTCCCATTGAATTACTACAGAATGAATTGAATAGAAGACTTCGAAGAGAATAAGCAAAGAGTGAGAGTGAGCTTTGTCAGTTCTTGAATAATATTTGGGATGATCTGCTATCTACATTTTTTCCAAAAATAATTGGAAAGAAAACGAAGTATTTTGCTGCTGTAGGATAATGTATTATGGTTAAGTGCTCGTTAGTGTTTTGAGAGAGAGAGAGAGAGAGAGAGAGAGAGAGAGAGAGAGAGAGAGAGAGTTCAAATCGTGGTTTTTTAAAAAAATCTTTCTGAACATTCATGGTCTTGATGAAAATCAAGTTTCACGCCTCTCTTTATTCTGTCTCATCGTTTCACAATCTTGATATTTTGTCATTGATATGCTACGATGACTGAGAAGAACAGATTGACTATCAACAAACCGCTCCTCATTAGCTACCCGGACCATAGTAAAAAAAAAGTTCCCTTTATCCGGTGATTCTCAATCGTCGTACCGCGGCAAACTAGTGTGCCGAACGATTCTCTTATATGTGCCGCGAAATAGTGTCCTGGTATACATATATATGTGTGTATGGAATTAGCAATGATAGAGCGTTAGAATCTGAATACCTATTAAATTTTTTATGAATAATTATTTTCACTATTCATCGATTATGTTGTTTTGAATACTCACTGGTACCCCCTCTATACGAATTTCCTCGAGCCACAAGATTAGCAACTAAATCCCACCCTTTTACTGTGAAACCAATAAATTGTAAACACAAATTCTACTCCATCAGCTTCTTTTCTTGCAATTCCCGCCTGTGGAATTCTCTTCCGCATACTTGCTTTCCTGACAGAATCTTCAAGAATTTAAATGTAAACTCAATAGTCATCTCCCGTCTCACTAACTTACATCCTCTCTCTCTCTCTCATGCTTTTCTACATCCACCCCACTCTCATCAGTAATCTCTTCCCTCTCCTACTCTCTTCCTGACACCCCCTGCAACCTCTCACTCCTCATAACATTCCTCCTCATCCACCCCACTCTCATCAGTAATCTCTTCCCTCTCCTACTCTCTTCCTGACACACCCTGCAACCTCTCACCCCTCAAAACATTCCTACTCGTCCACCCAACTATCATCATCCTCTCTCTCATGCTTTTTTTCCATCCACCCAACTCTCATCAGTAATCTCTTTCCTCTCCTACTTTCTTCCTGACACTCCTGCAACCTCTCACTCGTCATGACATTCCTCCTATGTAACCCCCTGTACAACAGTGACAGCAAAATGCCTTGCTTGGGGCGACACGATTATTTAAAAAAAACAACAAAAGAACATCTTTTTAGAAATCTCGATAAAAACAAGTTTCACACGAAATAAGTTAAATTGAAAGATTAAAATTAAGTAAGTTCTTATTTATGTGCGTATCTTTTTTTAAATCTATAAAATAATTTCGTATCTTTTAAATTTATAACCTTTAAAATCTTAGCTAAGTATACTGTTAGATTTTAATTTAATCCTAGGCGTGCCGTTTCTTAAAAAGATTGAGAAACACTGCCTCAACTAGTCAACTATTTGATAGTTTCATCATGTACAGGTTGCGTCATGTATGTGATAATTTTTGTTTTAACGTCTCATAAACTGACGATGACCGAACGTAATGCGAGGTGGCATGTGTCAGATCTTTATATTTTGAATTCTCTGTCAAATGGAAGAAGTGAAATGGCAATTTCAAATCTGGCATCGGAAAGTAAATGGCCATACGTGACTATAGCAGGTTTTCAATATAGAAACTCGGGGATAACGAACGTCTTTAAAGGAAACAGGCGAACAGGAATGACAAGTGGCTCTGTACAGACGTTGCGGATGCTTACACGATGATTCACGCCAACTTCTGCAGTGTCTGTATATGGTCTTGTAGTTGTGAGCAACGAGAACAATATAATGCTACTAAGTGAATTATTCGTATGGTCTTAGGCTCAACTGCGTCGCCTGTATAAAAGCGTCACGGGTGTTTAATTATTGTATCGGTGTAGAGAGGATGACACTATATTTCCCCGATTGCCGCTTATCAAAAGAAAATCTGTTTTTTTCTAATGCGTCATTTAAACATGTCAATTACTCACTTTTTCTTAATATTTCCTCAGGTTTTAGAAATTCGTAACAACGAATTCCTTTTGAATCATGTCAGATACAAAGAATTTCTTTTACAAGTACCGGGTTTGTACAAAGGTTTGCAGACTTTTCAATCCGTGTTGTTAAAAAAACATGATTTTGTTTCATATGTGACTGAATTTTATAACACAGCATCTTAATTTTTAATAAATATTTTATTTTATATTTGTCTATATTTCTGTGATGAGAATTCATATTATTTATATTGTTTCTATTATTTATGATATTTGCCTATCACTGGGTCAGAAACTCAAATACCACGAAATTTATAAAGTCATGAATTAACAACAAGGCAGATTGTATAAATTCAGAGATTCATAATGAAATGCAACAAAAATAATATAGTGTAAAACTAGTAATAAGATGATAGTCCTAATGAAATATGTATTGCATAATGTTGTAGGATGAAAACAATAAAATTAAATAAAACTTGTAACATTATAATGATAGAAAAATTCTTATTAGAAACAAAGTTTTAATCTACAGACTAAATGTGTGATTCATATTTAAATGTTAAAAAATTAAGCTTTAAAATTGTACAAGTCATTCTTACTAGCTACTTTTGTTTGTCAGTTAAGTGATATACATGATATACACTTGGGCGATCATGTTTTTCAATTCCTGACTGAATAAGCAGGTAGATTTTCTTGCAGTAGGTTGCCATTTCTTTCTGCAGTAGACTGTTTGCCAACCAAGGCTACAGAACCAAATCTGTCCTGCTATTCAACCCATAGCTAGAAGGAGAAGAGAGGGATTAATACCTTTCCCAATGGTATTTGTCTGTAAGTGAATGAAATTAATTTGTATGGAATTTGAGCTCGGCTCTCCAATATCCATTATACCACAAAAACAATTGTTTATAAGGAGAAATATTCAGTACATTATACAAACTATTGTTTGCATTTTTTCCATGAAGGTTAAAATTATGGCTAAAATTATAAAAAAATTAAGGATATAAATATATTGATTAATTAGAATATTTGTTTATAAAAATTCAAAATAACCTATAAATAAGATCATCCTTCTGCCAGAATATATGCTTTCTATTGTATATTGTTCATATTATATAAATTATTTATATTTTTGGAACTGTTTTCCTCATCTTTATCTTTATATTCACGACCTTTCAGCCGTTGTACACTCTGACATCCTTCAGGTGACTGGAATTTTGAAACCCTTTATATTAATCACTGGAGTATAATGTTCTTGTTCCACGTGTGATTCCACTTCCTGATGTCTTAGTTATCGCCATTAAACTCAATTCTCTAAGTTTTGTTCGCCACTTCTGTCGCTAAGTATTAAAATCAGAATTCTTTTGAGTCAATGCAGTTGATCCGACCAAAACTTTTCTCCACTGAGGCATGTGTCTTTGAGCAAAATATACCTCAGTGATCGAAAGGACTCGGATAAAAACTTCAGTCACCTGAAGAAGGTTAGAGAAACATTGTCAATATGACAATAAAGATGAGGACAACAGCCCAAAAAATATTTTTAAAAAAATTGAAAGTGGTTGAAACTCATTTTAATAAAGGCTTTTCTTAATTAAAATATATAAATTTAAGTTATCTTAAAATTAAAAAAAAACTTTTTTTAATATTATCTTAGAGATTCACTTTCCTTTGACTTGTTCCTTAGGCTCATCCCTTGTTCCTTGTTTAGGATGTGGTTTCCGGCTTTCTCTTTTCCAATCTTTTCACCCTTTTCTTTTTTTTTTTTTTTCAATTGGAGTAGGTAGACTAAACTATCGCCCGGTTCACACTCCACCCACGTCTATTGAACAGGTGAAGAGGCTCATACCTTGTTCCTTGTTTAGGATGTGGTTTCCGGCTTTCTCTTTTCCAATCTTTTCACTCTACGTATCCCCCTGCGCTTCAGTGGCGTTACCGCCTTGCTCGGGGTGATATGATTAAAAAAAAAAGAAAAAAAAAGTATTGTATACATATTCTGAAAAGAGACCAATTTTGAAGGGTTGCAATTTCCATCTTTTGCAGACCCGATAGAAACATATGTAATATTTCACAACTTCTTCCCGTGGGGTCTTAGGTCAACGCCATCGCCTATAAAAAGAGGACAGCTCTGAATTGTTGGTCAGGACCTCGGTCGGTGTGTGGAGATGAGTAGCTAGGTTCCTGTCTGCCGCTTTAACGACAGTACCAAAAACATCATTGTTACCTAGACGTATTTTAACGCATCAAAACGGCATTGTTAATAACAACGATGGTATGAGATTTAAGCGAGAAAGGAAATATAAGTCTTAGAAAGAAAGAGGGAGGGTACGTCCATAGTGGATTAGCTGCATTGCTTTCAATTACTGCTGTTGCACTTCGATTTTGGTAACATAGGAATTCTCATAATCGGATTTCCAAGATGTTTTATTTTACTTTTCTCTTATTCACGATAGGTCTCGCCTTCTTCTTGTGCTAATCAAATATTTGATCGATAAACGAAAATTTATTCATTAGAAATCGATTGACGCGATAACCTAAGATCAGGTCTGATGTAAAAGTTCTCAAAATCTTTTATTCATATCAATTTTACGCATCACAATTCTGTCATCAGCCTATCTGTCTTTGCATTTCCTTAAAGAGGCTTGCGGCTAAACTATGCTTCTTCTCATAAATGAAAGATTTCCAGGACTTATTCGATATGTTTAATTTGCTGGAACTGCTAAACATCGACAAATAATATTGCTTGGAGCGAATCAAGTAATAGTAAGAATGTTCGGAAACACAAAACCGTAGGTGTGAAAAATGCTTTCTGGTTAAATAGTCGTTTACTACGTCAAATGTTACGTTTTGTGTAGGTCATTTCAAAGATGTTATTGACGAAAAACAATTCCTTTTTTTTTTTTTTTTTGACTTATTTCATTAGAGAAGAGAGACAGACGTGGCAGCCTGGATTCCAGAAGACATTGAGAGAAAGAACTTCAAAAGAGACAAGTCCTTGCTTGTGTGTTCTTAGCTTGTCTCTTGAACGTGGTTATGGGAAGCGTACTTGTGGTACAGTGGATATCGGCTCGGAACGAGAAATCGGGGAACCGAGTTCGAATTCCAGTTGAATCCATTGTATTCACTTACGCGCAAATACCCTTGGGAAAGGTATTAATCCCTCTCTTCCTTCCAGTTATGGGTTAAATAGCAGGACAGATTGGGTTCTATAGCCTTGGTCGGCAACCAGTCTACCGCAGAAAGCAATGGCAACCTACTGCGGGATAATCTTCTGCCCAGTCAGTCATGTCTCTTTCGAGACATGATCGCCCAAGCGTGTATCACGTATGGCACTTAACTGACTGACTGACCGACACTTCAAAATTTCTGCGGCTCTCTGTCGACTTCGTGTCATCTTGGCTAGTTGGTTAGTAGACTTTTGCTTAACGGCATATTAACACCTCGGTGGGTTATTTAATACCAAAATCTAAATATTTTAGTATTTGTCTATATTTCTGAGATGAGGTAGTATTTACAATATTTACATTATTTGTTCTATTGTCCTCATCTTTGTTGCTATTTGTACGACGTTTCGGTCGTTGTACGCTCCGGCCTTCTTCAGTTGCTAGGAATTTCGAACCAACTTCTTTATTACAATCACTGGGCTATTTCCTCCTCATTCCTTGCGAAAAGTCTCGATTGGAAGTCATGAGTTATCTCCCTCTAGCCCTGCATTTTACTCGTTCACCACTGCTGTAGCCTGGTATTGAACTCACAACTCTAAGAGTCAAGTCAGGAACTAACCAACGTCTATATCCACTGGGCTATGCGTCCTTAAGGCCCAGAGATGTGAGTTCAATACCAGGCTACCTTGGCGATCACGTGTCTTCCTTATTTTATATATTTTTTACTAAAATATATATCCCTTTAGTATCAATTCCGATCCATTTTCTGCTTTATATTTACACAAGTTTACTAGTCAGGTTAGTCACTGTTTCTCTCTTACTTTTCATACACTGTATGAGTCTCAAATTCTCCAAGCCTTTTTTCTAATTATACATGTTAAGATTTTAACTGATTCAAAGTATCATTTTCATTCCAATTTTTCTTAAAATTTTCTCGTTGCTCACATGTTTAGTAATGTCAGCATCCTTCTGTAGAACCAAATTTATGTTGCATCAATTTTCCTTTTCGTCTGTACGGAAATTTTCGAGAATTCTTTTTCTTTCTTTTAGACCATTGCTATTACATAGCAGATCACTACTCTTTACTTAGTTTTTAATGAAATTTTCTTTGTTTTTTTGTTAGTTCTCTTTTGCTATTCCAAAACGTCTTCGGATTTCGCCGTCACATTTTCCACCATCTGTTATAACATTTTCCCAGATAGTTAAATTCCTGTACTTGTTGATGTTGAGATCTCAAATTAGTAGTCCGCAGTTTGGGCTGCCCGTCTTGCTAACGACCAAAAATTATTGTCTTCCTACAACTGATGGTTAGTCCTTTCATCCCACTTTCTTTTACTAGCTTTTCTAAAAATACGAGTAGTTTATTTTCTGTATCTGTCATTAACACCCATTCCTTTTTCTTTCCATGTTCATTACAACTTCGTCATCGCTCATATGTTCGGATTGTTATTCTCAACAACCTTTTGTAGAAGCACGTCTCTATTTCTTCAAATCTCCTTTTCGTTTGTGATGTAATTGTTCAGAGGATTAATACTAAGTAGCAATTCACTTTTCTTTGTTCCGAATGAAATTTTCTTGTTTCTTAATAGTTTGTTTGGCTTTTGGAAAACATCTTTCTCTATTGTTCCAATGCGCATTTTGATTTCTGCTTCTATATTTTCCGTCGCCTGTTGAAAAAAAAAAGAAAAGAAATAGGGAGTAAAAATCCTGTATTTGTTTGATATTGACATCTCGGTCTTTGGTCTGTTCTTGCTAAGAAATCGACTTTGCACAGTTGGTATATCTTTTATTCATGGAACGTGGTCACTTACTGACCTGTCTATATGGTCATTTGCTATAATATATATTACTAGCAGTATATCCCGGCGTTGCTCGGGTGTAATCAAAGCTTTAAAACTAATCCATGGCCCTAGGGCTCAGACTCGTTGGACATTGGCACGAAAGACTAAAAAGCAATAGTTGTTTCCAGTTAAGCGAAACCGTAGACTGAAAGAAAAACGAATGGATGTAAGTCAAATTTTGATTTCCTGGTATCCATATCAAATAAGTTTTTTTCGTCGTAAACTGAATTTTGAAGGCTAAATAAATCCTCTGAGTAAATGGTATGATGGCTGAGACTAAGAACTACAATTATACCTACTTAGAGCCAAATCCGAAGCAAAAACTAAAATAAAAGGGCTGAAAAAATACAAACATACAGGCAGATAAACAGACATACACACTTGCCTTTTATTTATATATAATATCGATTTTCTGTACTATTGTAAGAACTGCGAACTTGAAACTTCTGAATATCGTTTCTTATGTCTTTGTCTATGAGTTTATCAAATTTGATTAAAATCGAACCACTCCTTGTATAACCCGATTTTTTCGATTATCGATTTTCGATATTTATCTGGGATACCTCGACACAAAACCTAGGCAAGAACACTCGCAGACGCTTATAGTACAACAGTGTAAATTTTCAAGAAAATCGGTTCAGCCGTTTCGGAGTCTATAGGTAACGGACACACACAGAGACACACACATACACGCACACAATCACACACTGACAAAGTTCCATTTATAAATAAGTTTAGATTAGATATTGCTTTTTTTTAATCGTTTCACCCCAAGTAAGGCGGTACTGCCACTGATGTGCAGGGGGCTACATAAGAGTAAAAGTTTAGACAGGAGGAGAGTGAAGAAAAAGACGGATCAGTTACAGGAGGTGTCAGAGAAAGGACAAGAGAAGGATTGGAACACAGGTGTGAAGACAATTGCGAAGGTAGAGAAAAAGGAAAAGAAATACAGGGTGATGTAGAAAGATGTCAAGTGGATAAGAGATGGATATTGACCTTGCATTTAAATTGCTGGATATTGTAGCCGTCAGGAAAGCAAGTATATGGAAGGGAGCTCCACAGGCGGGGAGTTCCAGAAAAGAAGCTACTGAAGTAGAATTGTCGGCTGCATTTGGTTAATCTAACTGTAAATGGGTGGGACATTGTTGCCAGTCTTAATGCACGAGTAAATTCTTGTGGCGGGGGCACCATTGATTTAAGTTCGTCTTATCAAAAGCCTTGAAAATATTTGTAGAATAAACATAGGGAAGCCGGTGAAAAAGATGCTGGAGTCGAGCTGCTAAGTCAGGACCTATGCTTATTGTTAGATTTATTTTAATCGGGAGTAATTTGAAACGCATATTTATTTTCCATCAATTTTATTGTAGGAACCACATTTTTCTGAAACCGTTTTCTAGAGATTATTAGTATTTTTGGAGATTATTTAAAGCGAGAAAATATTTTTAAAGTATGATAAGTTTTTATTTTTTATTTTTATTTTTTTCAGATAATAATTATTTAGTTTATTTAGTTTTAATAATTAACTCATAATTGGAGGAAAAGAAGTGGATTCATGCCTTTCCCAAGGGTATTTGCGCGAATGAAAATAACGCAATCACCAGGAATTGGAACTCGGTTCTCCGATTAACAATTCCGAAGCATAATACTTTCAAGCACCCGCACATCAAACCCTACAATACCTGTTATTCCCAAGTGGTCACCCATCTAGGTACTGACCAAGTTCTACATTGCATAACTTCAGTGATCGGATACGAACCAGTATTTTACTGTCATATAAGAGGATTGATATTGTTATATAGCAAAATTTTCCTGTTTGTTCATACCTTGTTTAACTTTTGAAAAGCATATTTCGCTTTTCCAATGCGCATTCTGATTTTTGTTTATATGTTTTCTGTCGCCTGTTAATTAAAATTCCCAGACAATTAGACACCTGTACTTGTTTAATTTTGACAACTCCAATTTACAACTCACAGTTTGGGCTGACGGCGAGGTAAAAAATAACCAGTTTGGGAAACTGGCGCGGGATATTCTTCTCTCAATGAGGGTGAATGGGCCACTCTTAAGCCGTGATAGGCAACCCATCTAGTGATGGTGTCACGATAAAAACGCCCTTGGTAGCTCTAGCGAAGCATCAAATATTCAGCTACTGACAAGATATTGAATCTCGGCCGAGGCCGCACAATGATAATGATGATGTTAGGCTGGCATCTTTTTTTAATGGAGGTTTTTTCCTTTCTTCTCACTTTTGACACTGATATTACTAATCAATTCAGCACTCTTTTCTTTGCTTTTTAATACTTAGCTTTTAAAAGGCATCTTTTGCTATTCCAATATGCAGTTAGATTTTCCATATCACATTTTCCATTGTTAAAACATTTCCCAGGTATTTAAATTTCTTTACTTACTTGATTTTGATGTGTCAAATATGAAGTTCTCAACTAGGTTCCTCCCTTTTGCTAACGACCATAGATTATGTCTTCTTACAACTGATGGTTAGTCTTTTACACTGAACTTAAAAGTGAACATTTTTTTCAAGGTCAAGAGGAAATCAATGGTAGAAACCGCCCGTAAGGAAATGGCCACTTTTCACTTGAATAGAAATTTAATTTCATCTTCAGCCATCAGTGAGGATAGCTTTGCTTTTTGGAAAAGCAGTTTTCCTTTGTATTATTTTAGTGTCTTTGAGTCAGTGATTCGGAAGATCAAATAGGCGAAGCCTAAGCAGAATTTGTCTTGATCATTATAGTTAAGTCGGTGAAATTGAGCGAAATGTTACGAACAATTCAAGAAAAAAAAAGGAAAAAGAAAATTACATTCAATAAAATAAAAAAAAATGACTAATGAGGCGATTTCGACGGATCTTCTTTTGTTATGTTTCAATGATGAGACTCCTTTGACCTGAATATTTGACGATCACTCATCTCACACTGTCTCTGCGATTCTCTCTCTCTCTCTCTCTCTGTCTCTCTCTTTCTGCCTGTATGCTTCTCTCTCTCTTCCTCTGTACTTATCTCTTTCTTCCTGTGTGTCTCTCACTCTCTGAGTTTCTTTATCTCTCACTGTGCGTCTCTCTTTCTCTATATCTCTGTATTTTCTCTTCCTTTCTGTGCATCTCTCACTCACTGTGCCCATCTCTCCCACCCTCTCTCTCTGCTTGTATGCTTCTCTCTCTTTCTCTGTACTTATCTCTTTCTTCCTGTGTGTCTCTCACTATCTGAGTTTCTTTATCTCTCACTGTGCGTCTCTCTTTCTCTATATCTCTGTATTTTCTCTTCCTTTCTGTGCATCTCTCACTCACTGTGCCTATCTCTCCCACCCTCTCTCTTCCTGTATGCTTCTCTCTCTTCCTCTGTACTTATCTCTTTCTTCCTGTGTGTCTCTCACTATCTGAGTTTCTTTATCTCTCACTGTGCGTCTCTCTTTCTCTATATCTCTCTGTATTCTCACTCACTGTGCGTATCTCTCCCACCACCCTCTCTCGCTCTCTCTGTATTTATTTTTATGTTTTTGTGCATCTTGCATCTCATTTTGCGTCTTTCTCTCTTTCTGTTTCTTCCTTTCTTTTTGTGTTTCTTTCTTTTTTACAATGTGTCTTTCTCTCTATCCCTCTCCCTCTCTTTAGTTTTCTCTTTATGTGCGTCTCTCTCTCTCTCTCTCTCTCTCTCCTCTCTTTGTCTTTGGAGCTCTCGCTGCAACTTCTCCCTGTGTGTCACTCACACGCTCTGTTTTTCTCTCTCTACATCTCCCTATCTCTCTGTCTTCATCTCGTTTTCTCTATGCATCTCTCTCTCTACTTCTATTTCTATTTCTCTCTCTCACTCTATTTCTATCTCTCTCTCTCTGAATTGTTCCTATCTCGTTACGGCTTAATCCCCCCTCCCTCTGTGCAGCTTTTCCTTTCTCTGTGTCCCATAATCTCTCGCTGTCTGTCTGTCCCGCTCTCTCTCTCTCTCTCTCTCTCTCTCTCTCTCTCTCTCTCTCTCTCTCTGCGTATCTCCTTTCATTTCTCTGAATCTCACTATCTTTCTGCATTTCTCTCTATCTATTCACATCTCACTCTGTGCAGGTATCTTTCTCTATCCCTCTGCATCCTCCCCTCTCTCTTCCGCTTACTCTTTCACTTTCACTCTCTCTATACTTTCCATGTACGGGATGTTTTTTTTTAATTTGTCAAACCTACTCTATCGACTGTCCCTTTAGGAACTTTAAGTGGTTTTCTCTTTTCTTCTAATTCTTCATTCTCTTCCTCCTTGTCACCCGCTATTATTTCAATTTTTTCTATAACTTTTTCTGATTTCTTAAACTATCTTTTTATATTAGATTTTCTTCATAACTTCACGGTCTTTCTTTCTTTCTTTCTTTCTTTCTTTCTTTCTTAGCCATTTCCAACCTTCTCTCTACATGTTCCTTTTAACTGACTATCGTTTGTTCTCTCCCTTTTACTTAGCACATAACACGTCACTCTCTCAGTCTGTTCATATCTATCTATCTATCTATCTATTTTAGTCTGTTTCTATCTACCTATCTATCTATATATTTATCTATCTTTCATTGAAAAATCTTTAAGGAATGCTTCATTTCTAACACGCTCATGTTTTCTAATAATTTGATCTATCTATCTATCTATCTATCTATCTATCTATCTATCTATCTATCTATCATATCTCAGTCTGTCCTATCTATCTATCTATCTATCTATCTATCTATCTCAGTCTGTCCATATCTATCTATCTATCTATCTATCTATCTATCTATCTATCTATCTATCTCAGTCTGTCCATATCCATCCATCTATCTATCTATCTATCTATCTATCTATCTATCTATCTATCTATCTATCTATCTATCTCAGTCTGTCCTATCTATCCATATCTATCTATCTATCTATCTATCTATCTATCTATCTATCTATCTATCTCAGTCTGTCCATATCTATCTCTATCTATCTATCTATCTATCTATCTATCTATCTATCTATCTATCTCAGTCTGTCCATATCTATCTCAGTCTGTCCATATCTATCCATATCTATCTATCTATCTATCTATCTATCTATCTCTTTCAGTCTGTCCCCATATATATATATATATATGTGTGTGTGTGTGTGTGTGTGTGTGTGTGTGTGTGTGTGTATGCCTTTCTATCTATTTATATTCATTCAGTTATATTTATAACTAAGCGCTCCTTCATCTAAATCGAAACAGTCATTTTCTCTTTTTCAATCTATTTACGTCACTCTCTTCCACAAACACAGACTCTCTGTCTCTCTGTCTCTGTCTCTCTCTCTCTCTTTCTCTCTATCGTATATTCATATTCTTCGATTTACTTTCTCTAGTTTGTTCTATATTTTTCTATCTCGTTCTTTTTAGTCATCTCTTAATTTATTATTCCCCTTTCATTTTCCGCATGTGTTTAATAATAAAATTAAGGATAAATCCTCAGTGTTTTACGGCCTACTAATTTTCCGGATAAGTCATTCTTAAGCTTTTATTGTTTACACGTATAAATATAATTTCTAATGGAAGTAATTTTACTCTGCATGGTGTTATCGTCTTATAAATATGTTTGTCCCTTCCTTGGTTAGTTCGCACGAACGTTACGCCAATACCTAATCTATAATAATATATTATTTCGTTTTGATAACGTTGAAAGAGGGAAAGAGAGACTATTGGTTTCAGTGAGAAAATGAAAGAAAGATAGAAGGATTGATAAACGTGTATGAAACTGTTTTAGTGAAATGGAAAAAGTTATCGACTTCATATCTTTTCGATTGTACCCACTTCTTAAGATTATGACCCGCATTCATATTTATGGTGATTCGCTAAGCGCAGTTTAGATGTGGCAAAAGCCTGAAAGTATAGGTCACTCTAAGAAGGGTATTACATACTTTCTGTTTACGCTTTAGGCTGATAGATCCAGTTTTTTTTTTTTTTGTTTTTTTGCCTTGATAACACGACTGACAGTTGAAATGCTGACACGAGCTTTCTGCTCGGCTTTCCAATATGTTCGTGTTACAATTTTCATACGCTTCCTTGGAGTAATACCCATCCCAGACAATGGTCGTACTAATCGACAATTGAGACAATATTGACTGGAGGTGATAAAAATCTGATGCAATCGCGGATGACGCAACATTTTTAAGGCCAAACAAAATTTCATCAGACACTACGAAAATCGATTCATATTACTGTACACCACTGCAAATGACTTAATCTGAGGTAAAAAAATATAAATATGTTACATTCTTTTACTCCAGTGGTTCTAAAACTGACCGTATGTCGAAAAAAGGAAACTAAAGCAGTTGTTTCACATAAATTGTGGAAGGGTTTAGATGCGATTACTAAGTCGCTTCAAACTTAAAAGTAAAACCCTGTCGAGACGAGGTCATAACGATTACCCACTACCTTCGCTCATGAATAGAGATACAATGCACGTGTCCACCTCTAGGCCTCATGCAAAACTGCTTAAGATCAATCAACTGACAATGAAGTCGAACAGCTTCTTCGCGCGAATCACTGCCTGGGGAACAGACTTCCAAGAGGATTTTTTCCACGGTCACTACCATCTTATCCTGTTCAACTCTAAGCTTAAACGTTATCATTCCGCCTCCATGAAAATATAAACTGCCCCTTAACATAACCCTGCACCTCGAGTGGCACCCGGAGCTTGTACAAGATGAACCTTACTATTAAAAAAAAACAAAAAAAGAAAAGAAACAAAGAAAAAGAACAATAAAAGTAAAGGATTCAACGGGATAGAAGAAAACAGTTGTTGAAAACTATAATACCTTAAAAGCATTCACTGCTATTTCTTTAACAGTTTCATCTTCAAGGTTAGGATTATTAGTATCCACCAGGGCACCCAGGTCGCATCCGGATGTGACACAGGTTGGGTTTTAAACTGGGTATTGCGGTCATATCGCACAAAAATTCCCAAGTCACACGGCACTTTCTATTTTGGGGACGCATCAGTCATCTGGCAATAAAGCCAGTTCTCACCCGTAGGACTGGTAATGCCTTGGCGAAAGCAAGCTGGAGCTTGGGTTATTATTCACTGAATACCAATCCCAAATAAAGGTTACGATTAGTGGTATCTACCATGGCGCTTATGTTGCAACCGGATGTAGCACAAGGTCAACTATAAACAATCAATCAAAATTAGATTTGAAAACGCAAGTAGTGATTGCCATAAGTTCTGGAAATTCACTAACAAAAGTCCTCACAGAGACAAATCATTTGTGCCCAGTATAAATTATTTAATCGGAAAAGAATACATTTTTTGCAATGGACTTTGTGTCAAAATCCAGATTAGACAACCAAGACCAAATTCTATCCGAGGTTTCTTTTCTGACGAAGTATAAACTTTGCATACTCACTATCTTGGTTCGTAGATTTTCAGGACTCACCAAAATTATTCACCCCGCCAATTCTATTGTTCCAGATAAAATGACTCTTGCAGCATTTAAGAAACTTTGTTCAGAATTATATGCAATCCTAGCAAAGTTGTTTAACAGTCGCCCAAAATAGAATCTTTGTCCAAGTCAGCTGTTTGTTCTGTTTTCAATACTGGTAAGAGCCAGTCTTTAGCACAATGTCGTCCGATTAGCCACCTTAGCGTCAATCAGTAACATTTTTGTTGATCGCCTCACCAGAACAAACTTTCTGAAAAATAATATGGATTTGGCTCCTTTATTTCCACTGCTGATGTTTTAACTGGCATCACTCACAAAACCCGCTCGATATCAGATGTGTTGCTAGAGCGATTGATTTAGATTTCTCAAAGTCTTTTGACAAAGAAAGTCTCAAAGTCTTTTGACTGAAGGTATTGCTACATGAATTCTCCATTTTTAACACATCTGCAAGTTGTTGTTGTTGTTGTTGTTGTTGTTGTTGTTGTTCTTCTTCTTCTTCTTCTTCTTCTTCTTCTTCTTCTTCTTCTATGTGCCATATCCCTTCAAGACGTAGGCGATCATGGCTTTCTACGTCTCTCTATCCTTGGTGGCTTTCTCCTGTTACCCCACCCAAAACCCGCTCAGCCATTCACCTGCTCAGGCCCTTCAAATATTTTATTCGCTGCTTTCCCCTGTCTCTTTCTCTCTCTATCTGGCCTGTTAGTATCAGGTTCGCCAAGCCCTCCTTCCTCATTACATGTCCCAAGAACTTCAGTTGTCTCTTCCTGATGCTCAGTATTAATTTCTTTTTCGTTTCCATCTTTTCTAAAACCTCATCATTGCTCACATGCGCGATCCTTGATATTCGTAGCATCCTTCTGTATAACCATATTTCAGTTGCTTCAAGTTTTTCCTTTATCTTTGATGATATTGTCCAGCATTCACTGCCATATTGAAGGACAGACATCACATAGCAATCTATTACTTTAATTGTAGCGAAATTTTCTGGTCTCTTAATAGTCTGCTCAGCTTCTGAAATGCACCCTTGGCTATTCCAATTCACCTTCGGATCTCAGTGTAACTTTCCGTCTTCCGTTAGAACATTTAACGACTACTTCAATTTTTGTACTTGCTTGATTTTAGTATCCGCAACCTGTAATTGATATTTTGGGCTCCTCCGTTTGCTGATGACAATACATTCGGTTTTCTTGTAATTTAGTTGTAGTCCTTTCTTTTGACTTTCTTCACCTACATTTTTTATGAGGTCTTGTCGTTTTCTTTGTGTGTTAGCTATCAGCACTGTAACATCTGCGTAACTTATTTTGTTCAGATTGTGACCACCAATGACGAATCCTGGCATAATTTCTAGGGTCCTCAGAATAGTCTCGCTATACAATTTGAATAGATCTGGTGAAAAGATACATCATTGTCTTACGCCCCTTTTTATCTTGTATGTCTGCTGAATTCGTTTCCTGTCTGTATGACTTGGGGACCCTGCTCTTAAAAACAAATCCCAATGAATCTTGGTACTCGAAAAGAAAAAAGTATTACTAGACACAAAAACTTATATAAAAACTACAGTAAATTGTTGAAAGAAAAAGGTATTACCAGCAATAAATAAAGTTTAATTGGCAATAAATGACCCGCCGATGTTGATATGCCATAAAACAAAATACAACCCACCAAAAATTCACCAGACCAATTCGCCTTTGGGTCTATATTTCGCACTTTTCGTCTTCTGTTAGACTTCTCATGTATTTATATTTTCGTACCTTCTTGATTTTGGTATCCCCACCTGTATTTGGCATTTTGGGCTGCGCTTTTTGCTGACGACCATGCATTCGTTTTCTTGTAGTTTATTTGTAGTCCATTCTTTTCACTCTCTTCAACTACCTTCTGTAGGAGGTCTTGTAGTTTCCTTTCTGTGTCTGCTATCAGCACTGTATCATCTGCCTATTTTATGTTGTTCAGATTGTGGCCTCTAATGAAGAATAATGGCACAACTTCTAGGAGCCTCATAATAGTCTCGCTGTACAAGTTGAATAGATCCGGTGAAAAGACACATCCTTGTCTTACGCCCCTTTCTATCTTTGTATGTCTGCTGAATTCGTTTCCTGTCTGTATGCAGGTGGTATGCTGCCAGTAGAGGTTCTTGATTACTCTGGTGTCTTTGCCAAATATATCGAGGTTGCTGAGCATTTTTATCAATTCTTTGTGGCGTACTTTGTTGGATGCCTTAGCATAATGTGCAAAACACAGGAAAACTTCCTTTTTTATTTGTATCGCTCTTTCTGATAGCATCTTAGGCATAAATATTGCATTCCTTGTTCCAGTGTTCTTGACAAAACTTCACTGTTCTTGTCCTATTTCCGGTCTGATATTGTTTCGTGCTCTATTTATCAGTATTCGGACAATGAGTTCCGTTATGTGGTTCATCATGATTGTTCGGTAGAGTTCGCATTCGATTGCTCCTGGCTTCTTAGGCAGAGCTATGAAAATTGATCTGCTTAGGACACCTGGTATTACACCACTGTTATAGATTTCATTTATTATTTCCGTAATTTTCTCTATGCCAAAATCTTTTAAAGTCGTCAACATATTTATTACAATACCGTCTGTTCCAGCTGCTTTGTTTTTATTCAGTTTGGCCATTGCAGCTTTCACTTCGGATTTTAATATTTCCGGTCCGTCAGCATCCCTTTTTTTTACTATCATTTGCTCTCTTTTGTCGTGGAAGAGATCTTTTATATATTCTTCCCATCGCTGGAGTATTTTCTCTTTCTCCAGTATGACCGTTCCAGACTTGGATATTGTACATCCTGTTGATGAGCATGTTTTTTGTCCTGTCAGTTCCCTTATTTCTTTATGCATTTCTCTTCTATTAGTTTTGCTCAATCTCTATTTCGGCACATTTGTTGTTGAGCCATTCCTCTTTAGCCTGTCCGTGTTTGCTCTTGATTTCCTTGTATAGTTTACTGTATTCCGTTCCATATCTTGGCATAGTTTTCTGTCTCCTTTGCATCATGCCAAGAATCTCTTTAGTCATCTACTCGTTTTTTCTTCTGCGTCTGATTTCCTCTGGGACCATTTTGTTTGCTAATGTCACTAGCGATTTTTTAAGTGCATCTCATTTTGAATTTCTATTTCCCATTTGTTCTTTGTATTTGTTTCTCACAGTTTCAGTGTATTTTTTTCTGCAGGTCGAGGCCATTCAGGAGCGTGTTGTATTGCAGTCTGGGTGCTTCCCTAGGCTTTTTTAGTCTCCGAAGTTTCACCCTTAGTTTGCAGATAACTGGAAGGTGGTCGCTTACACAGTCGGAAATTGGATAAGTTTTTCATGTTACACATTTATAAAGTTCTTTCATTCCGCTGGGTGGAACAAAAGTTGTTTCAATAGCCAGTTTTCTGTAGCTTATAAGTGTCTTTCATATTGTCTCTTTTTCACCTGCTTTCCGACAATTTTTGCATTTAGAGATATAATTACTGTCCGCGAAAAAATAAATATATCCTTTGTAGAATTATTGATATTTTAACTACTGAGTAAGCACAGAGGTTTACTTGATCTGGATAATAAGATACCGGCGGAATAACTTTCTGTCTGTTTGCTGCGTCATATTTGCAACAATAAACCCAATATTGTCCAATCAGCTTTCTTTATTTCTCAGAAAAAGCGTCATTCATAATCAAAAACCATTCCATTTTTGTCACTGGATGCATTTTTCAAACAAGCTAGTTGCTCAATGTGTCCAGGTTCCATAAAGGCTGAATAAAGAATTCTTAATTGAAGAAAAAGAAGTATATTTTTTGCAGTCGATTTTTACCAACTCTTCGTGCTTCCAACCCCATATGCTATGATAATGCAATTAGTTCCCCTTCTTGTGGGTAAGCAAATCTTGTTCCCTTTCTTTTGGAGATGCAAATCTCAGGAGATTCTGAAGTTAAGTGATACCTCATCATTAGCGAGGCATCACTTACCCAGAATGTAACCCAGAAGCCTAAGGCGATATGGATCAAACCTCTTGCTTTGTTAAGCCGAAAGCACTAAGCAGACCATCTTAAACGGACCTCTCTCACTAATACCTGATATAAAAATGGATTAAAAAATGGATATAAAAAATGGACTATAGCATCTGAGTGGGTGTTAACTTCAAGCTGTACTGATGAGCTGTAATACAGCGAAACAGATCTGTCTGCGGATGACTATAGTATATATATATATATATATATATATATACATATAGTCATCCACAGAGATATGTTTCGCTGTATCACAGCTCATCAGTACGGTTAGACATCCGATTGCTTTTTACAAATTGGCGTCAGTCGACGATTCTAGCTCTGAGCTATAGGCGCTCGGTAGAAGGAAGCAGACTTTTTAGCGTGTATATCATCATTATACATGCCCAATAGCTGAGAGTGTTCTAATTCATTTCTGAATATATATATATATATATATATATATATATATATGTGTGTGTGTGTGTGTGTGTGTGTGTGTGTGTGTGTGTGTGTGTGTGTTTGATCTGGCAAACAAACACAGTTCAAATTGTCGGTTGTTTATAACCAAAGTTTCGTTAAAATTCGTTAATTTCTGTAACATGTTTACATTTGTTGACATTACGATACATTTCAGAGCAGATATGGTTGTTGTGATAGATCGAAAATTGTGTTATATAGTCTTGATTAATATATATATGTATATGAATTATTTTGAACATTATTTTTACCGATACTTGTATTTAAGTAGATATTCTGTTTGTAATTAAACAGTATTTATATCTACCGGCCTGATTATTTCACGATAAATTTTTATTACGAAAATGTGTGCTATCCAGCAGGATTCGAACTTGCGACCCCTATTTACATAGGGGAAGCTACCATTTGATCTTAACCACTCGACCATGAATAGCCTCTTGATCAGACGAGGTTTTTATCATGCTTATATAACACAATTTTCGATCTACCGTAAACAAACCATATCTGCTCTGAAATGTATCGTAAATGTCAACAAATGTAAACATGTTACGGAAATTAACGAATTTTAACGAAACTTGGTTACAAGCAACCGACAATTTGTAATGAATTATTTTAAACATTATTTTTACCGATACTCGTATTTAAGTAGATATTCTGTTTTTAAATAATCAGGCCGGTAGATATAAATATAAAATACTGTTTAATTAAAAACAGAATATCTACTTAAATACGAGTATCGGTAAAAATAATGTTCGAAATAATTCATTACAAATTGTCGGTTGCTTATAACCAAGTTTCGTTAAAATTCGTTAATATATATGTATATATATAAAATCCACATACAGGCTTGTTTTGCTGTAAAACAGCTAGTCGGTGAAGCTAGATAAACTGTTTGATTCAGATCGGGATTAAAACCCGACTGATTCGTCATTAGTCGGAGATCCCGACCCGTACGTTATCGGCGCATCGCAGAGAAAGGCCGACTTCATAGCGTGTTATTAACACATGTAAACAACCGCCAATAGCTGTGAGTGTTCAACTTATAAGCCGAGTCAAGAGGCGTTCAACACAGTAGCCGGGGAACATAGCGTAAAACCGTAAGTGGTTACAGCTTTACAAAATCTATGTTCCTCCACAGTGCTCTATAGATTATATATATATGAATAAGATAAATATTAAAAAAACTGCTATCCACAGAACTTATAGCGACACAATGAAATCAAGTTGAACCAGTGAATAACCTGGTAATAATGTCTTGAAAATGGGGAGAAGCATTAGGAAAAAGAGAGATAATTAAAAACATTGAAAACATATACAAAGAGTAGAAAGTTGTACAGAGTCATGACCTCCGACCTAGAAGAAGATAGACGTCCATCACGCCCATTAACAGCATGCCGATAATTTGTTTATTTTGACAAGAACCAATCGATATAATAATTCACCTTGTAAAATTCAAGAACTCTCTTCGACATTATCAATTTGTGAGACTAGCTTGTTATCCATTCCATAACAAAGATACGCCCAGCTGCAATATTTTATTCTGTCATTTTTGCTTCTTTTCCCCAAACAACGCTAATGACACACGCAAGAAAATATCTACCCAAGACCTCGAAAACTTCTTTTCACCGCGTTAGACTCGACTGCACTCTTGTTGTTAAGCACACGTTTCCAAGTCTGTTAAATATCAGGTCGGTGCAAAAGTTTTTTACGGGTTTGTAAAAGGGGCATTTTAAATCATTGTAATTTATTTTATGCACATTGTTATTACTTAAACATATCACCATGATTAATTTATAACTTTTCTATCAGATTATTAAAGCATCATTCATATTTTTCTGCAATATTCTCACCCATGTTCTCCAGAGTACCTGCGATAACGTGTTTCTTGTTATGAATCTTTGCTTTCACGACACCTTCAGACACCATTTTTGGGTAGGTTTGTCACAGGTGATGAGAAGTGCCATCTTGCCCAATCCAGCATATTCTCCTGAACTAACTACATCGGATTATCATTTTACTCGACCGACTACATTTTCTTTATAGTCGCCTTAATTTAATATAGCGTGAATCGCTAACGGAAAACAAAAAATGAAATTTTAATTAAAATTACTTAGTTGTATAGTTTGTTTTTCATTGCGTGGTTGAAAGAAGTATGCGTATTTTTGTCTCTTTCTTTCAAATGTTCGTCTCTACTTTTCGTTAGCGGGGTGGAAATATTGATATTGAGTCAAGGATAATATTTTTCCAAATAAGTTTCTAAAAATCTGTGAGCGTCTTTAATCTAGGAGACAGATATATTTTGGCTCCACTCTGATGGCGTTAATTAAACGAATGTTTACACTGACCGGGACGATAAAGGCGAGAGAATTGCTAAATTACATTTGTCAGATCTTGCTTTGATGATTGCGAGATGTCACTGCCTTTTGTTTAACCATACTTTTCGACGTAAATCAGGCGTCATGCATAAGACCAAAGAGTTCAATAATGTCATTGTAGGTCATTCTAAGTAACTTGTGAAGCTTTAATAATATACTTCTGGGTTGCAAAAGGAATCAGATTTCTTTTTTCTATATCTGAAAGGATACATTTCATTTTTAATCGATCGCGGGCGAATGAAGCAATCTCAAAGGCTATATATATGTGTGTGTGTGTGTGTGTGTGTGTGTGTGTGTGTGTGTGTGTGTGTGTGTGTGTGTTTTATAATTTCACCCCAAGCAAGGCAGCCACACCACCACTGATGCGCAGGGGATTACAAAAGAGGTAAGTGATGAAAAAGAGGGACAGGATGTAGGGGGTGTCAGAAATATATAGAGGTCGAGTCACTGCAAGACATTTTGCATTGATATTATGTTGTTTTAAAGACGAAATACATGGCCTGTTCATACATATTACACAACTGCCGACTAATTGTTTCCGAGCACACCGTTCTAAAAGAGTGTCTAATAAATCCCTGTTTCAGACGCCTTCTCAGGCATATTGATGTTTCTTCAAAACTTGCAGAGCCCACCTGTGATTTATAATGCAACTATGCTGAGCTGATCTGAGTTAGAGTTTCTTTTTCTTTTGTTTGCGGGGGTGAGTGCACAATCTGCCTTGATCACTAATTTGAACAACGCCAGTGCGATTAAACTATCGATCATGATGACTTGTGTCTTTGTGCTAGTACAAACATAAACGCTTTCCGAAAATTTCTGCTAACACAATTTCATTCAAAAGAGTCAACAGACACTTTTCAACGATGGCCGCATATATCTATAAATGTATTTATACATCCGCATTATATATAAATGTTCTATTTAAAACATATCGAGGAAGAATACTGTGTAACGAAAACAGAATTCTACCATGATTTTTCAATAGAGAAAAAAAATCAAAGATTTTGGAAACCTTGCATTTTTTCATTGTAATTGTTTAAGATATTTTTTTTAATCATTTCACCCCAAGCAAGGCATTCCACTGCCACTATTGCGCAGGGGGTTGCATAGGGGAAGGTGAAGAGAAAGAGAGGTTAGATATAGAAAATGTCAGGAGGGTGATAGACGGATAAGGGTACCGAGGCTGAGGGTTGGGCAGATGGAAAGAGTGTTTGAAAGAATGGATGCGAGTTAGTGTGTTAGAAGGTGTCTGTTGACCTTACATTTAAACTCCTGGAGATTGTAGCTGTCGGGGAAGCAATCATGTGGAAGGGAATTCCACAGGCGGGAAGTGCAAGAAAGAAGCTGTTGGAGTAGAAATTGCGGTTACATCTTATCGGTTTCACTGTAAGAGGGTAGGACCTAGTTGCTAATCTAGTATCTCGTGCAAATTTGTACCTAGTGGTCACCAGTGATCTAAGTTCATCGGAGCAGCATCCGTAAAAGTATTTATAGAAGAGGCACAGGGAGGCCACGTCACGCCGGTGAGAGAGTGACTGCAGCCGGTCTGCCAAGTCGGTATCGATCACATTACAGACTTATCGTTGTATTTTGTCAAGAACCCCGAGGAGAATAGCGATCACCCGATCAGATGTGTTATTAAATAGGTATTAAGAATGTGTTGCAATGTAGCAAGCATAGATAATCCATTAAACTTCAAAATCATTACTGAAAGCCTGCAAAAGCCATTACACAATGACGAAGTTCCCCCTTCTTAATTTGTTTTTAGTCGTTTTAGTTTAAGGTCGGTATTTGTGGACTGTATTTTAATAAAATATTGATCTTTGCAATGAAAATGTTTAAAAAAGTGACGTGTTTTTACCTACGTTTAGAAAATGTGAGCTAAACGTGAATATTTTGAAGTAAAACAGACAACCACTTCGAATTTGTGTGATTTGCCGATGACCATGTTATTTTCGTTAAGAATTATCGGACTTGCGACAGAGTTGATTCGTCGGACAAATGAATAATCACTATCGTTTTTTATTACTATTTTCTAACTCCAAGTTTCATTTATATTTCCATAACTTAATTATCTTGGCGTGTACACAATTCATTTCGATAAAGACAGAAAATTGATTTCGTAGAGATAAAAGTGATCTTGCGATAGGGAACGTTTACGCAGGAAATTAGAGGTTCACTAACATTTTAATTTGCCGCCATATTTGATTCTAACTCAGAGGCCAAATTGGACAGGCTAATCAAATAATCAAAGCGGAGAGAATCGAATAGAGACTGAAGTCTCCTAATCATTTTGTATAAGATAGCTGACGTAGTCAGAGAATAGTCGTAAACACGGACATTTTAATGTGACTGACTTCGATACGTGGTTTACCGTCGTATCCACCGAGGAAAATTTTTATTTCCGAAAATTAGCATAATATTCTCACACATTCTACAAACTCAGATATTGAATAAAAGCGATGCTGGGACATTTTATGGGAACTTTAGCGTGGGTTAATGTTTATTATTCGCCTTATTTTTCTCGAGTCGCCATCAAATATTGCACACAGAGCCTTACCTCATATGTTACGGTTTTAAGGTCTTTAAGTGTGTATGTGTTATGGTGCCCTCTTACGAGGAATGAACTCTTCCTCTGCCTATATATAAATTACTTGCGTGACTTCCAGGGAGCAGTTAATTTCCCGCAGTAACTGCCATTGGCACTGTCGAGTTCTCTGCTTTCGGTCGGAGAGTATTAACCCAGTCGTGGCTCCGCCGAAAGGTAGAGTTAAAACTGGGGGATAATATACAGATAATTTTGCCCGGGCTATATCGCCCGTATAACTCACATTAAAAAGGCCTTGTGCCACATTTTGCCTTAAGTGGGAAGGCGACTGAATACTGCAATTTGTTACTGCGAATTGTCGAACTCTGCCTTCGGGTGGAGAGTAATGACCCAGTCGAGACTCCACCGAAGGATAGAATCTCGTCTGGGAAAAATTAGACAAATTTTTGCCCGGGCTATATGGCCCGGATTACCCATATTAAACAGCTTTGTGCCATATTTTGTCTCAAGTGGGTTGTCAATTAAATACCGCAGTTACTTACGAGCAGCAACAAAGTAGTCACAAGCAGTCAAGTACAGCAGTTAACGGAAGCAGTTAACGACATCTACCGGTCTTCTTCTTCCTCTTCTTCTTTTTCTTCTATGTGCCCTGTCTTTTTAGGACATAAGCAATCATGGCTTTCCACGTCTCCCTATCCCTGGTGGCTCTTATCATGCTTTATCCTGTAACACCACACTACACCCGATCTGTCATCCACCTGCTCAGGCTCTTCAAATATGTTATCTGCTACTTTCCTTGTCTCTTTTTCCCTCTAAGTTCTCCAAGCCCTCCTTCCTCACTGCATGTCCCAAAAACTTTAGTTGTCTCTTCCTGATGCTCGATATATATATCCTTTTCGTTGTGATTCTTTCAAAAACCTCATCATTGCTCACATGCTTGGTCCATGATATTTGCAGCATTCTTCTGTAGAATCACATTTCAGTTACTTAAGTCTTTCCTTCATCTATGATGATATTGTCCAGCATTTACTGTCATATTGAAGAACTGACATCACATAACAATCCGGGACTCTCTTCTTTGTTTCTAGTGAAAGTTTCCTGTCTTTTAATCCTTCGCCATGCCAAATCGACTTCGGATCTCTGTGTCGCACTTTCCGTCTTCTGTTAGAACACCTTCCAGGTATTGAAATTTCTTTTAAAATAATCCGATGTTGTTTTGCTGGAAAAAGAAATTATAGAAATAAGAGAAATACAAAAAAAAAATCCGGCCTCATATTCACACTAATACCATTGGAAAGGGTAAGAAGATTATCATACATCAATGAATAAATCTCTCTCTCTCTCTCTCTCTCACACACACACACACACACTCTCTCTCTCTCTCTCTCTCTCTCTCTATCTATCTATCTATTTTCGCCGAACTGAGAACTACAGGTGAAATGTCAAACTAGATGAGAATGTTGGTTGGTTGTTTTGTTTTTATGGCATATCAACCTTGGCGGGTCATTTATTGCCAACTAAATTTTTTATTTATTTATTGCTGGTAATAGCTTTTTCTTTCAACAATTTATTGTTGTTTTTATATAAGTTTTGTGTCTAGTAATATTTTTTCTTTTCGAGTATCAAGATTCATTGGGATTTGTTTTTAAGGGCAGGGTTCCCATGTCCTACCCTGTTATTTAACCCATAACTGGAAGGAAGGGACTAATACCTTTCCCAAGAGTACCAGTGCTTATGTAAATGCAGGGTATTCAACTGGAATTCGAACTCAGCTCACCTATTTCTCTTTCAGAGCCGATATCCACTGCACCACAACACACATCCGTCACTGAACGCTTACAGCACCTGGTATTCCCAAGCGGTCACCCATCTAAGTACTGGCCAGGCTCAACGTTGCTTAACTTCGGTGATCGAGCGAGAACCCGTGTATTCAACGTGATATGGCCATAAGCACGCACATCCGTCACTATACGCTTACAGCACCTGGTATTCCCAAGCGGTCACCCATCTAAGTACTGGCCAGGCTCAACGTTGCTTAACTTCGGTGATCGAGCGAGAACCCGTGTATTCAACGTGATATAGCCGTAAGCAGATGAGAATGTCTTACCTAAGGCAGCTACATGTATAAGAAAAGAAAGTGTCGGAATTTAAATCCTTGGGAAGGCAATATGAAAACGTCTCCATTATGTTTCTCATGAAATCATAACCAATTGACATAAAATAAAAGAAAAAAGTATCATATCATTTCTATAAATATTTCACCGGTAGTTGTTCGGATGATATTTCTTCCATGCTACATATAAGGATGTGCGTTGTGATGCAGTGGATATCGGCTCGGAACGAGAAAATGGAGAGCTGAGTTCAAATTCCAGTTGAAATCCTTGCATTCACTTATGCGCAAATATCCTTGGGAAAGGTATTAATCAGTCCCTTCCCTTCAGTTATGTATTAAATAACAGGACAGACAGGGTTCTATAGCCTAATCTGGCAACCTATCTACCCCAGAAATTAATGGCTACCTACTGCGGGATAATCTTCTTCCCAGTTAGTCATGTCTCTTTCGTGACATGATCGCCCAAAGCGTATATCACTCATGACACTTAACTGACTGACTGAATATAATAGTTGGAAACATAATTAAAATTTATACTGGGCATAAAGTGGGGGATCAGTTTTTTATTGTTATGAAGTAATAAACAGATCCCCCACTAATTATACTTCATATAATAATGTAATATAATCTATCTCTTCTCCTTCCAGCTATGAGTTAAATAATAGGACAAATTAGGTTCTTTAGCCTTGTCTGGCAACCAGTCTACCGCAGAAATTAATGGCAACCTATTGCGGGATAATCTTCTGCCCTGTCAGTCATATCTCTTTCGAGACATGATCACCAGAGCGTGTTTCACATATGGCACTTGACTGACTGACATATACTTTGTGAATTTATACGCAGTTATAGATTGGCCGCAAGGTCTCATCATTTGATAGTTGAAATTAACCGTAAATTCTATGCTAACATCTTCTTCTCACTTCCTGTTTGTGGAAATTTCTCCCGGCTTTATACTTCCCAGTGAGATTTGATCTTCAAAAACTTAAATGCAATTTCAATCGTTCTCTGCTCTACTCTTAATTCTTGCTGTCCTCTCAGTTCTTGTTCGTTGACTGCTGTCCTTCTTAATTCTTGCTCTTTTACTGTTTTCTTGAGTCTTTATAATTTTATTGCCTTGCTTGGAATGAAATGATTAAAAAAACAAAAAAATTATTTTCTTTGGAAAAGAGTACGTTTTAAAAAGACAAGACATTTATAGATATATGCAAATATATTGCCAATATTTTTTTTCAGTTAACCACCATAATGGGTCGTTCTCCAAAATTAAAGCTAAAATTAAACTTCGATTATGCACGAAACCAGACATATTTTTAAAATCTACTCCGTCTTACCATGGTGATAAAAGAATTAGCAAAGGTAAAAGAAATACAAGGAAAATTTCAAGCTCTCAGAGTTTGTATTTGAGTTTTGTTTAACGGCATATCAACCTCTGTGGGTTATTTAATGCCAAAAAGGTGGGGTTTTAAGGTTTTCTTTTTTAATGTTCGGTTATAGTGAAGAAGTTGACTTAGATTTTAATGAAAAAGTTTTGTTTTTGTTTTTTTTATTTTATCTTAGAAAACTGAAAATGTTTTCTATTCAAGAATGTTTTGCTTAGAATAATTTTTTTTACTAAAAAATGTGTTATGGTAATATTTTTCCTTCAAAAATGTATATTTTTCTATAAAAGTTTATTTTTATGCATATAATTCTATAAAGGTGTATTTATATGCATATAATTCTATAAAGGTGTATTTTTATGCATATAATTCTATAAAGGTGTATTTTTATGCATATAATTCTATAAAGGTGTATTTTTATACTTTCATAATATTTTGACTCCAGTTTAGGCATAACTATTTGCCCATAGCTGGGACCCTAGCAGGTGCCACCATTCTGGGTTGGGATGGATCTGGGAACAACAGCAATTAAAAGGTGGTTCCATGCTCTTCACAGCCTTCCAACCAGAGACCTGGCTACCGGATGCAGTTTTGAGCAAAGGCTTTGCTGTGCGCCCCTAAGTGATTTTTAAGACCATCTTTACTTTTAAAACCTCTCTTACACACATGGCAAATATAAATTTTGTCTGGGATACCTATATTAGAAAACTTGCCTATACTTTTGTACAATCCAGTGTGGTTTGACTTCTCACAAAATATGCGCAAGTAATACTCAGGTCTTTCTGATAGGGTGGCATTCACAGGAGTTTGCACCTGACCTCTCGGTTGAGAGCTCATGTGACTAACTAAACCAGATGCTGACGGCGTGACTTTCCACAAATACTGCCAATTATGGTCATGTAAATGAGGCGTAGATAGAAAGAAGCGTAAGACAAGGATGTATCATCTCACTGCATCTGTTCAACTTGTACAACGAGATTATTTTGAGTACCCTAGAAGTTATGCCTGGATTTGTCATCGGTGGCCACAATTTAAACAACCTAAGGTACGCAGTTGATACAGTGCTGATAGCAGATACAGAAAGGAAACTATAAGACCTCCTATAGAATGTAGCTGAAGAGAGTGACAAGAAAGGACTACAAATAAACTACAAGAAAACCGAATGCATGGTCATCAGTAAAAAGGGCAGCCTAATATGCCAAATACAGGTCGGGGATACTAGAATCAAGCAGGTACAAAAATTTAAATACCTGGAAAGTGTTATAACATAAGACGGAAAGTGCGACACAGATA
Organism: Ascarosepion bandense; assembly: GCA_037127315.1. Classification (NCBI taxonomy): domain Eukaryota; kingdom Metazoa; phylum Mollusca; class Cephalopoda; order Sepiida; family Sepiidae; genus Ascarosepion; species Ascarosepion bandense. The sequence goes on from JBBBDQ010001337.1 coordinate 2,222,078, forward strand.
TCTGAAGGCGAATTGGCATGGCGAAAGAAGCATTCCAGAAGTTGAGTAAAGTAATAAGAAACAGGACAATTTCGCTAGAAACAAAAAAGAGAGTATTGGATTGCTTTGTGTTGTCAGTTCTTCAATATGGCAGTGAATGCTGGACAATATCATCAAAGATGAAGGAAAACTTGAAGCAGCTGAAATGTTGTTCTACAGAAGGCTGCTGCGAATATCATGGATCGAGCATGTGACCAATGATGAGGTCTTAGAAATGATGGAAACTAAAAAGAAATTAATACTGAGCGACAGGAAGCGACAGCTGAAGTTCCTGGAACATGCAATGAGGAAAGAGGGTTTGGAGAATCTGATACTCACATGACAGATACAGGAAAAGAGAGACAGGGGAAAGCACCGGATAACATATTTGAAGGACCTCATCAGGTGGATGATGGAACGTGGGTTGCATGGTGTAACAGGAGAGGGCGTGCTAAGAACCACTAGGAATAGGGAGACGTGGAAAGCCACGATCGCCTACGTCCTGAAGGGACAGAGCAGATAGAAAAGAAGAAGAAGAAGAAGAAGAAGAAGTGAAGCGATGTCAGTTTAATTTCTAGGAGAGGTCACTGGTGGTAAAATTTATCCCTATAATATTCCCTTAGTCTTTCGGGGTCAAAATGTTTTTGGCTTTGAAAAAAAAATTAGAACACACACATAAAATTAACTTGTCTCACTAAATCAATAAAGTTTCAGCAGTGGGTTTGATCTTACCTTGGTGCTACTCATTTTCAACATCTGTGCTAGGCTAAGTAAATCACTTTATATTTAGAGAACTTTGACATGGTGTAATGGTTAACAAGCTTGTAATACTAGCTCAATTACGATTGACTTGTGAATTCTATCTTCATTGGGTTCCCCATCCTTCTGGCCTTGCACTATATCTAAGCGATGTTTAGCAAATCGCAGAAAGGCAAAATACATCTAGTGCTTTATATAATTTTATTTATTCATTCTTTATTTCAATTACTCTCCCAGAAACAATATGAAACAAAGCAAACTTATTCTTTTTCTCTTGAAAAGAATTCAACTCTAATAAACAAGGCCGTTTTGGGACAACTTGTATTGAAAAAGAATGCAGAAATTCTTTATTAAAATATTTTCTCATTTCCCGACAATTTCTGATTTTGGAAGGAAGAAACATTTCAAAGAAAAAAGAAACATTCCAAAAAAACAAAAAAAACAAAACAAAAAAAACATTCCAAAGGAAAAAAAACAAACACCCTATATCGCATTAAAAACGCATTCTTTTCATCCCTATTATAATTGTCTTAATATGTTTCGTACGATTTTTTCTGGTAAAATGTTTTTTATAGAAACCTATCATGCAGCAATCCTTTTTGAAAAAAAAATAATAACCACTTCTAAATATGATCAATTTAACGAGTCTCTACCTTAAAAACTAAATAGCATACGAACGTGCACAGACAAAAAGAAATTGTTCCTTCGGTCAGATTATTACCATTAAAAGTTCAATAGAAATAACACTTTTTTCATTCCTAAATGTCATCCCTGATACACACACACACACACACACACACACACACACACACACACATATATATATATATATATACTAGCAATATAGCCCGGCGTTACTCGGTTGTAATGAAAGATTTAAAACTAATTCATGGTCTAGGAGCTCAGACTCTGCCTAAAGAATATTTGTGTGAATTTTGGTGAGATTGGATAAAAATTGTGAATTTGTATAAAGGACAGACAGACAGATAAACAGACACACACACAAACATCTTGCCTTTTATATATATATATATATATTATCGATTTTCTGCACTATTGTAAGAATTGCAACCTTGAAACTTCTGAATATCGTTTCTTATATCTTTGTCTATGAGTGTATCAAATTTGATTAAAAACGGACCACTCTTTCTTTAACCCGATTTTATCGATTATCGATCTTTGATATTTATCGGGGGTACCTTGACACAAAACACAGCGAAGAACACTCGCAGACGCTTATAGTACAACTGTGTAAATTTTCAAGAAAATCGGTTCAGCCGTTTCCGAGTCTATAGGTAACGGATACACGCACACACAGACACACACAGACACAAAGTTTCATTTACAAATAAATTTATATATATATATATATATATATATATATAGACACGCATATATATGAGTTGAATATATGGATGGGAATCCGACAAGATGATAAAATAAAGAACAAATAAGAAACGTATCTCAAGGTAATTGTTTCATTTTTATTAAACCTTCGTCAGAAATAGGGAATGATATCAAAAAAACAAAAAACAAATAGACACAGAATACTGGTCTGTTATGACTAACGGTTTAGTTCTTATTGTTCAGGTAATTATTTAATTATAACGTGAAGGATATTTTTAATGATAAAGGGTTGTTTCTGTTAGAAGTGTTACTGGTGTCTGATTTTTTTTTTTTTTTTTAGATTTGTAGATTTTATCAGCTCGATTTTTAGCGTTGAGGACGAAATGAAGTGGGTAATGAAGAAGTCTAAATGTTTTCTCTATATATTTCCACCCCCTTTTTCTAAGATATTCTGGGCAACATGTCTTAAAGGCTCTGAAGTAGAATCTTAATTTAATTATATATACAGGGGGTTTCAAAAATAAATGACATAACTTCAGGACTGCGTTCACTATATCTAAATAATGAAAAACCTCCCTATAAACATGTCAGGAAACGCTTGGTTTCCGATTTATAATTTTTTGAAACGTGTTATCCAGAATGCTTTTATTTTCAACATCCGAAACATACAATGTTTTCGAGTGCCCTATAGTCAGTCAGTCAAATGCCATACGTGATACACGGTTTTGGCGATCATGTCTCGAAAGAGGTATTCCTGACTGGGCAGAAGATTATCCCATAGTAGGTCGCCATTGCTTTGTATGGTAGACTGGTTGCCAGCCAAGGCTATAGAAACCAATCTGTCCGATTATTTAACCCATAACTGAAGGGGAGGGACAGATTAATACCTTTCCCAAGAGTATTTACGCGTAAGTGAATGCAAGGAATTCAACTGGAATTCGAACTCGGAACCCCGATTTGTCGTTCTGAATTGATATCCACTGCATCATAACGCACAGTAAGTGTTCAAAATGCTCGAATGCAGGGGTCAGATCGACATCTCATGTACTCGCGAACACTTTCTAAAATTTCTGTCGGGTTTTATATTGTCTCACACCCTGCTACAATTCGATTTCGGAGAGAGTACTGGAGACCAAGACACCAATCATTTCTAATGGCCCCACTGACAGAAATCCAAAGGGGTTATTTCCGGTAGGCGCGGCGGCCATGCAATTGATTCACTTCTTCATATCGCCCGACCGGTAAACCTTCGATCTAGGTACTTGCGGGTTGTACGACTGAAGTTTGCGGGAGCACAATCATGCATGAAGTGCAGTTGCCGACGAGTGATCAGTGGAACATCGTTCAAGAAATCAGGCATGTTTTTTTTTCCAGGAAGCGCTTGTACGCATCACCTGTATGCCTGGTCGGAAGTACATGAGGTTTTAATAATCTTTCGCCAACAACATCAGCCCAGTTATTGACTGAGAACTGTTGTTTGGTGATGCGATAGAACGATTGTGGATTTTCCTTTATCCATACATGCTAATTGTGGAATTTGACTATTCCATCCCGTGTAAACTGTGCTTCATCCGTGAAGATAACGAAGGCAGGAATTTTTTTCTAATTGCATTGCATTGCTGTAAAAACCATTTACATAACACAGCTCGTGCAGGGTAATCTCCTGGTGCCAACGTCCTTACACGTTGTAGATGATATGAGTACAGCTTCTCGCAATAATCTTCAGATATTCGAATTGGAAATAGCCACGTATTTAGCCAACTGTAGTTTGCTGTTTCAGGAGTATAATGAACAATATCCGTATCTGTTATTTTCTGGCAGCCGACGTAGACCTTTGTCTAGCAGTACGAGGTTTGAAGGTTTATTGTTTATAAAGGTAGCGATTGGTATTCAAAACTATTTTCTTATTGGAATATTGTCGATGTGAGAACATTTTCTGGTAGAAACGACGAGCTTGTACAACGTTACAATCCGCAAAACCATACACAAAGTGCATGCCTGCCCTCTCCTGATTTGAGTGCATGTCCAATCAACATGCGCCACTAACAGTCATCTAGCAACACTTCACACGCGAGAAACAAGGGGGAAGTAATTCAAAATCCGATAGAATTAAATCTTTACTAACTGCAGACAGCGGAAGACAAAAGTCCAAACCATGAGATAGAACAGAAAGTTCAATCCCAGTAAGGGTTATACTGGAAAAGTTGAAGATGTGCCGATTCTAGTTCTCATCGACTGAACCAAATCTTCTTTTAATCAAGCTATTCAGAAATTTGTCATTGTTATCCCCAACAGTTTTTTCTAATTTCAATCTGCTTTTAACTAAATAAAGGCTGAAATTACTTTACGCTAAATAAAGGCTGAAATTACTTTACGCTAAATAAAGGCTGAAATTACTTTACGCTAAATAAGGGCTTGAATTACTTTACTAAATAAAGGCTGAAATTACTTTACGCTAGATAAAGGCTGAAATTACTTTACGCTAAATAAAGGCTGAAATTATTTACGCTAAATAAAGGCTGAAATTACTTTACGCTAAATAAAGGCTTGAATTACTTTACGCTCAACATTTGCACCACAACGGTGAAGTGTTTTGAAGTTAAAACTAAGCTATTTGAGTTGTCCCATGAATATTCTACACTTAGCTCTGAAAGAGACCAACTTTCGTGGCAGAGTATTCATTTTCATAAAATTAAGGCATTGAAGTCACGGGGAGATATTTACATAACCAATCCAGACAAAGATTCCGGTCTTGTCATTTTAAATAAACAAGATTATTTGGATGCTGATAATTTTGTCCGATTCTACAAAGTTTAATAGAATTGGTCCAGCTGAGTCTTGTGACACAACACCGCTCAGGTTGAAACGAAGACACAAAGCTGGTTACTGTCTTTGTATAAAGAACAACTTATTTCAAAAGGCGTCTACGAACGAATCAGGCCGGTCGGTTCACAGAGACCTAGAATGTATGGCCTCCTTAAAATTCATAAAATCGGCGTCCCACTAACACCAATATTGTCTGTGGTGGGCTCCGTTCAACATGAGATGGCCAAATGGTTGGCAGATTTAATCTAACCTGTTTTTGATGCACTATCGACGAACAATATTTCTGACTCCTTCAATTTTTCCAGTTTAATTAGAAACTTGAAATATCCTTCTGCTGATAAACAAATGGTGTCGTATGACATAGTCTTCATACTAACGTTCCATTACAACAAACGATTGGTATTTGTTCTGATTGGTTATCTGGAAATTTGGGTAGTACATGCATTCCAGAAGAGTTGTTTCTGAAATATATGCGGTTTGCAACACAGAAGAGGTAGAGTTTAGTTTTGATGATACTAGGTATGTTCAAACATATGGGGTCGCTATGGGTAGTTCCTTGGGTCCTGTTTTGGCAAATATTTTTGTGGGTTACTATGAGAAAATATTATTTGAGAAGGTCAACAAACCTTTGGTTTACAAAAGATATGTTGACGATACTCTTTCTTTATTTGAAAATGTTTGTGACGCTGAAACGTTTTTGTTGTATTTGAATTCCCTTCATCCAGCCCTGAAGTTTGCCATGGAAATTGAGAGAATGGGTTGCTTTCCTTTTGGATGTCTCAGTTCAACGTGGAGACGGGGTTTTCAATAATTCTGTTTATCGTAAACCTACTTTTACTGCTTTATATACCAATTGGGATTCCTTCGTTCCAAAATCCCATAAAATTCGTCTGGTTGAGACTCTTGATCAGGCAATGTTTATTGTTGTGAAAATGACTTTCATTTGAATAAAAGAAACAATGTTTTTTATGTATGAATGTGGGAAGACAGAAAAAATTATGTTTTCAAATTAACTAATAAGAATGGAGATTCACTTTAAATTTTAAAATATATGTTATATTTTTGGGAATAAATGAGCTCTTCTTTTAATCCTAAAGAGAAGAGGTCAGTCTATCAAAACCCTTGTCAAGACGGCATTTCCGTTTATGTATCCATTATTTTTACAAGATTATTTTCTTAATTTTATCTGTATCTCAGTATTTTCTAAAACAAAAAAAAGAAAACATTATATATTTTTTATCAAACATAAAGAGACCTTTGAGTGCAATTATGTTTTTAATTTGATTCAGCATGTATTTTGTTTTAATCTGTCATAAAAACTTATTTTGTGAAAACTTTTCATATCTATTTAATTATCTAAAATATTAATATATCTAGTTCATTATTTTAGAATAAATTACATTACTATTATTATTATATCATAATACAATTTTTAATATCATAATACACAATTTTAATATCTATTTAATTATTGAAAATTATAATATCTAATTAATTATTTTAATATCTATTTAATTATTATTATATCATAATATAAAACTAATTTATGACGAATGATCTTTTTAACCATTTTCTAAGGTGAACATTTTGCAATGTCTACATGAGAAATTTATTTCATAACATTCATTTAATAGATTTTTATCCTTAAGAAATATAATAATATGCAGTTTTTTCATACAGACACAAGGAGCATGGGTCGTTTATAAACTTACATATTTCAGCTTTTTAAAAAACTTTCCATTTTAATGTGGGAGTTTTACCTCTTTCATTTAGATACCAATAACATGTTGATAAGGATGTTCTATTTCTGTAGTCATTATTATTAAATGAAGGCTTGGTTCGATAAAATCGTTTTTTCAGAGAGTTCTCAGTACTACGCACACAAATCTTTATATCAGTAGGGTTTTCCATAGAAAAAAATCGTACATTGATAGACAATTGATTCTGTAAGGCACCTATTTTTATCTGTGTTCAAAAATTAATATAATGCGATTTTCTAGAATTTTTTTGTATTTCTCACTTTCAAGACGGATCTAACCTGAAAATTATAGACCATTCCCCCATTCCCATTTTTGTAAGGTGACAAACTCAGAAAATTATTAGGGGATGAAATACGTATTTTCCCCACTATATATATATATATATATATATATATATATATATATATATATATATATAGTCATGCGCAGACAGATCTGTTCGCTGTATCACAGCTCATCAGTATTGTTAGACATCCGATTGTTTCTAGCCAGGATTAAAAGCCGATCAAGTTGACATCAGCCGGCGACACACACACACACACACACACACACACACACACACACACACACACATATATATATATATATATATATATATATATATATTGTAATGGTTGTAATAATGCTTTATAAAAGCATAGTATCACTATACAAAAATCTTCGCGTTTTGGAGCTACGTTTGCTCCTCATCTGGTGTTAAGTTGAAATGAAAAATAAATGGTGAAAACGATTTATTTTTGGTAATATGGTATGTAAATGAATGTGGGGTGGGAGACTAGTACGATTTAGCCGGCAGTTTGTAGCCATAGTGATACAGCCTTAGGTTAGTAGAGGGGTGCGGAGTAGCTTAGTTTTGCACAGACTAGTACGATGTAATTTTAAACAAATTGCTTTCTTCAGTAGACTGGTTGCCAGCCAAGGCTATAGAACCCACTCTGTCCTGTTATTTAACCCATAACTGATATTTATGGCGCCTTTTTATGTTTGTAACAAAGTATCTCATTAAATATATGGCTAAATCCTTGTAGTATAATGTTTTAAAATAAAATTAGATTGCTTTTATATCTCGACCATTGATGACATGAAAGGTTTTATGTTTTCTTTTAGTTATTTTTAACGGTTTCCTCATTTATGTGAATTCCAGACAATTTTACACTCCTTTTACTCTCTCTCTCTCTCTCTTTATATATATATATATATATATATATATATATATATATATATATATATATATATATATATATATATATATATATATATATACATATATATATATATATATATATATATATATATATATATATATATATAACAATAGCCAATAAAATTATTTGGTCATATAGTAGATTAAAGTTATAAAGTTTGAAAAGTTCAAAATGTCTGCATCTCGCTTGTCATAATGACTGATATCTGATTGAACCGGGATGCCTGTACGGATAGGCTGAAAATTATTCACACTGCCACGCTGTCATTGGCCTCGCACTCAGTCGACGCTGCTGGCCGCAGCTTTTCATGAAATTCAATTTCACGACACACGTTTTCAAAGATCAGTAGCCCACAATCAATTTTGTTTGGTGTCTGCTCTGTCTTCTCTGAAGCTCAAACTAGATTCATTAAAATCTCTGTTTTGTCCTTATCTCACTAGTTTATGCGTACGTACGTTACGCGTTTATCATGTATTGGACACCCCTACCAGAATTTACTATCGCTTGGGCATAAGCATAGCGATATAAGATACACAGATAACTAACAACAAGAAATTCGGAAATGCAGTTTTACATTACAAAACATATCCAAGTGCCGACTGTGAAAGCGACTACATATGTGAATCTATGAAAGTTGAAGAGGCCCAAATAGCATCTAAATTGCCATACGACAAACTCTAGAAAAACCTTTTTCTCTAATACTAGGATCTTTACCACCAGATCCAAGATAACCGGGGAAATAATTAGAAGAAAAATGATATATAATACCAATTAAAATGACGATGCTTAAAAAGACTGTTTACAGTGATAAGTTTTACGTAGGGAGACATCTTCTTCTTTTATGTGCCCTGTCCTTTCAGGACTTAAGCGATCATGACTTTCCACGTCTCCCTCTCCCTGATAGCTCTTAGCACACTTTCTCCTGCTACACCACGCAACCCCCGTTCCCTCACCCACCTGCTCAGGCCCTTCAAATATGTTATCCGCTGCTTTCTCCTGTCTCTTTTTCCCTCTATCTGGCCTGTCAGTATCAGGTTCTCCAAGCCCTCCTTCCTCATTGCATGTTCCAGTAACTTCAATTGTCTCTTGATGATGCTCAATATTAATTTTCTTTTTGTTGCCATTCTTTCGAAAAACCTCATCATTGGTCATATGCTCGGTCCATGATATCCGCAGCATCCTTCTGTAGAACCACATCTCCGCTGCTTCAAGTTTTTCCTTCTTCTTCGTTGATATTGTCCAACAGTCACTGCTATTACATAGCAATCTAGTACTCTCTTCTTTGTTTCTAGTGAAAGTTTCATGTGTCTTAATACTTTACTCAGCTTCTGGAATGCGTCCTTGGCCATGCCAATTCGCCTTCAGATCTCAGTGTCGCACATTCTATCCTCCGTTAGAACACTTCTCAAATAAGTAAATTCCTGTACTGGCTTGATTTTTGTATCCCCCTCCTGTAGTTGATATTTTGACCCTTCTTTTTAATGATAACTATGCATTCTGTTTTTTTTTTAAGTTTATTTGCAGTCCTTTTCGTTCCGCTTACTTCAGCTACCTTCTGTAGAAGGTCTTCAGAACAGTAGATATGCTCATTACCAGGCTGGATAAAACCCAAGGATGGAACATAAATTTCAACAATATTCAATTTGGCCATTACAACACTCATACTACAACAAGAAAAATACTTGGCCATACTAGAAGAAGAAAAATACTTCAGAGAGGGGGCGATTACATCGCAGATCTATTTCATGACAATAGAGAACAACCAGCAATACACAGAAACACGGACGGACCAGAAATATTGAACACCGGAGTGGCATCGGCAATGGCCAAATTGAACAGAAACAAAGCAGTAGGACCAGACGGTATTGTAATAGAGATACCGACGTCCTTAGACGGTTTTGGCGTATACAGGATCAAAGAAATAATAAACGAAATCTACAACAGTGGCAATATACCGGAGGATATAAGCAGATTAATTCTCATATCACTAACTAAGAAGCCCCGTGCAAGCAAATTTGGACTCCACCGAACAATCAGCTTAATAAGCCACATCATAAAACTCATGATCCTGATGAACTGAGCGCGCAGCAGAATCGGTCCAGAGATAGAACAATAGCAGTGTGGCTTCGTTAAAAATACCGGAAAAGAAACGCGGCATTCATGTTCAGAATGTTATATGAAAGAGCAAATACAAATTCAGAAGTACGTTTATCTTAATCTCAGCAACCTCGACATTTTTAGAAAAGACATTAGAATAATCAATAATCTATATTGACAGTAAACCGCTTCCGTACATACAGAAAATGAATTAAACAGGTATACAAAAACAGAAAGGAGAGCAAGTCAAGGATGTGATTTCTTATCGAATCTATTTAACTTATACAGTAAAACAATTCTGAGAAAAATGAAATTCCTTGCCAGGATTCATCACTGGCGGCCACAATTTCAACAATGTAAGATAGGCTGATGACACGGTGATGATAGCAGACACAGAAAAGAAAATACTGAACATCCTAAAAAAGGTAGCAAGAGAAAGCGAGAAGAAAGAACTAACCTAAAGAAAACTGAATGTATGGTCATCAACAAAAAAAAAAAAAAGGCCCTAAAATGCCAGCTACAGGTCGGAGAAAACTTTTAAAAAAATTTAAAAATTTCAATACTTGGGAAGCATTCTGACAGAGGATGGTAGTTGTGATACTGAGATCCGAAGACTCATTAGCAAATCTAAGGACGCATTTCAAAAGCTAACGAGAATATTGAGACAGAGGAAAATCTCACTGGAAACGAAGAAATAAGTGTTGGACTGCTATGTGATATCTGCATGACAATGGATATCAGAAGATCTCCTCAAGGATGAATAGAGGCTCGCGGCAGCAGAAATGTGGTTCTACAGAAGGATACCGAGGATACCATGGTCCGAACACGTGAGCAACAAAGTGGAAGATGATGCAAACATGAAGAAAACCCATACTTAACATCAGGAAGAGAGAGCTAAGATTAATTGAACACGTAATGGGGATGGAGAGCCTGGAGAATCTAAAACTCACAGGACGGATCGAAGGAAAGAGAGAGAGAGAGAGAGAGAGAGAGAGAAAGAGAGAGAGAGAGAAAGAGAGAGAGAGAGAGGAAAGCAGCGTGAGACATATTTGATAGATCTGAGCAAAAGGATGGCATTGCTGGGTTTAGGAGAGATACCAAGAGTAAAAATATTGAGCGCGAAAAGTACTAGTCCTGAAGGGACACGGCATATGAAGAAGAAGATAATATTTCAACCTAACAAAATCTTCATTAGCAAGAATAATATGATCTACGTTAATCGCGTGAACGCAAATGTTTTTTATACACTTGAATACTCTCGGCTACTGGCGTGTGGTTACATTGTATATAACACGCTAAAGTCCGAAGTAGATTCGCTGACTGATATGAATTCGGTCGGGCTTCAATCCTGTCTAGAAGCAACAGTATTGATGAGCTTTGATACAGCGAAACATCATATCTGTCTATATATATATATATATATATATATATATAGTCATTGAAACCTGTCAGTCAGCAATTCTACCTCTGAGCTATGGGCGCTCGGATGAGGAAGGCTGACTTTAGCTGAGAGTGTTCGGTTTCATTACTGAATGAACAATGCATAGATGCGTGAGTACTGTTTTTTCAAAATCTACTATTTCTCCATAGACAGATTTGTTTCACTGTATCACAGCTAATCAGTACGGTTAGACATCCAGTTGCTTCTAACCAGGATTGAAACTCGACTGAATTTGTGGTGATACAACTTCTGACCTATGGGCGATATAGGTAGAGGAAGGTGAATTTAGCGTGTTACATACACTGTATACACAGACTGAGAGTGTTCGAATTCATTACTGAATGAATGATATATATATATATATATATATATATATATATATATATATATATATATACCTCAGTAATATCACGACTCGGTATTTCATGCACACCAAAATCTGTCCCATAAACAGCCAATTTATAACTGATAATATTGTATTATTGTAATATTGTATAACGGATAATTCGGATGTGCATTGTGGTACAAATATATATATATATATATATATACACAAAGAAGAAGGTTTTTTTTTTCTCTCCTTAACCCCCCCACCCCTTGGTTTTAGTACTGGTATGGTTCGTCCTTGTCTTAGTGTTTGTTTATTTATTTGGTTAATCTTTGGTTTTGCCTTTGCCCTGACGAGCCGTAGTGTGAAACCGCGGTAGGTTTTGGCTAGCTTGAGATTCTTTGTGTGTCTTTGCTCTACTTTTGCATTTCGTTTGTACTTTGTATCGAGCACTTTTTCTTTCTTTTTTTTGTGGTTGGTTCCGTTTGGGTTTTGTTTTCTTTACTGCGGAGTATCGTATGTCTTGTCCTTATTCCGCGGATTTCTTTTTTTTTTCTCCCCTCTTATCCAACGCCTTAGTGCACCGGATTGTAACGGAATTAGGTTCTGTTTGTTAATGGTTTTTCTTAAGGTTTATCTTAGTATAAATTTAAAACTTAAATACTTGCAGAGTCTATTTAGTTATTATTTTGAATATATATATATATATATATATATATATATATATATATATATATATATATTGTAACTAAGTTGTTGAACTCGTAGGTTTTTTAACATAATGGGCTGGCTTCGAAACACGAAAATTTTTGTGTAGTGATACTATGAATTTATAAAAACATTGTAACAACCATTACACTATATATATATATATATATATATATATATATATATATATATATATATAACGTAGAATATTTGGTATTTTTGTCAAGAAAATTCCAATAGAGCCAAACTCAGAAGAACTCAATGTTAAATTTTTTATTTAATTTAACAGATTAATATAATCTTGAAAAAATTACTTGCATATTCTACAAATCCATGGGTAATAGATATTTCGCAGCTAAAATAGCCGCTCTTCAGACCCAATTAACTCTTGTATGGTTTTGGGTCTGAGAAGCGCCTGTTTTAGCTGTGAAATATTTATTACCAATGGATTTGTAGAATATCCAAGAATTTTTTTAAGAGCATATATATATATATATATATATATATATATATATGTATATATGAAGTTCCATACCGTTTTTAATAGATAGATAGATAGATAGATAGATAGATAGATAGATAGATAGATAGATAGATAGATATTGAATGAAGTTCCATACCGTTTTTGAATAATATGCTATAATATATCGAACAACAGAGTAATTCCGGTCGTGTCTATTTCAAAACATCATTGGCTCCAATGATGTTTTTACTTATATAAATTATTTATCTTTCTTCTCTTGGTTTTCCCTCTCTACTCACCCGCACGGCCATTAATTTATCCCTTTGTCTCTCTCTTTCTTTCTTTCATTTCTTTCCCACGTCCAATTTTTCTGGCGTTGTCTTCTGATTTTCATCTTAATATATTCCAATATTTCTTTTTTGTTTTATAGCGACGCCAGATAGTATATCAGTCACTGATGCCTTGGCAAATGAAATACTGAAAGGGAGAAAATTGTCATGAAATGAGACATTAGTAAACAAATAAATAAATACTGAATTGTCTAAAAGAGCGTTATGGGCGTCAAAGATTGTCGCTGCTAAATAGTCTGGATGAATTTTCAAAGACTTAGTAAAAAAAATGAAAATCGTTTTTATCTCTTAAGTGGAAAGCAGATATTCGTAATTAGAATATGTGGGCAGTTACGACGGCTTCGTAACAGAAGTGATACATATGTATAAGGCGGGTTTCTCTTTGTTATCTGAAATGTTATTGACAGTTTCTACACTTAGTGTGGATACTTCAATAGTGACGATAACAAAATTTAATTTATTCACAGATCTTTGCTTTTTAAAAATAATAACCGCATAAGTTCATATTGGTCTGTATTTCTGAGATGAGCTATTTTAATTATTTACATTATTTACTCTTTTTCCTTGTCTTTGTTGTCATATTCAGGACGTTTTGGCCGTTGTACGCCCGGACCTTCTGCATGTGATTGTAATTTTGAACTAAGCATTCTATTCCGTTCACTGAAGTAGATTGTTCTCGTTACACATGTCATGTGACTCGTATTTTTAGAACCCCCCCCCTTTTTTTTAAAATCATGTAACCCCAAGCAAGGCGATAACGCTACTGATGTGCAGGGGGCTACGTAAGGGATTGGGAAAGAGAAAACCGGAAACCACATCCTAAACGGGGAACAAGGGCGATAATTTAGTCTATCTACTACAATTGAAAAAAAAAGGGGGTGACTAGATTGGAAAAGAGAAAAGCGGAAACCACATCCTAAACGGGGAACAAGGGATGAGCCTCTTCACCTGTTCAATAGACGTGGGTGCAGTGTGAACCGGGCGATAGTCTAGTCTATCTACTCCAATTGAAAAAAAAAAGAGTGACAAGATTGGAAAAGAGAAAAGCGGAAACCACATCCTAAACGGGGAACAAGAGATGAGCCTCTTCACCTGTTCAATAGATGTGGGTGGAGTGTGAACCGGGCGATAGTTCAGTCTATCTACTCCAATTGAAAAAAAAAAGAGTGACAAGATTGGAAAAGAGAAAACCGGAAACCACATCCTAAACGGGGAACAAAAGATGAGCCTCTTCACCTGTTCAATAGACGTGGGTGGAGTGTGAACCGGGCGATAGTCTAGTCTATCTACTCCAATTGAAAAAAAAGGAGTGACAAGATTGGAAAAGAGAAAACCGGAAACCACATCCTAAACGAGGAACAAGGGCCCAGTTCAATAAACGAGGGTGGAGTGTGAACCGGGCGATAGTTTAGTCTATCTACTCCAATTGAAAAAAAAACGAGTGACAAGATTGGAAAATAGAAAAGCGGGAACCACATCTTAAACGGGGAACAAGGGATGAGCCTCTTCACCTGTTCAATAGACGTGGGTGTAGTGTGAACCGGGCGATAGTTTAGCCTATCTACTCCAGATATCAAGAAATAGACAGCTGAGGTTCCTGGGGTATATAATGAGGAATGAGGGCTTAGAAAATTTGATACTCACGGAACAGGCAAGCGGGACATAAGAAAAAAATGCATAACGTACTTAATACGTTTGAATAAATGGATGACATGACAGGGTTTTGGAGAAATTTTTTTTTTTTTTTATAAGCGTTTCACCCCGAGCAAGGCATGTCACTGCCACTACTGTGCAGGGGGCTACGTAGCGTGGAGAAAGGCTGATTAAATATAGGAAATAACAGAGGGTGGGTGATAGGCGGGTGAGGATACCGAGAATGAGGGTTGGGTAGATGAGAGTGTTGTGAGAATAGTTGGGAGTTAGTGTGATAGGAGGTGTCTATTGACCCTACATTTAAACACCTGGAGATTGTAACTGTCGGGAAAGCAGACTTGTGGAAGGGAGTTCCACAGGAGGGAAGCACGAGAAAAGAAGCTGTTGGAGTAGAATTTACGGTTACATCTTATTTGTTTAACTGTAAAAGGGTGGGACCTAGTTGCTAATCTAGTATCTCGTGTAAATTCGTGCTTAGGCGGCACCAGTGATCTAAGCTCATCGGAGCAGAAGCCATGAAAGTACTTGTAGAAGAGGCACAGGGAAGCTACATCACGCCGGTGTGAGAGCGGCTGCAGCCGGTCTGCCAAGTCAGTATCAACCACGTTACAGATCCTCCTTTGTATTTTGTCAAGAAGCCCAAGGAGAGCAGCAGGGGCACCCGACCAGATATGGCAGCAATATTCAATACACGGGCGGATGGTAG
Organism: Ascarosepion bandense; assembly: GCA_037127315.1. Taxonomy (NCBI): domain Eukaryota; kingdom Metazoa; phylum Mollusca; class Cephalopoda; order Sepiida; family Sepiidae; genus Ascarosepion; species Ascarosepion bandense. The sequence goes on from JBBBDQ010001337.1 coordinate 2,237,739, forward strand.
ATTTGTATATGTGCAGAATAGTTTCAGGTGGGAAAAATTTCCGGGCCCTGCACAGGGAGCCGACTTTCATAGCAGCAGATTTGGCAATGGATTCAATATAGTCATTCCATTTGAGGTCCGCCGAGAGTGTAAGGCCAAGGAGGCGTAGTATTTTACTCTCTGGGAGGCTAGCCTGTCCCATGCTAATGGGAAAAATAAAAATTATTAACAACACCAAGGGAAACCTTTAAAGTTATGATCACCAACATACTGAAAGAACACAACATATGAAAAAGAAAAAAGAAGAATTAAAAGAAGAAGGAAAATAAATAAGATCATTCCTTATTCTGTCCATTGTTTCGGCTGACAGGCAGTAAAACTCCCAATAAAGTTTAATTAATTTTTCAATTTATGAATTTTATTTTTTTATTTTGTTTTGTTTCTTTTCAGAAATAATATAAAAATGCATAAAAAATTCGATTTTTTTTCCTCATTGTCACACAATGCAAGGCCCAAAGGCTACTCAAGGTAGAGACATACTGCGTGGAGTTGTATTAGGGTAAGAAAGAGAAAAATAATAGTGAGGTATCTCCTGGTAAAATCCCAACTATGAACAAATGCCAAACCTCTAAACTTGGCTCCAAACATGAAATATATGAATACATTAGAAAAAAATACCAGCAATAAATTTCAGAAAAAAAATACCTGAAGAAAAAGAAGAAGAAAAATACCAGCAATAAATTTCAGAGAAAAATACCAGAAGAGGAAGAGAAAAATACCAGCAATGCCTTTTAGAGAGAAAAAATAGCAGAAAAGAAGAAGAAGAAGAAGAAGAAGAAGAAGAAAAAGAGAAGAAGAAGAAGAAGAGAAAAATTACCAGAAGAAGAAGAGAAAAATATCAACAATGCCTTTTAGAAAGAAAAAATACGAGCAATACATTTAAGAGAAAAATACCAAGAACAAAAAGAAGAAGAAGAAGAAGAAGGAGAAGAAGAAGAAGCAGAAAAATACCAGTAAAACATTTTAGAGAGAAAAATGCCAGCAACGCATCACTGAAAAAATTACCAACGCTCACAAGAAAATAACATCTTAGTATTAAATGTCTCATAAGGAGTTGATATGCCGTTAAACAAACAAACCAAATCAAAGAGAAAAGTAACAGGAAATACAGGTATATCAATTCTAGACTTGAAAAAAAATCAAGATTTAATTAGCGGACAAAAGTTCAGAGTTCAGGATGAAACTATGAACATGTAGAATTGTGACCTGGACGATAAGCTTAACACAATAAATAAAAATGTGAGATTTTATAGCTAACTATAAGTTCTGTATTCGTAAATGGTGAAATCGCTTAGTGTTGCTGGAAAACAACAACCGTCTTGACAGACAACGAGGAACAAGAATACGTACATATAAAAATATAAAATTATATTTTGTTCTTCGATGACGGTTGTGTGGAGGAGGAAAGGTCGACGAGAAAGTGCGCACACGCAGGAGCTGTTGAGAAGACTTTTGTGTTCTGAATACTTCTTCTCTCTCCTGTCTCTTCAGTTAGAAACTTCAGGATTATATAACCCTCAAATTCCTACGCATTTTTGCTGCTTCCGGTTGTCGCTTAATTGACGTCATCTACGACTAGATACAGCTGTCAATCATTTTCACCGGCTATCATCTTCCAAGGTTTTGTTGTTGCCTGTGTTTTTAGTCTTTTTTTTTTTCAATAATATCTTTTTTTTTTAATCATTACACCCCAAGCAAGGCGTTAAAACCACTGATGTGCAGGGGGTTGAGTTGAAGTATTAGGCAGGATGAGAGTGAATACAAAGATGAACCAGCTACAGGGGGTGAAAGGGAAAGGTCAAGAGAAGGATGTGAACACAGGAGTGAAGACAGTTGCGAAGGTAGTGAGAAAGGAAAAGAACAAGATACACGGGGTGATGTAGAAAAGGTTGGAGTTAAGTGGATAAGAGATGGGAATTGACATTGCATTTAAATTCCTGAATGTTATAACCGAATACACCGGTTCCCGTTCGATCACGAAGTTAAGCAACATCGAGCCTGGTCAGTACTTAAATGGGTGACCATTTGGGAATACCAGGTGCTGTAAACGTAAGGACCAAGAATGGTCCAGCGGTCCTCCTGGTTTGGGGTTTGGGTGCAAGGCTAACAACCCTGTCCCTTAAAAAACAGTTTGTTACAGAAAGAGCAACAAAAAGTTGCTGCCCTATGCCCCATCTGGGTGTGATGGATAAATGATGATGATGATAGTCGAACGAAAGCAATTATATGGAAGGAACTCCACAGGCGGGAAGCGCAAGAGAAGAAGCTGATGGAGTAGAATTGTCGCCTGTATTTGGTTGATCTAACTGTAACCTTTTTTTTTATCCTCTCCTCAGACCTCAAATGGAACCACTATATTGAATCCATAGCTAAATCTACTGCTAAGAAGGTTGGGTCACCATGTCGATCCAGGATGTTTTTTCCGCCTGAATCCATTCTGCATATATACAAGTCAACCATCCGTCCGTGCATGGAGTACTGCTGCCATTTATGGTCAGGCGCCCCTGCCGTTCTTCTCAGTGTTCTCGACAGGCTCCAAAGGAGAGTCTGTAATGTGATAGGTACTGATCTGGCGGCTCGACTGCAGCCATTTCCCCATCGTCGAAATGTGGCCTCCCTTTGTCTGTTCTATAAATACTTTCATGGCTTCTGCTCGGACGAACTTAAGTCACTGGTACCTCCTCAATAGGTGTTTACTTGTGCAACCAGACTGGCAACTGGGTCCCACCCATTCACAGTCAGGTTAGCCAAATGCAGACGACAATTCTACTCCTGCAGCTTCTTCTCTCGCACTTCCCGCCTGTGGAACTCGCTCCCGTATTCTTGCTTTCCTGACGCTACAACCTCCATAAATTTAAATTTAAATGCAATGTCAATACTAATCTATTAACCACTGGACTCTAGCTCTCTCTCCACCCCCGTATATCTTTCCCTTTCTCTCCACCTATGTATCTGTCATCGCACCTACATTCTCAGCTTTCTATTGCTCCTTTCTAACTAGTTTGTACCCCTCACTTTTTTCTAATTAATCTTTTTACAGTTATGTAGCCTCCCCCCCTCTCATCAGTGGCTTTTCTGCTTTGCCCGGGGTGAAATGATTAAAAATAAATTGTTGATCTTTCTCGGTTATTGCCTTTCAAGCCTTTGTTTGTCGCCTGTTTTTCTGCTTTTGATGTCAGTCATATCTTTGTTGGCTATTGACTGTGTTTCTGTCTTTTGATGTTGAACCCCATCTCCACCATCCATGGCCGAATTATATTTTTGTCATTCATATTTTTGCCGGGTCAAGGTAATATATTACATTAGTAAAAATTGCCAGGACAAAGTACAAACAGAAGTTAATATTTAAAAATCACTCTTATCCAAATAATTCAGCAGCAGAATCCAAGCGTATTAATGTTTTTTTAACCTCAATATTGAGTTCATTAGTTTCATAATGCTTTTTCTTTTCATTAATAAGTCAATACTTACAAATCAAGGAACAAACAAAATTGATATTAGTTTATATTATAATTTTTACTAGCGGAACGCATGGAATTTCCACGGAAGGATAATTACGATTTCCTGGAAAAATTTGACTTTGTCATACTACAAATGATAGTAACGTCTTCAAACATAAAGGTATTGGATAATAAAATAACGATAACACAGAGTGCAATTTTATTAAAATGTCTATAAAAATAGTGTCCATAGAAGCTACTTTTCATGTAATCTTATATTAAACGGTGTATGGACAGACCATAACCAAAATACTGTACGCTATTTTGTGAGAGATTTTGAAAGAGAAAATGTTTTTTTTATTACTGAAAAATCATGGCTCCTGTGTCTATTGTAAACAGAAAAGACCAACTGAGTAATGGCCAAGGATGTAGAGGCCAGAAATTTCATTATTAGGTCGCGGGATACGACAACAAACCTACCTATTTTTACTATATTGTACAGTACACACTCATACACACACAATTACTGCTACAACTACCAGCTTAAGCTGCTACTGATACGGTAATGCTATAGGCTCTCTCCTCCTACTCTCTTACTTTTCACTACCCTTCTGTTTGGCAAAGGTGAGAGAAATGCTGAGGAGAGTAGCGTTTAAAAAGAGGGGAAGGAAAAGCTCGGATAGAGAGTAAGTGGCGTAACGGACGGAGGAACTAAGTATCTATCTAAGGAAGAAACAAGCAGAATTATTATGTGATTTATTTACCTACATACGTACAAAAAAGTATTGTCTTTTACACTCAAAACTTCATTGGTTCTAGAATTGTGTGATATTTCATATCTTACTAATGGAGTTATACCCTGATGAGAATTGAAAATCTGTCGATATCATATGTCACGCGTCGAATCTTTGCGAAAATTGGAATATCGTTACCATAACCTGCACTTCGTCACTGTAAATTTGTATTCTTCATTTTTATTCAGGTATTGCAAATATAAAAGCATTCAAGTCAAGAAGAAATATCCACGGAAGGCAGGATATTATTCGGACGGAATTACGAAGATTTGGAATATGAAATATAAAAATCAATAAATTATTTGCTTTTTTAATCATCTTTTAGAAAAGTGAATGACATAATTATTTTTAGGCAATTAATTAAATAATCATTAAATTATGCAGTTATTATAATTAAAATGATAAATACGCGGTCAATTTCAAAATAATAAATCAGCTCTGGTCATTTTTATAATAACAACTCGATATTCAACATGTTGGCCCTAAAGTCTTGGACAGGCAACCTCTCCTGCCTCCCATAACCATGGACCAAGCGATTCTCTCGGAGAGTAATACACTACGCCTCCTCAGACTTACCCTGTCCTCAGACCTCAAATTGAGCCACTATATTGAATCCATAGCAAAATCTACTGCTAAGAAGGTTGGGTCACTATGTCGATCCAGGATGTTTTTTCCACCTGAATCCATCCTGCATATATACAAGTCAACCATCCGTCCGTGCATGGAGTACTGCTGCCATTTATGGTCAGGTGCCCCTGCCGTTCTCCTCAGTGTTCTTGACAGGCTCCAAAGGAGCGTCTGTAATGTGATAGGTACTGATCTGGCGGCTCGAATGCAGCCTCTTCCCCATCGTCGAAAATGGCCTCCCTTTGTCTGTTCTATAAATACTTTCATGGCTTCTGCTCAGACGAACTTAAGTCACTGTCGTTTTCATTGAGTGCACCTTCTTCTTTAGCATACCCCAGAAAAAAATTGTTTCTAATTTCGACAAAACCATGTTTTAATCTGTGGTGGTAAAAATATAGTTAATGTGATTTTGCATGTGCCCAGTTTTTAGCGACACCCTGTAGATCAACTACATGTTCATGTTTCTGTCCTTGTTCCTTTCTAAGCTTATTTCAGCTTGTGTATGTTGAATTTTTCTTACATGCCAAATCCAAACAGTGATAACAAGAATGCAATTCTACAATTACATGGCGATGAGCTCCCTTAGTTAACACGCTAACTGCCAACCATGAATCAATATAGTGTCATGCGGTGGCCACTATTTTTGTTCTAAATATATCGCAAATGAATATACACGGTATCAATGAGAATGCTAATATCTTTTGAGAAAATGGCCTCGAAAAGTTTTTTTTTCCTAACCTCAGAATCCATATACTTATTTGGCACATGGTAGTGTAATCACCTTGAAGTTACTTCTGTGTCTTCGAGCAGAGTGCGACTCAATTATGGCTCTGTCAACGATAGACATACAAATGTTTGCCGGGAGTGGGGTTTTTTGTGTCTGTTACTCGATCGAGTTCCCTACATGAAACCAAACATTATGTAACATCATGTAAGTACTACTTCAGAAGCCATGTTGCTAAATGGTGAGGATTGCTATTTTTTTATGAATAATATTCTTTTTTAGATTTCCCAAATTATACACATAATATACGTCATTTTTTTAATGATTAGATCCTTCATGGTAGGTAACTCAACTCATTCGAAAAAAAAAGTATAGCATGATGTTAAAAGGGCTCAAACTTAATAAAAACAAAGTTTTATCATCAAAATGTTTTTGTTATTATTAAGAGGAAAGATCAAAGTCTGTTGTCATAATTTTTTTAATTTTTAATCCTTTCTAATGCGTTCAAAATTGGGATTAACTTTTTTTTCGTCGGCAATTCACCTGACGGTTACTAGAGGTAAAAGTAATAGTACGCAAGTCGTTTCTTTCCTTTTTATTTATTTATTTATTAATTTATTTATTTTTTTTGTTGAAAAACATTAATTTGGAATTTCTTGCAAAATTCAAATAATTGTCTGATTTTTATTAAACTTTCTGGACTCATTCACAAATGAATGACGTTATTTATGCAATTATTATTCTTAGAAAATCTTGAGAAAAATATTTATTTTACATCTGTTACCCTACTCCAATTAATTTGAAGAAACTTCTGGAAATTCCGTATGGATATCAGTTTTTTTTTATAAAAAAAAACCCTTGGGTAATGTAAATCATGAATTTTTGTTTTTTTTACGAGACCACTTTTCCGAAAATCTGTTCCGAATAATAAAATAAAAACTGAATTAAAACTAAGCCATTTTTAATTTAGATAATCTCTTAATTGATTTTATAAATGATATATTTTAACGATATCATATTCTGAAGAAATATTTCGATGAATAATGAATTTTTATAAGAATTGTTTTTATTTTTTCGTTGCAAATTATAATGATTTATAAAGTTTCAAAGATCTTTTAAATTTCTTTTAGTCAATCTTTTAATTAAAGACTATATTTACAAATCAAAAATTAAAAAGCTTAATACAAATCATTTACAATTAAGATTTTTAAAATAATTTAATTTTTTTATATTAACTTCACATTTTTTTATTATGGAAACTTATAAGTGAATTGTCATTAAAATTTCAAATGTTTCAAGGGTTGCTTCACTTACGAAACGTTTATGTGGGTTATGTCACCTTTTGGTCAACATACTTCCAGATGTGTATATGACTGATTGCAAGGGCGTTCATCGCCTACTTGAAAGGTCAACGAGTCAGACCATTCTGATTAAGAAATACTTTTATGTTACATGTCATAAACAGGTAATATTCGTTTTAAATCAGATTAATTTAACTTTAAATTTTCTAATTTCCCCAAAATAGCGTGTTACAGATTTATATTTTATTTTTGCAAGATTTTTAAAACCGAAAATTAACTTTTGTTTGCAAATGTGTCTATCGCTCAAAAAAATGGGCGAAAAATTGAAAAATTGTTAAACATTTCAAAATATTAGATTCCAATAAATATAATTTCTGTTTAAGATTACACCCGCATATTTTGCTTAATGGAAATAGTAAATTTAATCATTTAGCTTTCGATTGAGAAAAATTAAAGCATTAAAAACTGTTTTTTTAATCAGTTTAAAAGAATCTTAACTTTTTATATTAATCTGTCCAACTTATCCATATAAATTTCATGACCTACTAATTTCTCTTTTATTTCAACCTCACATTTCATTCTTTATAACGATTTTAACAAAAACCCTAATTCTCTATTCTTTATTATAAAAAGTAAGAGAGTTGGTAGTTGGTAAGGAAAAGTATCCATGTTCGAATTAAAGTTTAAAAGCATCATTCAGAATCCCTAGAAATACTTTGGGAGATGCTATGAACAGACTATATTTTATAATTTTCAAAACGAGACAATTTTCGATTTTTATTATGTAGACTAGTTCAAAAGTAAATAGACAACAGGGAGAAATTCTAATGAACCAAGTGGTTCCAGAGTTAAAACATAGCCTAATTCACATGACCTTATCTCCAACAAGATGAGGCCCCTCCACATTATTCCAGAGCAGCCCGTGAGTATATTGATGAGACTTTTCCATAGAACTATACTGGCCGAATCGTTCTGCTTGATTTGACCAGCACGTTCACCTGACTTGACGCAAATGGATTACTTTTTTTGCGAAATACACAAGGATAAAAATTATAATCGAAAACCGTAAGTGTTAGTGATTTGAAAAATTACACAAGAGGTGGATTTTAAGAAATACAGAAAGAGACATATGCAAAAATGTTTGTCGAAGCGTGACGGGTAGATTTCAAAATTGTGATCGACAACAGTTAAGTTTTAGCATATGCGTCGATAAGATTTAATCGCTTTTGTAAAATTTAATTGTCTATGTTGGTTGTTTTATGGCATATCAACACCTCGGTGGGTTATTTATTGCCAACTAAATTTTATTTATTTATTGCAGGTAATAACTTTTTCTTTCAACAATTTATTGTTGTTTTTATATAAGTTTTGTGTCTAGTAATAATTTTCTCTTTTCGAGTGTCAAGATTCATTGAGATTTGTTTTTAATGACAGTGTCCCCAAGACCTATGCTGTTATTTAATTCATAACTGGAGAGAAGGGACGGATTAATACTTTTCCCAAGGGTACCAGTGCTTAAGTGAATGCAGGGTATTCAACTAGAATTCGAAATCGGCTCACCGATTTCTTTTTTTTTTTTTTCACCGATACCCACTGCACCACAACGCACATCCGTCACTAAACGCTTACAGCAACTGGAATTCCCAAGCGGTCACCCATCTGACCTAACACAACGTTGCTTAACTTCGGTGATCGAGCGAGAACCGGTGTATTCAACGTGATATGGCCGTAAGCCCAATTGTCTATGTAAAAAATTGTATTAATAAATATAAACGTGCAATTCCACAAATATATGTTATCATTTACTGTCCACCTATATTTAAAGAACCCTGTAGTTAAAGGTTATTGTATAATAACGTGTTTTCAAGTTCCCAGACTTCTTATGTTTTATAACAAATGCACAAACATGCGCAAAAAGGAGTAAGAGTTCTGATAGCCTGTATCTTTAAGGAGACACCGAGAGAAAACAAGGAAAATCTCAGATTATACCAGAAATTAAATTGTAGCCGTAGGGAGATGGCTAATGTTCATTTGATTCGGCCTTGTGTTATACATAACCAAACTCCCTACAGCTTACAAGATTTATCCAGAATTATCAGAAGATTTTTATCAGAAAGTTGGTAGTCGGTTAGAATGTGTAAATTTAGTGTGGAAGAGTAGACAAATAAAAATATACATTTTTCATGTTAAAATAGAAATTTATTAATGAAAAAGATAACATGAATTGTGGTAGAAATTAATGTTCAATGAGAAACAAGTAATATGTTAAGAGTATCAAGGGTTGAAGAATGTTCATCGTAGTGATTGGTTGGAAAGAGTTCATGCGTACGTATGCATGTATAAGCAAGCGATTATTTGGTACGAATGTATTTGGATAGAGAAGAAGTAAAATGAATAAGCACACGAGAAAGAAAGAGAAAGAGGATGATGTGCAACGCGACCTATGTACGGGTCGTGGTTGAAGTTTCTCCCGTTACATTTTAGTTGTTTCTCTCGCTGCTCCCCTCTGAGTGACTGACTGACGCTGATCGAGGTCATTTATAGTAATTTAGGTTTTTCGCACTTGATCGCTAATTCTGTTTTGGTCTTGCAAACCGCTTCTATTGGTTAGAATATCAGTTTCCTGTCTCAAAAGCATGTACCCGGACTAGTAGATGATGAATTATTTTCTGCACTTTTCCACAGATTAAACAACGCAAGGCCGTAGCTATCTGTTACTATTGTTACGTGTTAGAAGTTGTAACAAAAGAAAAGAAAATGATTTACCAAAGCATAGAGCTAAATCAGAAACAAATATTTAATCCCCCCCCCTAAAAAAGGAAAAACACGAAATAACATATATACAAATATGCAACTGTGGCATTCAAACAAAAAAACGTAGGTGCCTATTTTTACTGGCGAAGTATTACGAAGGAGAAGAAGAAAGTAGAAGCCTATTTAACACGCTAGGGCTAGTGAAGTAATCTAAGTGCTATTACTGGAGATCCACAAATATATGTATATAGATAATAATTTTTATTTTGGTCAATGAAAGTATTCAAAAAACTCTATTTACCAGTTTAATTCCATGAAGTTCTCTTTTGGATTTTGTTGATCGGTAACTTTTAGTAGAGATTCTTTCGGCGAAATATAATAATCCCCGAATCAAAACCAGAGTTGATAATGCCAGAAATTACATTTTACAACTGACAACTCTCTTCAAAAAACCTAGCAACTAATTAGCATATTTCGCAAGTCATCTAGATTTTTCGTGAATATACTGAAATGAGCTAGAATCTTCCAAATGTACGAGGATGTTTCTTTGATCACTACAATCATAACCTCTTCAAGATTAGGGTTCACCGTTATAATTCCTACATATCCTATAATCTTCACTTACATTTTTTATTTTATGTTCATACAACACACTCATTCAGACTAAAGAGAGGATGTTTCCCTGATCACTACAATCTTAATCACTACATGATTATCATCAGCAGTTATTCGTCCTACATATCGCATCGTATTCACTTTTTACCGCCTCCTTTTATGTTCATACAACCCACTCATTCAGACTAAAGTGAAGATGTTTCCCTGATCACTACAATCTTAACCACTTCATGATTATCATTAGCCGTTATTAGTCCTACATATCGCATCGTATTCACTTTTTACCGCCTCCTTTTATGTTCATACAACCCACTCATTCAGACTAAAGTGAGGATGTTTCCCTGATCACTACAATCTTAACCACTTCATGATTATCATTAGCCGTTATTAGTCCTACATATCGCATCGTATTCACTTTTTACCGCCTCCTTTTATGTTCATACAACCCACTCATTCAGACTAAAGTGAGGATGTTTCCCTGATCACTACAATCTTAACCACTTCATGATTATCATTAGCCGTTATTAGTCCTACATATCGCATCGTATTCACTTTTTACCGCCTCCTTTTATGTTCATACAACCCACTCATTCAGACTAAAGTGAGGCTGTTTCCCTGATCACTACAATCTTAACCACTTCATGATTATCATTATTCGTATTAGTCCTAGATATCGCATCGTATTCACTTTTTACCGCCTCCTTTTACGTTCATACAACACACTCATTCAGACTAAAGTGAGGCTGTTTCCCTGATCACTACAATCTTAACCACTTCATGATTATCATTATTCGTATTAGTCCTAAATATCGCATCGTATTCATTTTTTACCGCCTCCTTTTATGTTCATACAACACACTCATTCAGACTAAAGTGAGGCTGTTTCCCTGATCACTACAATCTTAACCACTTCATGATTATCATTATTCGTATTAGTCCTAAATATCGCATCGTATTCACTTTTTACCGCCTCCTTTTATGTTCATACAACCCACTCATTCAGACTAAAGTGAAGATGTTTCCCTGATCACTACAATCTTAACCTCTTCAGATTATGCTTAGCCGTTATCATTCATACTATCGCATAGTATTAACTCCTTTCCTCCTCCTTCTACGTTCATACAACAAACTTATTCAGACTCCCGAGATGGTCTTTCCTTGATCACTACAATCATAACCTCTTCAAGATTAGGGTTAACCGGTATTATTCCAACATATTCTATAATCTTCACTTCTTACCTCCCTTATTTTACGTTCATACAACAACCCCATTCAGACTCCCGAGAAGGTGTTTCCCTGATCACTACCATCTTAACTCCATCAAGATTATGCTTAGCCATTATCATTCATACATATCGCATCGCATTAACTCCTTACCTCCTCCTTTTACCTTTATACAACCTCATTCATACTCCCGAGAGCATGGTTCCCTGATCACTGCAATCTGAACCACTTCAAGATTAGCGCTAACCGTTTTCATTCCTACATATACCACAACCTTTACTTCGTGCCTCCTCCTTTTACGTTCATACTTTAACCTCATTTAGACTCCAGAGAGAATGTTTTCCTGATCACTACGTTTTTAACCTCTCAAAGATTATTGTTAACATTTATCATTCCTGTATATCCCATAATATTCACTCGTCACTTACTCCTTTTACGTTCATAGAATAACCTCATCCAAACTCCCGAGAGTATGTTTTCCTGATCACTACAATTTTTACCTCTTCAATATTAGATTTAACCGTTATCATTCTTGCATATCCTTATGAACTGCATTTTTTGCCTTTTATTCTTACACTGATAAAACTTTTTGAGTGGCTCTTTTGGTTTGTATGATCTGAAAATTATTATAAAAATCATTTGTCATTGTTAGATTAATCACATGGATCGAATATACAGTGAAATCTTACGTGTGTATTCAGAAAGATTTCAAGAACATTAATGAGATAAAAGTCATTAGACATGAAATTGACTAAATGTTTCAAACAAATTTTCCGAAGACCGAATGAATGATTTCACGTAATGTCGTCGAAGTTTAGTTTAAACTGTTTAATTCAATGTATATTAAATCAATTTATCTGAATGGTAGTGGTAATATTATTTAACACTTTCTAAATCGCACGGGCGCGTGCACCAGATCTAACTCTTCCATCCTGGCCCCTCAACCTCTGGTGTCTTACTTTTTGGGATGAGGTGTCTATTCGGTCCTAACCGAATTTAAGGGGTTGGCCGGAGGTCCTCTGAGCATCTGAGATTATTTGACCAGTCCACTCGCTTCCTGCCCACGTTGTGATTATTTCATCCAGAAGTGTTGTTCGCTCACGGTCGACTGAAGATGTAGACACGGCTGGGGATCCTGTGTTAAACAATTTGAAATGCAGCAAAAAGAAATAAAAACAAAAATATCCGCAGAAAGCCGGACAAACAACTGTTCAATGGTTGCACTGTTAATGTCTTTTATATATAAGAAAAGAATAGTAGAAAAAAGTTTTTACCATTACAACTCACACACTGGATTCTAAACAGAGTGAGAGTGTGTATGTCTAACTTGTTTTTAAATCGTCTCAAAGATATATAACTTTTTTCGAAAATGTTCTCCAGACTCTTTTGATGGAGACAATTCTTTTCAAATAAATCTCTGGGACCATGGTGCCTTTCAAAGATGCTGGACAGATGATGAAATTCCGATGTTGTCGGGCTGGTGACGAACTTTATGTTTCATATACTCAGCGGTTTTTCAGTGCGACTGCTACGACTACGATACTTCTCAAAATCCTTCGACGACTATTAAATTTGAAAAATCCGCAACAAATTCGGGGCGACGACTAAACTTTTCAAATCATAAATCACTTTGTCGGGAAGAACCCACTAAACCCGACTTCTTCACCAAAAATCAGTTTCACATAATCTTTTCATAATCCATTTCTTCTTCCTTGTCCTTTCGCCATAACCGCCAGCCACAATAAATACAATCTGCGACAAAAGCCTCCGTTTGAAATAATAGTACCAAATGCAAGTAAAATATAAAATATATTTTACTTTCCTTTTTCATACAAAGAAGTTTTCGGTTTGGAGGTTGTTTGGTCTGAATTGTCAGCACCCTCACCCACCCATCGGGGAGACCCGATCTTACTCAACCGTACGCTTCCATGGTTGTGATCTAACTCGCCAGCAAGATTTATATAAGAAACGCGGAGGGTTATAGGCAAACACGCGGTTATCACAGAGTCCTTCTTCATTTGTATTGCCCTTTCAGAAAGCATCCTAATCATAAATATGGCATTTCTTGTTCCAGTGTCTTTGACGAAACCTCACTGTTCTTGTTCTATCTATGGCTTGATTCTGCTTCTCGCTCTATTCATCAGGATTCAGACGATCGATTTTGTTATATAGCTCATTAAACTGATGGTTCTGTGAAGTTCGCACTTGTTTGCTCTTGGCTTTTTAGGTAGTGCTATGAAGATAGACTTGCTGAGGTCATCTGGTATTACACCACTATTATAAATTTCATTTATTATTTCTGTTATTTTCTCTATACCGAATTCTATCAGCTGCTCTGTGACTATGCCGTCTGGCTCAGCTGCTTTGTTTCTATTCAGTTTGGTTATTGCGGATTCCATTTCAGACTTTAATATTTCCGGTCCGTCCTAATCTTTCTCTCTCTTGTGGCGGAAAAGATCTTTTATATATTCTTCCCATCGTTGGAGTATTACCTCTTTCTCCAAAATGATTGTTCCATCCTTAGATTTTAGACATCATGTTGAAGAGCAGGTTTTTTGTCCTGTCAGTTCTATTTCTTTATGCATGTCTGCTTTATTATTTCTGCTCAATCTCTCTACTTCTGCACATTTGTCATTAAGCCATTCCTCTTTAGCCTGTCTGCATTTTCTCCTTATTTTTTGTGTAGTTCCCTGTACTCCATTCCATGTCTTGATATTATTTTCTGCTTCCTTTGCATCATGTCGAGAATCTCTTCAGTCATCCACTCGTTTTTCTTCAACGCCTGATTTCCTTTGGGGCAATGTTGTTTGCTGATGTCACTATTGCTTCCTTGGGCAAGTCCCATTTTGAGTGTCCTTTTCCAATTTGTTCTTCATATTTGATTTTCACGCTGTTAGTGTATTCTATCTGTAGGTTGAGGTCATTCATGAGCATGTTGTATTTCAGTTTCGGTGCTGCAATAGGCTTTTTTAATCTTCGGAGTTTCACCTTTAGTTTACAGATGACTGGGACGTTGTCGTTTCCACAGTCGGCGCCTGGATAGGCTTTGCATTGAACCACTGCGTTTCTAAATCTTGTTTATGGTTATGTAGTCTATCTGGTTTTTCTGCTGCTGAAGTCTCCATTGTTTGCCCATCTGGTTTCTCATATTCCCAGAATATTGATGTTCAGTCTGTTCATCTCCTGCTTGACATTCTCTAGTTTTCCCCAGTTGTTGAGCGTCCTGACGTTCCATGTTCCCAAGGTAATTCTCGCTTTTTTGCGCACATTCGCAGGGTAACGATCTACAGACACATGTTGCTCATGTCTTTTCTTCCCGGGCGAGGGACACATTTTCGGAAAAAGTGTCCCCTTTACGCCGTTGGTGCTAACAGTCGCTGGATGATGGTCTCTCTCTCTCTCTCTCTCTCTCTCTCTCTCTCTCTCTCTCTCTCTCTCTCTCTCAGCCGTTTACTACTGTCGGTTGAAATTTACGAAATCTTTGTCTGAAAACTAATTCTCAGAAAAATAGGATTGTCATGTCCAGTTAATGTTATCTTCCTTCTCAATGTTTGTTTAAAGTAGTAATTTCATCATTTTGATTATGTCATTATTTTCTCTTCTGAAGCCCAGTACCTGTTGTTAGTCTTTACATTACTGATGGGGTTTTCTTTCTAAACATTTTATTTGAAGCAGTGTGGAATGTCTACATCTTGATTATGTCATTATTTTCTCTTCTTAATCCCAGTAGATGTTATCGCTCTTTCCATTACTGATGGGGGCTTCCTTCTTAACGTTTTATCTGAAGTAGTGTGGAATTTCATCACTTTGATTATGTTATTATTTTCTCTTAAAGTTACAAGACACTTGATATCTATTTTAGTTATTACTACTGTTGAAAGTCCTCGTGTGATGAAATAAATGTATCGCTACACTTTTTTCCACTGTATTTTTTTTCATTTTATTGTATGTTTTAAAAGTATCTATTTTTCTTTCTTTTCCTTCAGAAAGAAAAGTTAATTTTATATTAAAATATTCTAAATGCGTAAACATAAAAAAATAAATCAAACATTGGAATTATATTAAATATAATATTTTGCAAGCGTTCAAATACTTTACCTCGCAGTGTATATTTTGACAAATTTGTTTTACGTCATTCAATGGAAATAGATATTGATTTTTGTGTATTCAGAGAAAGTAAGGTCTTAATTTAGTTAAATATAGTTTCTCGCTGTCGATGTGATCCAGTATGAACCTCATTAAAAGTTGTCTAAATTTGTCCAAATTTTGCCTGATATAAATTTTTAATTTATAATAACTCTATATTCTTCCTATAGCGTCTCCAACTCAAGAGTATGTCAATTTGGACGAAACTTTTTCTATATCTGAATGACTTATCTGTGAAAAGAATCCCAGATACTAAACGAACTTATAAACTGCGCTAATTATGTGTTTCCTTCGGGTAAACTTGTGCTAATAAGCTTTAAACTATTTAGCTATTTGTAAACAACCCAAATTATGGCTTTGGTTATTTTAGCTATAGAGATTTTAACCGCCCTTTTAATTATAATATATATATATATATATATATATAAGAATGGTAGACTAAATATATATATATATATATATATATATATATATATTGTGTGTGTGTGTGTGTATTTTGGCAGCATTTCATTGAATAATATAGACAAGTTCTGTCTATTTTGTGTAAGATTCTTTTGTATGATCTGATTAGCTTGATAGTGTTGTCATGGAAAGACGACAAGACAAGTAATCGCAATAATTTTTGATTTTTTATCAGGTCTGAGCTTTCGGCTTACATAAGTCATTATCAAAGGATGAACATTTAATATACAGTGAACATAGAACATTTAAATTATTAACAGAGTGGAGTTATACAGAGAAAATTAAACAGGTCCATTTTTTGCGTCGCACATGGCCGCAGGCCGAGAAGGAATGGTGGTAGTGGGTTTTTGGTCAAATGAGAGTATAGTGGCATGAGGGGATTGGTCTGGGAACTGCTACTACTATGGGTGTAGGGGGTAAGTATAATAACTATGACCTCTCCCGTTGATTATAGGCACTGGCCTATGTTAGTGGAGGTGTCGAAATTTATTTTATTTAGGCTAGGTTTAAACTGTTTGATGTAGATAGCTTCTAGAATTTTAAGTTTTCGTTTATTATTTTCTTGTCTATGTATATATGTATTTTCAACAAGTGTTTTCCCTAGAAGTGTGTGAATATATAAGAATGGTAGACTTTGAGAAACAGTAGCTACTCTAGCATATACGCATTCGTTCATTCAGCAATGAATTAGAACACTCTCAGCTATTGGTAATGATAATATATACGATAAAAAGTCTGCCTCCTTCTACCGCGCGGCCATGGCTCAGAGGTAGAATCGCCGACTGATGCCAATTCGGACGAGTTTTAATCCTGAATAAAAAGCAATCGGCTGTCTAACCGTACTGATGAGCTGTGATACAGCGAAACAGATCTCTCTGCAGATGGCTATATATATATATACTACTGGCCATAATTATTAGGCCACTCCAGTTTTTTTTTCTTTTTAAAGAAATGATGTATTTTGATACGACGTTTAGTATTTATTGCCAAATGAAAATATATATTTTTATCTACCGGCCTGATTATTTACGATAAATATTTATTACGAAAAATATAGATAGGTGTCGCAGGTTCGAAACCTTCCGAATGGCACACATTTTCGTAATAAAAATTTATCGTAAATAATCAGGCCGGTA
>JBBBDQ010001337.1:2260000-2467500 GCA_037127315.1 Ascarosepion bandense
TGTTTAATAATAGATGATGGGGGGCTGATTTGATTTAGAAAATATGTAAATAGAAATAATAATATATTTTACGAAGGGTAAGTAACATCTAAGTAGTCAAGTTTTTTTAGGTTACGTTGTACTATAACTATAAGACTAAAGTTTTTCATTGGCTTATGTATTAATTTACGAATTATGTTTTCTTTAGAGTTAGTAGAATAATGGGCAATTATGAGGACATTGTTTTTATATGACCCAATATCAGCTATATAAATATGACGATGTGCAGTTAGATTTTACAAGAAAAATAGACCTACGAGATACGATAATACGCAGAATACAACGATCCCATGATTATGTCAAACAGGTCCTTGGAATTTGACTTTGTCCGCTGTTCATTGCAGGTTGTTTGAAGTTAATATGATATCTCTTTCCTCATTTTTTAGCTTAGAATATTCCATGGCAAAACCCAATATATATATATATATATATATATATATATATATATATATATATATGTGTGTGTGTGTGTGTGTGTGAAAAGTGTATGTATATAATTTTAAATATCGATATATATATATGCAATTTGTTATATATATTATATTATTTATTTATTATATATGCGTGGAACTTATTTGAAAGCGCTCAATATCAGTGATCGAGCAGACATATTCATATAGATAGGTGTGAGTTTGTAACACTGGAGTTTGTCTGACGATCGCAAGAGCGTGAAACCCAGTGTTACAAACTCACACCTATCTATCTATCTATCTATCTATCTATCTATCTATCTATCTATATATATATATATATATATATTACGAAATATATTTCAAACAAATCATTTCAAATTGTCGGTTGTTTATAACCAGTTTCGTTAATCTTCGTTAATTTCCGTAACATGTTTACATTTGTTGACATTACAATACATTTCAGAGCAGGGATAGTTATTACGATGAATTCGAAGATCATGTTATAGGCTTAATTTGACGCTGTCTAGACTGATCGTCATTCGTGGTCGAGAGGTCTAAGACGTGCCACACGACATATTGCCTTCCCCTATGTGTGTAAGGGTTGCATGTTCGAATCCTGCCAAATGACGTATTTTCGTAACAAAAATTTATCGGAAGAAATAAATATTGATTATTTGATTATAAACAGGATATCTACGAGTATCGATGAAAAATAATGTTCAAACAAATCGTTTCATATATAGATATAATTTTACGATAGGTTATTTTAGGCTAAATATTTTATGAATATTCTGAAGGCACGACAGAGTAATGGATTTCAGCTCGGATTGAAGAATCAAAAACCTATGTAGATGTACACACTGATAATCTCTCTCCCTCCCTCCCTCTCTCTCTCTCTCTCTCTATATATATATATATATATATATATATATATATATATGTATATATATATATATATAATATAGTGGGTGCCGAAACCAAACAATAAATTGGTTTGCCTCCTTACAACTGCAGTACAATTAGCATTAAATTTTTATTCATCTTCAAATTTATATAATACGTTGTCTCTGATGCCACACTTTTTGAAAGATTTCACAACAATTTCTGGTCTGATATTATCATAAGCTTCCTTCACCCATTCACAGACTTGTGCAGTGCCGGGCCTTTTTATTCTTCCTGTAAGTGAATAATTTTAGTGAAACGAAATATTAATATGAAAAGTGAAAAAATTAATATAATGAATATTATTAGGGATAACATTTTTAATCTGCATAATAATAGCCTTTTAAATAATGACAATAGATATGTAAAAGTCACTCTTAATTTCTAAGCTAATAGGAGTTGCCAGCTAGCTAATTTCAAACCTACATATGACATATAAGTGAAAGTGAAATTTAAAAGATACTTTTAGTAAAAAAGTGCCCCTTTTATGTCGGCAAATACGTTATTTTCTGTCTGAGTAGGTTAAAATGTTTTAAAGAGTAGCTTAAAAGAAACCTTTTAGCTCTATACGGCTGTCCGTCTTAAATGCTAGCGCCCTGACCCCGTAAACATTTACTTATTGTTGAAACCCCTGCAGTACATCATTATGTGTAATAACGGCCTCGTTGAATGAATTTGCAATAATGGAATTTCTTTCTTATCATTGGAATACGAAGGCACTAAGGATGGTTTTTTTTCTCTGTGGAAATGGCACCGTGGGTCTTCGATGTAAAGGTCAGAACTGTTGGAACTAGAGAATGTAGCTCGTCAGAACATATGTCACGGAAATAGTGATAGAGCAGCAGTAGACAATGCGTCTATGAGAAAGAGTTCATCTAATGTAAACTTATTTATAAATGGAACTTTGTCTCTGTGTGTGTGTCTGTGTCTGTGTCCGTTACCTATAGACTCCGAAACGGCTGAAGCGATTTTCTTGAAAATTTACACAGTTGTACTATAAGCGTCTGCGAGTGTTCTTAGCTAGGTTTTGTGTCGCGGTACCCCCGATAAATATCGAAAATCGATAATCGAAAACATCTTGTTGTAGAAGGAGTGGTCCGATTTTAATCAAATTTCATACACTCATAAACAAAGACATAAGAAATGATATTCAGAAGTTTCAAGGTTGCAATTCTTACAATAGTGCAGAAAATCGATAATATATATATATATATATATATATATATATATATATATATATATATATATATATATAAAAGGCAAGATGTCTGCGTGTGTTTCTGTTTATCTGTCTGTATGTCTGTATTTTTTCGGCCCTTTTATTTTAGTTTTTGCTTCGGGTTTGGCTCTAAGTAGGTATAATTGTAGTTCTTAGTCTCAGCCATGATACCATTTACTCAGAGGACTTATTTAGCCTTCAAAATTCAGTTTACGACAAAAAACCTATTTGATATCAATACCAGGAAATCAAAATTTGACTTACATTCATTAATTTTTCTTTCAGTCTACGGTTTCGCTTTATCTGGAAACAACTATTGCTTTTTAGTCTTTCGTGCTAATGTCAAAAGTGTCTGAGCTCCAGGACCATGGATTAGTTTTCAAGCTTTCATTACACCCGAGCAACGTAGAATATAAAATATTCAATCACGGAAGAAAAAGCTGCATAAATTAATTTGAAGTTATGAGGAAAAAGCTGAAGAGTGAAACGTCATTCTTGCCATAAACATACGTAAGAAACGCGGATGATTCAAACATGTGGTCATATCAAGGCAGGTCTTGGCGACAAAATCTGAATTAGCGGCTCTAATGAATGGAGTTCTACTTACCATTTTCTATGGAAGTATCGATTGTTAGGAGACATACATGTGACGTTGCGTTTGTTACAAACTGGCTTAAGGATAAAAATTAGAAATTGAGTCATCCACCACTGCAAGGCCGCGTAAAAGAATTCAAACTTTGTCAATGATGGAAAATCAGGATTAAGCAGCACGAGCCAAGATGAGCTGTGTCGTCCCATAATATTTCGTCAGAGCCCATCTTGTACATTAACAAATCTGTCTTTCGCCTGTGCATTTAATATTGTAACTGTATTTGGTATGATGCTCCTGCCGTTCATCTCAATGTTCTTGACAACATCCAGCAGAAGGATGCTGCGAATATCATGGATTGAGCATGTGAGCAATGATAGGGTTTTGGAAATTATGGAAACGAAAAGGAAATTAATAACTGAGCATCAAGGAAGAGGCAGCTGAAGTTCCTGGGACATACAGTGAGAAAGAAGGGCTTGGAGAATCTGATACGAATAGGCTAGATAGAGGGAAAAAGAGACAGGAGAAAGCAACGGATAATATATTTGAAGGTCCTAATCAGGTGGATGATGGAACGAGGGTTGCATGGTGCAACAGGAGAAGGCGTGCTAAGAGCCACCCGGGATATGGAGACGTGGAAAGCCATGATCGCCTACGTCCTGAAGGGACAGGGCACATAGAAGAAGATATATACATCTTTTGTAGCCATTTACAAACTATTTAAAAATAGATTATTTCCCTAATGTCATGCAGATTTCACATAAATACACTCCTCTAACTTTCACTTTATTCTCACTTATATGGAAGTTACACATCAAAGTGACTAACACAAACAATCTGATGCTTACCAGTTTCAGTGCTTGATTTGGATTATTTCACGATGCTCAATAAAATGTTGATCATTCTCAAGTAAAATCTACATTTGGTAATTTTCAATCTCACCAGGTCAACCCGACTGTAGAGCATTGATCAAGAAGAAATGTACAGTGTAGAATTTCATTAGAAATAATTTTGATGAATTCGTTAATATGAGCCGTTTCCTTATACGGAAGCATTCGGTATTAATTGACCAAACAACCGTATTTACCGTTGGTTGGCATTTTTTTATTTTTCTATTAAAACAATTTTTCAAGGAAGTCAGTCAGTTAAGTGCCATATGCGATACACGCTTAGCCGATCATGTCTCGAAAGATACATGACTGACTGGGCAGAAGATTATCCCGCAGTAGGTTGCCACTGCTTTCTGCGGTAGACTGTTTGCCGACCAAGGCTATAGAACCCAATCTGTCCTGCTATTTAACCCATAACTGGAATGAAGAGATGGATTAATACCTTTCCCAAGGGTATTTGCGCGTAAGTGAATATAATGGATTCAACTGGAATTCGAGCTCGGCTCCCCGGTTTCTCGTTCCGAGCCAATATCCACTGTACCACAACGCACATCCAGCACATCCATTCAAGGAAATAGATTTCCTAAATTCAATAACTGTTATCCCTTTTTCCAACATTGATGGAATTTTTTTCCTAGTATGTTGTTCGGAGTCATGTTGAACAGCAATATCTTCGTTATGCAAATATTTTATCTTTGAGTTACATGTGATATCCATTGTAGTCGTTGCTGTTATGGAAGTGTTTAAGCTATTTAAGTGTTTCTCTATTTTATTCGGTACGGTTCGTTTCATGTTTTTCTTATTGAGCCACCATTTACTCCCGAGTCAGTAAGAAATCCGGCGAGGCGGACAAACATAACCTCGCTGCTGATCTTGAGAAGGATCAACATTCTGTGCTGAAATGGGGAAAAAAGTGGCTTGTAAATTTCAATGCGTCTAAAACGAAGCTGCTGTCTGTCAATCAACACAGGCGACCTCCCCTGCCTCCCATAAACATGAACCAAGCGAGTCTCACTGAGAGCAATATACTGCGCCTCCTTCTTACACTCTCTTCCCATCTCAAGTGGAACCATTATATTGAGTCAATAGCTAAATCCACTGCTAGGAAGGTTGGGTTACTGTGTCGGGCCAGGTTGTTTTTTCTGTCTGAATCCATCTTGCACATATACAAATCAACCATCCGTCCGTGCATGGAATACTGCTGTCATATATGGTCAGGTGCTCCCGCTGTTTATCTCAGTGTTCTTAACAGGCTCCAAAGAGAATCAGTAATGTGATGGGTACCGACTTAGCGGTTCGACTTCAGCCACTTTCTCATCGAGGGGATGTGACTTGCCTCTGTCTGTTTTATAAACATTTTCATGGCTTCTGCCCCGACGAACTTAAGTCACTGATGCTCCTGCCACAGGTGTTTACTCGTGCAACCAGGCTGGCAACTGCGTCCCACCCATTCACAATTAGATCAAACAAATGCAGACGACAATTCTACTCCCGCAGCTTCTTTTCTCGCACTTTCCGCCTGTAGAAATCATTTCCATATTCTTGCTTTCCTGACGGCTACTACCTCCAGGAATTTAAATGCAATGTCAATACCCATCTCTTAACCACTTGACTCTAGTTCTTTCTACATCACCCTGTATACCTTTTCCTTTCTCCCTACATTAACAACTGTCATTACACCTGTATTCCCATCCTTGTCTTGCCCTTTCTCTGACAACCCCTGTTACTGGTTCGTCTTTCTTTTTACTCTCCTCCTATCTAAACTTTTACTCTTATGTAGCCTCCTGTGCATCAGTGGTGTTACCGCCTTGCATGAGGTGAAAAGATTAAAAAAATTTACTAATATAAGATTAAGAGATGAATGGTAATCTCGAAGAGCTACAGCGTCCATTTGCTAAAAGCAATCTTTTATGATAAATCTGAGAAAGTGGTTTTGCATCATGTCTGAAAAGCATATGAAAATCTCCATCTGATGGATATTCCAGAATATAGTTTTGATTTTTGGGTTAATGTTTTGATTTTATAGCAACTTTCAGTGTTGTGCAAAATGACACCTAGTAAAGCATGAGCTTTGTTCACTTTCGTTATTTCCTAAATAATCTCAGTTGAATTCTGAGGAACTAATTTCCGTATAGCAACTTGAAATATCAGTAAAATAATGCCTGGCTGCAGGTCATTGTGTGTGCCATGAAATTTAGTATTCGACCCCAAAACTACATATGGATATAAATCTCTTTATCTGTGATATTAACAAAAAAACTTTATATTCTTTTAATTTTTCGTATCTTTTGAGGGCGTAGGGAATCATAGTTCTTATATCCTTTTTTTTTGCTCTAAGTAACATCTGGCCCCTTACCATCCATTTCAGTCTTTGCTCTGCCATCAATTTACACAACTAATTAGTTTGTTTTTTTTTTAATCATTTCACCCCGAGCAAGGCGGAAACGCCACTGATGTGCAGGGGGTTACATAAATGTAACAAGATTAATTAGAAAAGAGTGAGGAGTACAAACTAGTTAGAAAGGAACAATAGAAAGCTGAGAAAGCAGGTGCGATGACAGATACATAGGTGGAGAAAGGGAAGGTTATACAGGGGAGGGGAGAGAGCTAGAGGCCAGTGGTTAATAGATGAGTATTGACTTTGCATTTAAATTTCTGGAGGTTGTAGCCGTCAGGAAATCAAGAATACGGGAGTGAGTTTCACAGGCGGGAAGTGCGAGAGAAGAAGCTGCAGGAGTAGAATTGTCGTCTGCATTTGGCTAACTTGACTGTAAATGGGTGAAACCCAGTTGCCAGTCTGGTTGCACGAGTAAACACCTGTTGAGGAGGCATCAGTGACTTAAGCTCATCCGAGCAGAAGCCATGAAAGTATTTGTAGAAGAGACAAAGGGAGGCCACATTTCGACGATGGTGAAGTGGCTGCAGTAAAAACTGTTTCTTTCTGTTCTACTTGCTTTCAATCTCCTGTGTGTGTCAAATTCTCTAAGTATTCATTGCTCATTACGTAGCCCAGAATTCCTGTCTCTGATTGTGAATGCGAGCGTCCTGTTTCGTTTCATTTCTATTTTATTTCAAACTTCCAAGTGGCTCACATGTTACGTCTCTGATATTCTTAGCATCGTTCCCTAGAACCACATCTCTTTTTCATTGTTAAGTAACTTACCCAGAATTCACTTCTGTATTGTAGGGCAGATATCTTATAGCGTTTCAGAACTATTTCTTTGTTTCTAACGAAATGTTTCTATATATTATTACTTTGTTTAATTTCTGGAAGATATCTTTCGTTGTTCCAATACAGCTTCGGGTTTCTCTATCATATTTTATTACACGAAAAGAAACAAAGTGTGCGGATTGATATTCAATATTATGACCCAGGCCTCTAGAAAGATCGATACAATTGCGACCGATGTCTCCATCAAGTTTGATTTTTGTATTACGGATTTTCTGCCTAAACTGTTTTTGTTTCATTTTTTTTAATTTGATCTGCTAGCAGACACGCCGATAGACAAACAGACTAATAGGCAACGGGACGAGCGGCGAGGAGAACGGGCGGGAAGATTGCTTCAAAGCGGGAATATGAGAGTGGATGTTTTGATATTCTATATAAACATATATGTACATACGGACGCATGCGCAAAAATGCACATTCGAAAATGCACTTCCATTTATATTGCATTGATTTGTACTCGTTTGAACCCGTTTGTCTTTTGCCTAATCTGGTGCAAAGAAAACGAAAAAATATAGAGAAAGAAAGAAATGTGAAAGAGAGAAAGAAAAATAATCCAAAAAAGAAAAAGTAAGATAAAGACGTGGATGGCAGAGAAGAAAAAGGGTGAGGAAGAAAGCAAAACAAAGGGTAGAGGAAGGTGATTTTAGAAATAAGAAATTTAAAAAAATAAATCAAAAAATGAAAATAAAATAAACGAGAACGGAGAATAAAGAAGATTATAGCGATGTTGATGATGATGATTAAGACGAGAAAGGAGGTAGAGGAGGGTAATAACAATGACAGCGATAACAATAAGTATAAAGCCAACGAAATCATGAATATCTTAAAAGGCGAATGGAAAGACGAATAAAAAAATGAATAAAAGTTGCATTCAAGAATAAGAATGATGATGATGATGATGATGATGATGATCAGAGGGAGAAAAGGAAGAAGGCGATGATATATCCGCAAAATCTTGATAATGATAATAGTATTATAGATAATCAGATTTGTATTATATTACTTTAAACAGTAATGACATAACGAAATAAAATGTGAAAAGAGAATTAAGGAAGAATTACGCCAATTAATACTACGGCTAACAGCAAATAGGACACGACGACGACGACGACGACGGCGAAGAAGAAGAAGAAGAAGAAGAAGAAGAAGAAGAAGAAGAAGAAGAAGAAGAAGAAAATAAAAGAATCATAAATTGCTCTCAGTCGGAAGCATGGGGAAATAATTACCTAATACGAATTTTTATTATTGTTATTTGTAATAGCAGTAGTAGTGGTAGTCGTTTTAGCAGTAGTGGTAGTAGTAGTAGTAGTAAGAGTAATAATAATAATAAAGTTAGCGCAATGGAAGAAGTTAATCCAATAAAGAAAAGAAAAATAATAAGAACAATGTTTATATTAAAATGAAAAGAACGAAAGAAAGAGAGAAAGCACGAAATCAAGTAAGAAAGAGAGAGAAAGCACGAAATTAAGAAAGAAAGAAAGAAAGAAAGAAAGAAAGAAAGAAAGAAACACACAAATAAAAACTGGAGAGTAAGAAAAAAGAAAGGAATAAAAAAGACTGAAAAGAAAGAAAGAAACAAACAAAGAAAGAAACAAAGAAAGAAATAAAAAAGATTGAAAAGAAAGAAAGAAAGAAAGGAATAAACAACAGAAAAGAAAGAAAAAAAGAAAGAAAGAAAGAAGGGAAGGAATAAAAAAGACTGAAAAGAAAGAAAGAAAGAAAGAAAGAAAAGAATAAAAAAGACTGAAAAGAAAGAAAGAAAGAAAGAAAGAAAGAAAGAAAGAAAAAAGAACTAAAAAAGACTGAAAGAAAGAAAGAAAGAAAGAAAGAAAGAAAGAAAATAGGGAAAAAAAGAAAATACTGTGGGGAAAAAAAGTTAAAATAAAGAAATCTGGGACGGTCAAAAGAAAAAGAAAATGAAGTCAGTAAAGAATGGAAAATATCTCAGGCAAACAGAAAATGATTTCTTGGTAAACAAAACATGAAAGTGATACCAAAATTGTAGGAATGGTAAGTCAGAGAGGAAGAAGAAAACAGGACGCAATGCGCGTTCTTGAAGAAGGCGATGCGCTTAAAAGAAGGAAGCGGCGTGTGAGTCGGGTTAAAAAGTGTTTGAAATGAAAGTTGAAAGCGTGCGCCAACATCACGAAGATATTGATTATGGGATTCCCCCATGGAGGGATACGCAGTTTTTCCTGCATCAAAAATGCCGTGACAATATATTTTACTCCAATCTCCCGGTTATATGCATAAGCGTTCATTTTCTTTGAACAAGAATCTATAGTATATATTTAGATCTACTCTAAAAATACGTGCCCTGCAACCTAAAACTGTGTTTGTGTGCGAGCGTGTGTGTATTTCTACATCTAATGAGATAGAATGATAAATAGGTAGGTATATAGCAATCAAACTTCGTTTGACAGAGAGCCTAATGGAGAGAGGGAGCTGATGCATAGTTGTTTTTTCCAAATGAATAGGCCCTTATTCTCTAAAAATCAGTATTAAACATCTTGGTTTACATTTGTGGACAAACGTCATTTGACGCCGACAGAAAACGGTCCACAAATTTAGCTGCCAAACAGACGTCTAAATTATTACATGCATACAGAAACACTATCGCTTGATATAATTTAATTTGTTTGATTTAAGCACATTCCAACGTTTGATTTGTTATTTAATAACAAATGTAAATTGTATCGTGCAAAATAATAACAAAGCAGAGATAGATAGATAGATAGATAGATAGATAGATAGATAGATAGATAGATAGATAGATAGATAGATAGATATACTTCCGGTTTATACACAAGTCAAATAGATGTTTGGAGATTTCAGGGTTAATTACCAAAATGACAACGAGAGACTGCTGATCGGATATATATATATATATGTATAGTTGTAAGAAAGTTATGGAACACGTAGGTTTTAAACCCACTGTTCATGCATAGAGCTTTATATTGTAATAGTTGTTACAATGGTTTATAAAAGCATAGTATCACTACACAAAAATCTTTGTGTTTCGGAGCTACGTTTGCTCCTCATCTGGTGAATTAAAAAAACAGCAGAGACAATTCACTCTCTCTTTTATTTTCTTCGCTCTTACTGGCTTGCGAGCCAGAACTCTTGGACACTTCTTTCGTCAGCTTCTTATTCTCGTTAAGAACGACCTTCGTATCTTTGGACAATTAAATCAGCCTTTGCCTTCTTTAAATTTTACTTGTTTACCCAAAACAATATGTTCCATTTCGCCTTATTTTGGAATAATTGTATTTATTTTCTTGTTATGTTTTTGTTTTTTGTATATCAAGTTTATGTTTATTAGAACCCTTGGGCCTCTCATTATATAAGGATTTGCACCGTAAATCTTCCATGCTTCTCTCCCGGTTCTTTTAGGATTTACATCATAAATCCTCTACATTAAACTCACTAGTCATGCTGATACGTGTTCCACGCTAGCATTTCAATCGACCACTCAAAGGTATCCATAAGTACGATTTACATTAGAACCAAAAAAAATGGCGGACGCAAATCCGGTTTACACTAGAATAAATAACAGTTATAAAAATCTGCTTTGCACTAGAGTAAAAAAGTTCATAGGAGAAATAACTCTTACATATATAACCTCATAAATAATTTCACATAACGGAAAGATTATCGTCTCTCAGTTGCGTCTCTACCTTTGGGCAGAGTGCGACTCAGTTGCGTCTTCGTCTGCGAACAGAGACTTAGCTAGGGAAAATAAAACTGAGGTGGCCATTCCCGGGGAACAAATGCTTGAAGCTGCATCCCCCTCTCCACTACACAAGAGAGAGTGGATCTATTGTCATATTGATGTCAGTTTAACTGACGGTTGCCGGGTGGGGCAATTTTTGTCGTTGGCGCGAATGCCCATGCTCAGATGCCTGGCATTAAACCCGACCTTATATTACATTCCGTCTCAGTGCGGGAGTCTTTGGTAGATGCAACTTCCCACATAATGCTAAGACATTACCTAGAGAAATACACCATTGTCAGTAATGTCTTACGGTTATGTGAGAGGTATTTCTGATGCACTGCGTACTTATGGCTTCTGCTCAAATGAACTTATCTCTCTCCGTATCCCCTATTCATGAATTTACTCGAGCCACAATATTAGCAAATAGGTTCCACCCTTTTACTGAGATAGCAATAAAATGTAAACGCAAATTCTACTCCAGTAGCTTTTTTTCTCTCACTTCCCGCCTGTGGAAGGCGGGAAGTACGAGAAAAGAAGCTACTGGAGTAGAATTTGCGTTTATTTGCTTCCCGACAGCTGCAATCTCCTAGAATTTAAATGTAAAGTCAATAGTCATCTCCTATCTCACTGACTTGCATCCTCTCTCTCTCTCTCTCTCTCTCTCTCTCTCTCTCATGCTCCTTTCTCCGTCTATTCCACTCTCATCAGTATTCTCATCTTCCGCTTACTCACTTCGTGACATCCCCTATAACCTGTCACTCTTTCTCATAATTTACGTCCTATGTAACCCCGTACTCAACAGTAGCCGTAAAATGCCTTGCTTGGGACGATGTTACTAAAAAAAAAGTCCTATGATTCTTTCTTTCTTTTTTCTTTCTTTCTTTCTTTTTCTTTCTTTCTCTCTTTCTTTTTATTTTTTTCTTTATCCTCTCTCTCATGCTCCTTTCTCCGTCCACTCCACTCTCATCAGTATTCTCATCATTCTCTTACGCACTTCTTGACACCCCCTATAACCTGTCACTCTTTCTCATAACTTACCTCCTATGTAACCCCCTGCTCAACAGTAGAAGTAAACTGCCTTACTTGAGGCGATATGATTATAAAAAAAAGTTCAGATTTACAATCAAGTAAAAAAAATAGACAAAGATCTGATTCACACTAGTGTGGAAAAGGTATATAAATATCTGTTTTTACAATATTCAAAAAGGTAAGTATAGGTTTAATTTATACTAGAGTCAAAAAGGGAAATATAATTCTGTTTAAACAAAAAGGTCGATAATGGTTCTTTCCGGAAGAGTCAAAATGCTGAACGTAGTTCCCGTTTACACTAGAATGAAAAGGTAGCCTAAGATCTCGTTTGAACGATAGTTAAAAAGGTAGCCTAAGATCTTGTTTGCACGAGAGCGAAAAAGGTAGCCTAAGATCTCGTTTGCACGAGAGTTAAAAAGGTAGCCTAAGATCTTGTTTGCACGAGAGCGAAAAAGGTAGCCTAAGATCTCGTTTGCACGAGAGTTAAAAAGGTAGCTTAAGATCTTGTTTGCACGAGAGCGAAAAAGGTAGCCTAAGATCTCGTTTGCACGAGAGTTAAAAAGGTAGCCTAAGATCTTGTTTGCACGAGAGCGAAAAAGGTAGCCTAAGATCTCGTTTGCACGAGAGTTAAAAAGGTAGCCTAAGATCTTGTTTGCACGAGGGCGAAATAGGTAGCCTAAGATCTCGTTTGCACGAGAGTTAAAAAGGTAGCCTAAGATCTTGTTTGCACGAGAGCGAAAAAGGTAGCCTAAGATCTCGTTTGCACGAGAGTTAAAAAGGTAGCCTAAGATCTTGTTTGCACGAGGGCGAAAAAGGTAGCCTAAGATCTCGTTTGCACGAGAGTTAAAAAGGTAGACAAAAGTTAAGTTTGTACGAGAGGCCAGACGGAAAAAAGGGCAGAATATGCAATTATTAATTATGAAGGTGACACTTACTTTTTTTTACAGCGGTGTTCATCTTGTACAATGCACGAGAGGCACTCGTGGTAGAGAGTTATCAAATAAGAGGCAGAGTTTAAGTGGGTATAGGGAAAAGATAACCGTTAACCTTGAACTTGAAAAGGTTAAGATTGTTATGATCAGGGAAGCATCTACTTGGGAATCGGTCCCTCAAAGCAGCTGGGTATGGGTCGAGGCTGCTCGAGTGGAACTTACATCTCAACAAGTAAATAGGAAAGGAACGAGACATGATAGCTAAAATGTGGGTAACATAGCGGGTGAAGGTAAGAACAGGTGGAACTAAGGAATAAAGTTCGCTTAAGCACTTTCCAGAGAAATAACGATAGTTTAGCGAAAGGATTGCGAATTTTCGTCTGTGAGAAAAGGGATGTAGCGTGGAAAATAATTTGCTACTCTGAAGGAAGCAGGGAAGCTTTTGGAATCTATCAAGTCAAAAAAGTGATGACCGGACTGCTCCTGCTCACACATGACAACAATACTCCATTTTTTTTTTGCCTCATCTGGTTCTTGTAAAGGTAGACGGTAACAGAAACAGTCAGGTACTTACTGGAACGGTAGAGGGAACCGACCATTTTCTTTCCAGCATCTTTAGCGATGTATCGTATGTACGCCCTTCACTTGAAGTCTGCGTTGAATTTACGTTCGCATGGTGGGCCTTAGCCCTAAAGGTTAGAACTGGTGGAACTAAGGAATGTAGTTCGTCTGAACACTTTCTATATAAATAGCGATAGAGGTAATGGGACCGCCATTCATTTTAATTGGTGATAATTTTGGCTCAGATCTAATATTTGTTTTAATCCTTACAATATTAAGAGAACGCACTGAAGACTGAAGACCAAACATTATACTTGCATATAATTTTCAACGCTAGACTAATTATCAACCAAACCATTATATATATATATATATATATATATATATATATATATATATATATATATGTGTGTGTGTGTGTGTGTGTGTGTGTGTGTGTGTGTGTTAAATTAATCCGATACAAGGACAAAGTAATAAGCTCCGTTTGCTATTAGATTAGGTTTTTGACTACCATTTACAGGATGGTATCACACACAATAATTATGAATTCTTAGAAAAAGAAATTCACTCTCAATGACATATAATACGTACAAAACATCAATGCTTATCACATTGCATGCTCTTTAATATTATGCATACGTTGACTTATATACGAAGTTAATATCTTTCTTTTTTTACTCGGGACAGATACCAAAATCATAACACATCACTCAATCCTAACTAATCAAACAACAACTTTTAGGCAAATTTCGACTTTATTCATCAACATCGTCTCCTTCTAGGGTGATACTCTGATTCCAACGCTTTTCTAACAATTCGATGCCTTTGTTGTAGGACGGTTTGTCTTTGGCCTCAAAATACGCATCAGTTTCCGATATCACTTTCTCATTAGAGCCAAATCTAGTTATCTGGATGATTCTTCTGAGATCTGCAAAAAGCCAGTCATCGATGGGGGGGGGGAGCTGATCTGGTGAATAGGGTGGATGCGGAAGCAATTCAAAGTGCAATTCATGTAGTTTTGTCATCGTTGCGCTCCACTTATGACACGGTGCGTTGTCTTTGTGATTTTGTCCTTCAAACGTACCAGTAACGCTATATAATATTTGCTATTAATGGTTTCTTCCTTTCTCAAGGTAATCGATGAACAAAAAACCTTGCGCATCCCAATATACGGAGGCCAAAACCTTGCCTTCTGATGTTTGCGTCTTTGGTCGCTTTTGGCAGCTTTCACCTGCTGCTTTCCATTCAGCTGATTGCCGATTTGAGTCCATAGTGAAGTGTTGAATCCATGTGTCATCCGTTGTTACATCTTTACGCTAAAATTCTTTCATGTTGCGTTGAAGCATTTGCAAACAACGCTTTGAATCGTCGACGCCGTCTTTGTTTTTGATCGACTGTGAGCAAACGCGACACCAATTTTGAACACAGTTTTCTCATTGACAAATATTCATGCAAAATGGTGTTTACAGTGCCTTCTGATATGTTCAACTCCTCTGCTATCTCATGCAACTTTAATTTACGATCGGCCAAAACGAGTTTTTGCGGATGTGTGTGTATATATATATATATATATATATATATATAGTAATATTAATTATAGCAATAATACCAATATCAACAGATCTAATTCTGTCAAAACTAGCAATAATTAAACTACAAATGAGATTGTCTTGAAACCCACCGGGAACGAACCCGGAGGGAAAAGAAGGGGAAGAAAAAAGAAACAAACGAAATACTTGAACAAAAAGTCAAGCATTCGTGAGAAAGAAAAAAAAACCCAAAACAAAAACCTTAACAATAAAGAGCTCAAGCCAATTTTTCCCTGACGTGCTGTTAAGCGAAACCGTGGTAGATTATTGGCTCACTCTTAGATTTTCGATTTTCGATTTTCGATTATATATATATATATATATATACGCCAAATGAAGTTTAATTTATGCTTGAACGCAATATGTAAAACTCGTGGGTGGTATAGTACTGAATAGTTAATGAATAAATACGAAATACAGTTAAGTAATTAATAAACTGTCTAATTTATTTCAAAGGGAGAAAACAGCCCAACATAAGATCTATAAAATAACTATGTTCCGGCTTATTTTCTTATACAGGTGTAGGCATTTGAGATGGAAAAGGTCGGAGAGGAAAACATAATTTATCGGTTTTTACTTTATTTTTAATCTATAAACGTCAGCATTGTTCGCTGAAATACGTTTATTTACATGCTTTTTTAAAGATTCCTAACCAAGCCGCATATGGCTTCAAACGATTACTATTCCACAAGAATCTTCACAAAGTAAAAATTGCTACATAGAACAACAGGCGGAGAATCAAATATCTAGAATAAAACTCCTTTGAGAATGATTAAAGCATTGACCGAATTCGTTCAGAAAAATAATATCTATGGACAATTTTTATATTTTTAATTCCTAAAAAAGGAAAAAAATTAGAATCCTGGGTAAACTTAATAAAATATTTATTAAATCATCATTGTCAGCCGTATTCAATAAAAGATCTTTAAAAGAAACATTACTGCCCAAATCTACATTGATATATATATATATATATATATATATATATATATATATATATATATTGTCATCCGCAGACAGATCTGTTTCGCTGTATCACAGCTCAACAGTACGATTAGACATCTGATTGCTTTTACCCATGATTGAAACCCGGCCGAATTGGCGTCATTCGGCAATTCAACCTCTGAGCAATGGGCGCTCGGTAGAAGGAGGCAGACTTTTATCGTATCATGCGCCAGTAATTAGAGTGCTCTAATTCATTGCTGAATGAGCGATACGTAGATGTTAGGGTAGCTACTGTTTTTGCAAAGTCTACCATTCTTCCAGAGTGTTCAATCAGTGTGTGAGAGCTTAAACAGTCATCGGCAGACAGATCTTTTTCGCTGTATCACAACTCTTCAGTACGATTAGACATCCGATTTCTTTTACCCATGATTAAAACCCGACCGAATTAGAGTCATTCGGAGATATATATATATATTGATGCATGTTTTATTAAGTAATATAGACAAGTTTTGTCTGTTTATTTTATGTAATTTTTTTTCATATTGTCTGATAAGCTTAATAGCATTGACATTAAATAAAGAAAGAAAATCACAATATTGATACATAATTTTACTATAACCCAATCTAAGCTTTCGGCTTACATAAGCCATTTTCAAAGATGTCAGTTACAATACTGTATTACAATTCACGAACAAACAACTCCGATTTCCAATTCAAAACCATCATCCACTACACCACCCGCACATCAAAGCTTGCTTCACTTGTTATTTCTATCTGGGTAAAGAACAGGTATTTCAACGTGAGATGGCCGTAAGCACACTTGAAATCGGCATAGAATTTCTCCTATACCTACATAAATAATGAATGAAGGCTTTAAACTAATAATTTGGTTTGAAAATAGTCGAGATCATTATTAAAAAAAACATTTAGAATCAGAGGACTTATGTCTAAAGGAATTAAAAATTATCTATTTTTTTTAGAATAGAAGTGCATGTATCAGATTCTCCAAAGTTCGCAAAGATGGAAGGTGATATCATTTTCGTAACCGACCACGAAAATGATATTGAATGACGAATCAGAATTGAACATATTTGAGTCCAATGAATCTCATTTTCTCTGTGATAAGTTGTACACGTACGCTGCCGTCTTGGTGAAGTAATAGCACCAGAATGTGATGGTTGGACAACTCGAAAACTCTGCTCTTATCATTTATGACTTCTACATATATATATATATATATATATATATATATATATATGTATATGTGTGTGTGTGTGTGTGTGTGTGTGTGTGTGTGTGTTTACGAATAGATGAGCATGTATCAAGTTCGTCAAAGTGCGTCAAGGTCGGAGGTTAAAACTGAGGACGAAAAAATATAGAATGACGAATCGGGATTGGACATATCTGGATCCAATTAATATTATTTTTCTGGGATAAAGAGGACATGTGCGTCGCCATCCTGGTGATGTATTGGCGCCACAATGTGATGGTTGAACAACTCGAAAATTCTGGTCCTTCTCAAATGCGCTTTCATATATATATATATATATATATATATATATATATATATATATATATATATAAGTCATACAAACCTGTTTCGCTGTATCACAGTGCATCAGTGTGACTAGACATCCACTTGCTTCCAGACAAGATCGAAACTCGACCAATTTTTGCTAGTCGGAGAACCTACTTCCTAAGCTATCGGCACATGCATATATATATATATATATATATATATATATATATATAGAGAGAGAGAGAGAGAGAGAGAGAGAGAGAGTGAGAGAGAGAGAAAGAGAGAGAGTGAACTTCTGAATAAATATTATTGGCTCTACTTTGTATTGAGCACTTTCTTAAGAATAGTTTTTCTTTGGATGAGAAATATAATTCCATCCATACATACCCTATACTCTCATATATATATATATATATATATATATATATATATATATATATATATATATATATCAGTGAAAAAGATAGTTACCACTTCTGCGATTTATGCATAACTCTTCAGCAATGAATTGAATTCTTTCGGTGACTGGCGTGTGTATACACCGCTTATATATAGCAAGCTAAAATTTCCATTGTCTGATGCCATGCGCCTGTGGCATAGAGGTTAGTGACTCCGACTGACACCAAGTCGAGTTTCGATCCTCAGCCAGAAGCAAGTGGATGTCTAGCCATACTGATACAGCGAAACAGGCTTGTATGCAGATAACGAATACATATATATATTAATTTTTATATATATTATAAAATAATTTCTATTATTTCTTCAAATTTAAATAAATTTATTTTTATCAAAAGTACTAATTAAGTGATGTCATCCTGGATTTATTTCTAATTTAATTGACAATTTAATCTAAAATTTAATATTCCTTATTATAATGCTTTTTTTTTTTTACTTTAGGTATAAAATTTACTTATATTTTAGATTAGCTTCCTGTTTTATTTTTTTAATTTCATCGCAACGGTAAATGTCTTACGTAAGTCATTTTGAGCTTAACAATATTCAGGCCCTGTTTTTGTTTTAAACGGGAAAAAAAATTGGAGAAAATCGAAAGTCCGGGCGAAGCTCGTCACCGTTTATTAATATATATATATATATATATGCCTTTTTTAAGGTATCTATCTCGACTTCCCCGACCTTCATTTGCCAGCGTTCTCTTCTGTCTGCCAATCTGGCACACATTTTCTTTCATCTTTCTTCTTTCCCCCTTCCCTGTTTTTCTTTTTTAACTTTCTTCCTCTCATTCATTTCCTTCTTTCTTTCTCCTTTTCTTTTCGCTATGCTTACTTCCATTGTCTTTACCCATAATCACTTAGATAGATGATGAAGCGAATTTCACTCGTTGAAATGGCTATACGATCTTGTAAAACTTGAATATTTTTATATGTAATCTCTCTCTCTCTCTCTCTATATATATATATATATATATATATATATTGTCTTTGTAAATAAATAATTTTAATTCCTCTGGCTGAAATGGTTTTAAAATTTAATTTTTAATAATCAATATTAACAAGATCTCCTTTGGGATTTTATCATAGAGCCGCTCTTTTTTAATATATATATATATATATATATATATATATATATATATATATATATATATATAAACCTTACAGTGTATCATATACTGCAACCTCATTGAAGTCCTTCACGCTAA
The DNA here is from genome assembly GCA_037127315.1 of Ascarosepion bandense. NCBI lineage: Eukaryota > Metazoa > Mollusca > Cephalopoda > Sepiida > Sepiidae > Ascarosepion > Ascarosepion bandense. Next base: position 2,279,269 of record JBBBDQ010001337.1, read on the forward strand.
ATGTTCGCACAGGACAATAACTTCGAAATTTGACATTCCGAAAGTACTTCTTCTTCTTCTTGTTCTTCTTCTATGAGCCGTATCCCTTCAGGGAGTAGACATTCATGGCTCTGCACAGCTTCCTATCAGTTTTAGCTTTTAGCAGTGTTTGTATTTTGTTATTCCTCCTCCACTCTGTTCTGCCACCCGAGTTCATAATGTAAGTTACTCGCTTGTCTTGTCTTTATTATATTCTGTGTTCATCAAAAACTGAAGGCCTTTTCTTTTGATAATTAAAGTGATGATAAAACTATAAATTGTGATCATTTCAGTATATCTAGATCTGGACAACAGAGAAAACACGTCATTTGAAGAGATAAGGATATTCGTCTAAATTTGATCGGCAACTGACAAATAACTTCTGTCAATAGGGCAAATAATACAAATTAAAATGATTGAAAATAGATGTGACGGCCAGAAAAATCGATTTCAGATCAAGTGATTTTGCATTCACAAAATTTCATTACACCTTTTAACTATAGGCGAATTCAATTCATTAAAGCTCATAAAGGCTGGTTTTGTTTTGATTGTTTTGTTTGACGTTATAACAACCTCAATGGGTTATTTAAAGCCGACCAGATTTTTACAAGAGATTTGTGTGCACAGAATATATATTCTTTGTAAGTATTCAGTCTGTAGATCAAATTTGATTGGCGTATTTTTGTAAAGTTTGTTTTGTTGCTAGTCAAAAGTTTTGCAGGTATATATCTTTCTTTTTCTTCAAAACTTTAATGTAGGTAATTGTTATGTCGCCAAGTATAAATGAATAACTCAACAACAGAATCAGAATATAAGTTGTATTCCGCGGAAAGACGGTTAGTATGTACAGAAGTGATTAGTACTATTTACAATAGAAAGATACAAGAGTCCAATCCGTCGTAAGGCGGGTGTATACGTGATTACTTTCGGTACGCCACCGGAAGTGTAACTAACTCTTCACTGACTCTTCAGTAACTCATTAGAGACTCTCAAGTGACTCTCTACCGACTCCTCCTGTAGAGAATCCACCATTGCTATATATAGCAATGGGAACAGTCCATTTGTAGTCAAATAGGAGCGGCGCCCTAACAGTAATATAATGCTTCCTTCAAAAAAGGTACTGCTGATATATTTTTCCCACGAAAATTTATTAATGGTAATATTTTCTTTTCTTCAAAAAAGCATTTCTGGAACTTTTACTATAAAGGTCTATTTTTTTTTTTTACATTCATAGTGTTTGACCCCAGTTTGGGGGTTAACTATTTGTCCATTGCTGGGACCCTGACAGGTACTGCCACCGCGGGTCAGGGTGTAAAAGAGAACTAGCAATTAAGAAGTGATTCCAGGCTCCTCACAACCTCCCAATCAGAGGCGTTACTTGATTCAGTTTGTCGTTACATAAGGGCTGGAACTTAAAAGAGCGTTTTAAATTGACATGGCGTAACGAATTGAAATTGAATACTTTCTTTCCTTGTAGGAACAGAAGTAAACTAAAAGAATAGTCATCAACAAATACCACCTCTGCTGCATCAAAATCATGTTTAACCTTGAGAATTGACCAAAAAGGAGTATTATATGAATCAAACAATGAAGTATTTCTGTTGTGTCTAGGGTTGAGGCTGCCCAATACACTTTGTAACCTTGATAAAAGTTCAAAATAGTTTGTGCGGTCTGGTAGGGGATAACTTATTTTCCACTCTGCAACCTGTTTTCCCACATACACAATGTTGCAAGCCAATTGCTAATCATTGCTATAATGATTTTATAACAAATGTTCAGATCACTAGTTCTACTAGTGTTGATCCTCACAGATAGGGCAAGACTTGATACGTATCCCCTTATTCACTAAATATTCCATTTTTTTTTTTTTTTTTTTTTTTAATTATATCACCCCAAACAAGGCGGTAACGCCACTGATGTGCAGGGGGCTACATAAGAGTGAGAAGATTAGAAAAGAGAAAAACAGGAAACCGCATCCTAAACAGAAAACAAGGGATGAGCTTCTTCACCTGTTCAATAGACGTGGGCGGAGTGTGAACCGGGCGATAGTTTAGTCTATCTACTCCAATTGAAAAAAAAAAAACAGTGAGAAGATTAGAAAAGAAAAACCGGAAACCGCATCCTAAACAGGAAACAAGGGACAAGCCTCTTCACCTGTTCAATAGACGTGGGTGGAGTGTGAACCGGGCGATAGTTTAGTCTATCTACTCCAATTTTGTACGAAGGATGATCTACCCATGCAGCTTTTTCATAGGAACTGCGACTTTTCGGTATAAACCTCCACGTGGCTCCAACACCGAACAATATAACCACTATAGTTCTTGATAATCTTCAATTCCTTTTGCCTCCACTATCCCAAGTCATCCACCTCTTTGGAATAATTCTTGAACCTTGTATTGCGAAAAGATTAGTTTCGTTAGTATAAAAGCCACTTTTTTTTAACACGAATCTTATGGGAAATTTGTAAATCTGATTTGATTAAAGCAAATAGAAATAGTAAGACTTATTTAGAAACAGTGACATGTTTGTGGTGCTATATGCCTCAAATAAATATGGATCGGAAATGGATTGTTTGGTAAGGGCGGATAACATCCCGAAATTACTTCGCAAGTCAGAGTCAAAAGGAAAGGCAATAGACAAGAGATGCTAAAGTTACCGGTTTGATAGCAAAATCTTAATCAATTGGAAAACTGAAAGCGATGCGACGAAACTAATACCAAACACAATAAGTCTACAAACGCGCAGGATCTTTAATAAATGCAGTAACATGTTTGGCGCAATATGACTGCAAGCGGTAATGAAACTAATTGTATCGATGCCCCGGAAATATGACGTCTTATTTTATTTTTCCTTTATAAAAGAAGAGAAAAATGTTATCCACGAGGAAATCTCTCTCTGTGTGCCATGTTCTATCAAGGTGTAAGCGGCCACCGTTCTCCCAAACTTTATTTTCTTATTATTGTTCGTAGGGTTGTTTTTGGTTTACTCATTTTATTTACTTGGACATATTTGTTCTTAAAAAAAAAAGCAAAAAAGCAGATGAATACGATATTATGTTAAATGGACATTTCATCACTGTGTAAATAATTTCTGTATCTATATTTATATATATATATGGTCATCCACAGCAGATCTGTTTCTCTGTATCACAGCTCATCAGATTGTTTTTAGCCAAGATTGAAACCCGACCATTGTCATCAGTCGGCTATGGGCGCTCGGTTGAAGAAGGGATACTTTTAGCGTGTGATATACCATGTAAACACACACCAGTAGCTAAAAGTGTTCTGTTTCATTACTGAAACTATATACACATATCGTTGTTTATTTAGGCATGAATCCCACTTTTATACAAGTTTCTTTAAAGACGGATGATACTGCAATTAAGATTTTTTATTTAATTTTTCTTGTGTTCGTAGAAGTATTTTCTTTTCTGGACGCAAAGTGTATAAAAACCGTTTAAGTATTCTGCTTATCCAATAGTTTTCGGCTATTCATTTAGCCATTACCAAGGATTTTTATTCTTTATTTTTAACAGAATACGTGCTTTTGTTTATGTTATAGGAATGCTATATATATATATATATATATATATATAAATGTATCTGTAAAAACACCGTTGGGATAAAGACAAAAGGAAATCTTTTCTTTATCAGCGTATTTCGTCTTCTGATTACAAGGTAATGTAAGGATTCTATTTTGCAACAATTACCTTAAAAAAGTTAATCAGAGAACGAAACGTGCTCATAAAGAAAAAAATCCTTTTCTCTTTATTCATATATCGTTCATTCAGTAATGAATTAGAACACTCTTAGCTACTGGCGTATCTTTACATCGTATATCACACGCTAAAAGTCTGCCTTCTTCTACCGAGCGATGACGATTCGGTCGGGTTTCAATCCTGGCTAAAAAGCAATCGGATGTCTAATCGTATTGATGAGCTGTGATACAGCGTAACAGTTCTCTCTGCGGATGACTATATATATATATATATATAAACAAATTAAGTAACAAATTAATAACCTACAAAAGAACACATTAACACGAGTAAATGTAAGAATAATAATAGTAATAATAAACAAAGAATTTAGTAATCAGCAACAAATGATGGTTAAAAAGTTAACACTATAAAATAGCTAAAGACAAAAACGTTTGTATTCACAATTATTCCTACTCAACAGCTTTAAGAATAATTTAAACTAACCGTTACCTCCTACCCAATAACCGTTAGAACAATATAACAGACATTACTACCCATAATGCACTATTGACCAGTATATATATATATATATATATATATATATATATATATATATAATATTTACAATGATGATAGGAATGCTTTTTTTCTGATTTTTGTTGTAGCTACAATTCCTTTTTGGATAAATTTTATGAATTTAAGCAGAGTATCAGACTGTGCGTTGTGGTACAGTGGATATCGACAAGAAACCGGGGAGCCGAGTTCGAATTCCAGTTGAATCCATTGTATTCACTTACGCGCAAATACCCTTGGGAAAGGTATTAATCCGTCTCTTCCTTCCAGTTATGGGTTAAATAGCAGGACAGATTGGGTTCTATAGCCTTAGTCGGTAACCATTCTACTGCAGAAAGCAATGGCAACCTACTGCGGGATAATCTTCTGCCCAGTCAGTATCAAGCGCGTATCACGTATGGCACTTAACTGACTGATAAAACTGTCAACAAGTTTTCATTTTACAGATGAAAATTCTAGATGTAAGCATAAATTTCGATCGCACGTCTGCCTTGTTGGACTCGCATAGGTCTTTTTGCTTTACAATAAACATTGAACTGCAAAAAATTAAATGCAGTGCTCATTATTCTTCTCTCTATTTAATTCTTGTTCTTTTCTTGTTCTCTCCTTAACAGTGTTTTTCCATATTCTCTAAGATTCGGTAATTCCTTGCAATTTCGCGGTTTTATTGCCTGGAGTGAAATTATTTAAATTAAAAAAAAAACACTCACTTCTGTCCACCTGACTCCCCAATCTCCCCAAACATTACAGATAGAATATTTTTTTCTTCTAAGAGATCAGTTCGTTTGGCAAGGGCAATTTTTCTTAACGGGGTTAACGGTGTGGTTTTAATAAACACTGCGGAAGTTCGAAAAATTTCGTGGAGGAATGACCCTTCCACTTCTAAGTCACGTAAGCGTAAACTTTTGGTTGAGATTGGAATTTATTTTGAAGCGTGCTAAGAAATTAACCTAGACCAGCGTTTCGCAACATTTTTACTCTTGCGTAACCCTTAAAATACATTTCATATCTCAAGGAACATCTGCGCAAAAAATAAAATCCATCGTGCACATCTACAAATCTACCATCCGCCCGTGTATTGAATATTGCTACCACATCTGGTAGCAATATTTGTCTTACATCCATTCATTTTCATTTCAGTCTACGGTTTCACTTTAACATGGCACTTTTTGATACTTTAAAAAAATTTTCCGACACCTTTTCATTAAGAAGCCTCATTTATTACACACTGAGAAAAAATCGGATTCATCTAAATAATTATTTATAATTACTGAAAACTTTCAACCTCCTCCTGATTTAGCTTGCAACCTGGGGTAAAATGATTACTCGTGAATATCTAAACTTATTTATAAATGGAACTTTGTCTCTGTGTGTGTGTGTGTGTCTGTGTGTGTGTCTGTGTGTGTGTGTGTCCGTTACATATAGACTCCGAAACGGCTGAAGCGATTTTCTGGAAAATTTACACAGTTATACTATAAGCCTCTGCGAGTGTTCTTAGCTAGGTGTTGTATCGAGGTACCCCCGATAAATATCGAAAATTGATAATCGAAAAAATCTGGTTATAGAAGGAGTGGTCCGATTTTAATCAAATTTGATACACTCATAGACAAAAACATAAGAAACGATATTCAGCAGTTTTAAGTTTGCAGTTCTTACAATAATGCAGAAAATCGATATATATATATATATATATATATATATATATATAGACATATATATATATATATATATATATATATATATATATGAAGCAAGATGTTTGTGTGTGTGTCTGTTTATCTGCCTGTATGTCTGTATTTATTTCAGCTCTTTTATTTTAGTTTTTGCTTCCGGTTAGGCTCTAAGTAGGTATAATTGTAGTTCTTAGTCTCAGCCATGATACCATTTACTCAGAAGACTTATTTAGCCTTCAAAATTCAGTTTACAACGAAAAAAACTTATCTGATATCGACACCAGGAAATCAAAATTTGTCTTACATCCATTCATTTTCCTTTCAGTCTACGGTTTCGCTTTAACTGGAAACAACTATTGCTTTTTATTCTTTCGTGCCAACGTCCAAAGTGTCTGAGCTCCAGGACCATGGATTAGTTTTAAAGCTTTCATTACACCCGAGCAACGCCTGGTTATGCTGCTAGTATGAATTATAGATAAATTATAAAGCAGTATGTTTATGAACTCAAATTAAAATAAGTAACTAATTAAATAAATGACTAAATAAATATAATTAAAAAACTAATTTTAAATTCTTAAAAATATATCATTAGCAAGAGAAAATTAAGTGCAAAGTTGCCCGATTACTGTTGTTCAAACAAAACCTATTCAGATAACCGTTTCTGCATTGTTATTATTATTATTATTATTATTATTATTATTATTATTATTATTATTTCGCTTTTTCCTGATGAGAGGTTAAAAAAAAAAAGAGAAAGTTACAAGAGAGAAAGAAGATAAAGAGATAAAAGAGAGTGGAAGATAGAGTGAGAGATAGATAGAGAAGGAAACAGAAAGATAGACGGACAGATAGATAGATAGAAAGATAGACAGGCAGATAGATAGAGAAGGAAAAAGAAAGATAGACGAAAGTGATAAAATGGTGCTCGAGACAGTGCGTTTGCGCGTAGAGACGAGAAACGTAACCGAACGCGTCCAGATATGCCATTAATCTTAACAGAATATTTATTGTGTTTCATGTTTTTCGCGGCACCGTATCGTTGGTTGCGCGAAACGCGGTTGAATCTCAATAAAAGACGATGAAATCGAATCATGATTCTTTTTGTTCGTGATCCGCACTACAACTGCTGTAGTATATTTAATAAAATCGTAAACATTCCTGCGGAGTGGGAATGAAATATGAGAGCCTTTTCAGCGAGATAGAAACATAATATGTCAAAAGTGCTGAAACGGATACACATTAAATTGTGTTATCTATCATTCGAGATGACTCATATATATATATATATATATATATATATATATATTACTCTGGTCTTATCTATGTGTTTATCTCAGACTGTTATGTTTGTATGTATGCATTTATGTATCAATATATCTGTTTATCACAGTCTATTCTTATATTCTTATCTATGTCAGGCTGATAACTATCTATTATTATATCAGTCTGTTTTTATCTATCTATCTATCTATCTATGCCTTGGTAAGGTCCATCAAAGGACGAAACACGTAGTCGAGAAAAATATAATTTTACACACACACACACACACACACACACACACACACACACACACACACACACACACACACACACATGTATCTATCTATCTATCTATCTATCTATCTATCTCTCTCTCTCTCTCTCTCTCTCTCTATATATATATATATATATATATATATATTCATTTCTTTGCCTTGATAGTCCATCCCCGGATGAAACAGGTAAGCGAGAAAATGTAATTTTACACACACACACACACACACACACACACACACACACACACACACACATATATATATATACATATATATTTATTAGTATGTTCTTATCTATGCGTCAATCTATCTCAGAATGTTATCTGTCTATCTCTCTCTCTCTCTCTCTCTCTCTCTCTCTATATATATATATATATATATATATATATATATATATATCTTTGCCTTGATAGTCCATCCCCGAATGAAACAGGGAGGCGAGAAAATGTAATTTTACACACACACACATACACACACACACGCACACACAGATATATATATATACATGTATATTTATTAGTATGTTCTTATCTATGCGTCTATCTATCTCAGAATGTTATCTATCTATCTATCTATCTATCTATCTATCTATCTATCTATCTATCTATCTATCTATCTATGTGGCCGTCTATTATATATCCCTCTGTCCACAATTAGAAACATCGGTAAATACATTCAAGCAAGTGTGAAATAACGGGAAATGTTTCATCAATTTGATCCCAAACAAAGCGGAAAAATGCGGATGGCAACGGAAAAATAGTAAGAAATCCGAAAATAGGAAAAATCCTAAAATAAACTGAAAATACATTTTTTTTCTTTTTTTATGGTCGATGTAAAATCGAAATATATGCGAAAATCGAAAGTATGAAGGAAAAACTCGATAGAAATAGAGTGTTAGAAAATAGATAGAGAGAATGAGGTATAAGAGAGCGAGGAGATCTTTCGAATATGAGAAATAACGAACGCGAATAGAATGACTGATAATATAAGCACCTGAAGTTGAAAAATCAACAGGGATAAAATTAGTGAAGAAGAAAATATCGAGAGCGTAACTGCATGAGAGAAAGGAAGGGAGAATAAATTGGAGGGAGAGAGCGGGAGAAAGAATTGTGAAGGAGACCAGAATAACGAGAGAATAGCGAGAGAGGAGTAGAAAGAACAAGCGAAAGAAAGAAAGATGCTGGGTGAGAGAGAGAAAGTGTGTTTATAAGAGAGAGGATGCGAGTAGAAGGAAGAGAATGCTAGACTAGCTGCATCGGGAGTAAGAGAGAACAAAAGAAATCGAGAGAGAGAGAGAGTTAGAAAAAAGAGAAAAAAAGGTAAAAAGACAGCGTGAGAGTTTATGATATAGAAATAGGTGCTTTAATAGATGATTTTCATAAAATATTACTGCTGTTGTGAGTAAGATCCTCACTTAGTGATCTAGACGTGCCTTACTTGTGCCATACTAAAACACGAAAGTGAGAAGCGGGAAACATTGTATGAAGAAGACAAAATGAGAAAAGAATAAAAAAAAACGAAACTAAAAAGAAAAAAAAACGCCAATGAAAGAATTAAGGAAAAAGAAGAAAAAGAAAGAGAATGAAGAAAGAATACAGAAATTATAAGCGAAAAAATAAAGATCACTAATGAATTAAATGAAGAAGAAAGAATAAAATTGTGTTATTCAAAGATAAAACAAGCGAAGCAATATAAGGCAGCGATTTCCAATGGCTTACATTGAAAATGGCTGAAATATAATGGAAATGTAGGAGGCCGAAAAACTTTCTTTTTTTTTTTTTTTTTCTAAAAAGAAAGGAAGAGACAAGTCGAAGGAGAAGGAAGAGGAGTCAAATTAACGAAATTACTGAGGGGGGAATTTGGTAAAAAAGAAAGAGATCGAGCGAGCCTCGGAAATTAATCGGATAGGGAAAGAAAGAAAAAAAAATAGAGGGGAAAGAAACGCCGAATAGTAGCCGGGCGTAGCGACAGCGAATGCTGGTGATATTTATCTTTTCGGCGAAGCAGTTTTATGAATATGTACGCAGCAACTCTCATACATAAATGCAAACCTACCAATAAATAAATAGATATATAAATAAATAAGGAAAGTCTTCGATATGATATTCATTTTTTGGTTTGAATAACCAGATATAGATAAACCATAAGGACATAAGATTGTTGGATATTCACGCCATTTTTGTTTTTGCTTACGAACACGTATACACCAATGCGAAACAACGTACAATAACTACATGGATAATTACAAAACGCATATACGTCTGTATGTCCTTTCAATTCTGATAAAGATCGCGTCTATGAATATGTGATTTGCATCACTTATTTATTTATTTGTCCTATTTTTTCCTAATAATCGATGTTCGTTTAACCGCGCCCGGATTCTATCTAATGATTCCTATTTTGGACGCAGAAACGACAGAATAAGACATGGAAACGAAATCCATACATTTATTGCTATAATTTGGACTCATTTTGTTTTCATACATATTCAAATGTATCCGATGGTTGGTTTCAATGTAGATCACGTGCCAGCAAGTCTTGCAATACCACCCACACAATCAGCACCATTCTTGTTGATTTTAGTAGGGTAACGCTTTACTAGGATGTGCTTTCTTGTATAGTGGATATCGACTCGAAACGCGACATCGGAGTGCCGAGTTCAAGTTCCAGTTGAATTCCTTGCATTCACTTACGCGCAAATACTCTTGAGAAATCTAATAATCCGTCTCTTCCTTCCAGTTATGGGTTAAACAATCGGACAGACTGGGTTCTATAGCTTTGGCTGGCAACCAGTCTACCGGAGAAAGTAATGGTAATCTATTGCGGGATAATCTTCTGCTCAGTCAGTCATGTCTCTTTCGAGACATGATCGCCCAAAGCTTGTATGGCACTTAACTGACTGACTGAATAAAATAGTTGAAAACATGATTAAGACTTCTACTGAGCTAATGGGGGATCGGTTATATCTTGTTATGAAGTAATAAACTGAGCCCCCACTAATTAATACTTAATAATATAATATATTTATTTTCCTTTAGCTATGAGTCAAATAACAGAAAGCAATGGCAACCTACTGCGGGATAATCTTCTGCTCAGTCAGTCATGTCTCGTTCGAGACATGTTCGCCCAAAGCGTGTATCATGTATGGTACTTAACTGACTGACAGAACGTTTTACTGGGAACAAAGCACCTGCATATAGATTGGCAATATACTGAATGCATAAATAAATAAATAACATTTTAAAAAAGGCTCTAAGACAGAGATGCCTCCAATAAATGAATTTATTTCACCTGTACAGCGATGACATGATTAGAGAAATACAATTCCAGTCATTAGTGGGCACAATTTTAATTTCCGTACAGACACGTATGTTTTATGACTTTGATTCTGATTCATATATTTCCATACAAGCATTTATGACTTATGACAAAGATGCTGATTCACATATTTATGTACAGGCACTTACTTTTTATGATACCGCCGTTGATTCATATATTTCCATAAAGGCGTTTAATATTTATGACACAGATGCTGATTTACATATTACCGTACAGACACGTATGTTTTATGATACTGATGCTGATTCATATATTTCCATACAAGCGTTTATGACTCATGACAAAGTTGCTGATTCACATATTTATGTACAGGGATTTACATTTTATGATACAGCCGTTGATTCATATATTTCCATAAAGGCGTTTATGCTTTAAGACACTGATGCCGATTCGTGTATTTCCTTACAGTCACTTATTTTTATGGCACAAATGGCGATTCATATATTTATATCGAAGTGCATATGTTTTATGACACTGATTTTGATTTACGTAATGTCTTTTTCATGACATAAATATTGATTTATATATTATATACATCCACGTATGTTTCATGGCACAGATACTGATTCATATATTTCCGTACAGGCACTTATTTTTTTATGAAACCGATGTTAATTCATATATTTCTGTACACGCGCTTATGATTTATGATACTGATGCTAATATATGATTAAGCTCTGCTTATTCAAATACTAGCAGTATAGCCCGGCATTGCTGGGGTGTAATGAAAGCTTTAAAACTAATCCATGGTCCTGGAGCTCAGACTCTTTGAATGTTGGCACGAAAGACTAAAAAGCAATAGTTGTTTCCAGTTAAAGTGAAACTGTAGACCGAAAGAAAAATGAATGGATGTAAGACAAATTTTGATTTCCTGGTATCAATATCAAATGAGTTTTTTTCGTCGTAAACTGAATTTTGAAGGCTAAATAAGTCTTCTGAGTAAATGGTATCATGGCTGAGACTAAGAACTACAATTATACATACTTAGAGCTAAACCCGAAGCAAAAACTAAAATAAAAGGGCTGAAAAACTGATTTTGATCAGACCCGGTTGGATATCGGGGTATCGATTTCCAAATATAGGAGTCAAATAAGTCATCCAAGAATAAAACTGCAGCCTTGAAACTTCTGAATATCGTTTCTTATGTCTTTGTCTATGAGTGTATCAAATTTGATTAAAATCGGACCACTCCTTCTATAACCTGATTTTTTTCGATTATCGATTTTCAGTAATTATCGGGGTTACCTCGACACAAATCCTTGCTAAGAACACTCGCAGACGCTTATAGTATAACTGTGTAAATTTTCAAGAAAATCGGTTCAGCCGTTTCGGAGTCTATAGTATACGGACGCACACACAGACACACACACACACACATACATACACACAGACATAGTTCCATTTATAAATAAATTTAGATTTCGGAATACGTACCTATGTTTATGGCTCTAATGCTGATTCTTATAACACATCACTCAATATGTTCCGGGCCTGATATATAGATGTCGCCACTAATAAAAGACATATGATTTTTATGAAGTATTAATATTCAAATTGCATTTGACAAAATTTGAACTCAAACGTATTATTAGTTTACAAATTACAGTTATCTAAGTGATGCTACTTTAGCAAGCTTTCAAAACAACGGAAAAGTCTGAATTCCGTGTGTTGATAAAGCATTGCTTTCTGATGGGAAATATGCTGTTCAAGCAGAAATGTGCTATTCGGACTCTGCTCCATCGGAAACAGCGGTTAAGTGGTGGTATGCTGATTTTAAGTGCGGTCATACAGATACAAATGATACTGAACGCTCAGGTCCCCTCAAATCAGCAGTTGTCCCGGAAAACAAAACAAAAAAATCCACAAACTCGTTTTGGCCGATCGTAAATTGAAGTTTCGTGAAATAGCAGAGGAGTTGAACATATCAGAAGGCAGCGTATTTACCATTTTGCATGAACATTCGTCAATGAGAAAGCTGTTTTCAAAGTGAGTGCCGCGTTTGTTCACAGTCGATCAAAAACAACAACATATCGAGGATTCAGAGCGTTGTTTGCAACTGTTTCAACGCAACAAGTAGTTTTTGGTAAATATGCAACAAGGGATGAAACATGGATTCACCCCGGAGTCAAATTGGCAATCAGCTGAATGGACAGCAGCAGATGCAAGTCGTCTAAAGCGACCAAATACGCAAACATCAGCATCAATTACCTTGAGAAAGAAAGAAGCATCAATAGCGAATATCATATAGCATTATTAGTGCGTTTGAAGGATGAAATCGCTCCCCACTAAAAGCAGTCACAAATGAAGAAAAAAACATCGACCTTTCATCAAAACAACGCACCGTGTCAGAAGTCGATCGCAATGATGGCAAAACTACATGAATTTTTTTTTTTAATCATATCACCCCAAGCAAGGTGGTGACGCCACTGATGCGCATGGGGCTACTTAAGAGTAAAATGATTGGAAAAGAGAAAGTCGGGAACCACATCCTAAACAGGAAACAAGGGATGAGCCTCTTCACCTGTTCAAAAGACGTGGGTATAATGTGAAACCGGGCGATAGTTAAGTCTATCTACTCCAATTGAGAACCAAAAAAAAATAAGAGAAAAGAAAAAAAAGTGAAAGATTCGAAAAAAAATAAAAATAAAAAAAAGCCGGGAACCACATCCTAAACAGGAAACGAGGGATGAGCCTCTTCACCTGTTCAAAAGACGTGGGTGGAGTGTGAACCGGGCGATAGTTAAGTCTATCTACTCCAATTGCACTTCAAATTTCTTCTGTTCTCTAGATCTGGCCTTCAGCGACTACTGGCTGTTTGCAGACCTCAAAAGAATGCTCCAGGGAAATAGATTTGGCTCCAGTGAAGAAGTGATATCGGAAAGTGAGGCGTATTTTGAAGTCAAAGACAAATCGTTTTACAAAAAAGGCATCGAATCGTTATATTAGCGTTGGAATTAATGTATCAACCTAGAAAGAAATTATGTTACGAGCCTGGTGTTGACTCATATATTTCGTACAGTAACTTGTATTTTATGATACCGATAAAAATTCAAATACTTGTGTAAGGCACTTATGATTTACGACACTGATGCTGATATACTTCCGTACTGACAATTATGTTTTATGACACTGATAATGATTCATATATCTGCATAGCGTTACATATGGTGATTCATATATTTTGGAATATATACTAATGTTTTATTACTCTAATGTTAATACATATATTTTCAGACAAAGATTTATTTTTATGACACTGATAATGATTCATATATTTACGAGCGGCAGTGATGTTTTATGACACCAAAATGATTCATATATTTCTGTAGAAGCACTTATGTTTTATGACACTGATATTGATACATATATTTATATACGGCGACTTATGTTTTATGACACAGTGGCTGATTCACATATTTTTGTACAGACACTTATGATATATGACACTGTTGCTGATTCGTATATGACATTGATATTGATTCATATACAGTATTGTGCAAAAGTATTAGGACAAGACCTATTTTTCTTTTATGAGGCATCAAAATAAAGTTTAAAATCACCCCTGTCCTAACACTTTTGCACACAACCGGTAGTGTGCAAAAGTATTATGATAGGGGTGATTTTCCTAAAAACCTCACTGAAATTCAAATACAGGGTGAAAAGCTAGTAAATTGCTAAAAATATTGATTATTTAAAACTAGGTGTAAAAGAAATGTATTAAAAAGAAGTTATATTTAATTTTTCTTATTTTCTATTAAACAAGTTATTTTGAAACTACTCATTATTCTATTATCCTTGGATATGGCTGACTTTTTTCTTATTCCCCCCTCTCAAATTGATAAATCTAATCACACTTTGGGAACAAATAGAACCTGCTTGGCAGGAGATACCATTAGATACATTGAAGAAGCTTGGGATATCAATGCCTGACAGAATGAAGGCTGTGATCAAAGCAAAATGCTATTATACTAAATATATTTTTTAATAAGTATTTTTTCTTGTTAAAGCATTTGTTGAGTAAATCAAATAAAATTATTTTAATTAAATTGTTCATTTTCTGTTAATATGTCTCATAAAAGATTTTGTTTGTTTGTTTGTGTTGAGGTTTAACGACCTATCAATCCTTAAGGGATCATTTAAGCTCATAACCAATGATTTTGGGTAAGGTTATTTTATTTTTACAACATTTTTCTTTTTCGAGTATCAAGATTCATTGGGATTTGTTTTTAAGAGCAGGGTCCCCGTAGTCCTACGCTTGTTATTTAACCCATAACTGGAAGGAAGGGATGGATTAATACCTTTCCCAAGGTTATCAGTGCTTAAGTGAATGCAGGGTATTCAACTGGAATTCGAACTCTGCTCACTGATTTCTCTTTCCGAGCCGATATCCACTGCACCACAACGCACATCCGTCATTATACGCTTACAGCACCTGGTATTCCCAAGCGGTCACCCATCTAAGTACTGACCAGGCTCAACGTTGCTTAACTTCGGTGATCGAGTGAGAACCGGTGTATTCAACGTGATAGGCCGTAAGCCATTCATAAAAGATATAATGGTTCTTGTCCTAATACATTTGCAATGTACTGTATATCTGGACACATGTTTTAGAACATTCATGCTGTTTTGTGACAGAAATGCTGATTCATATATTTCTGTTCAACACTTTAAGTTTACGACACTGATACAAGTTCATTATATACTTTTACAGGCAGTTACGTATGATGACACTGATAATTTTTCACGCACGTTTATGACACTGACGCTGATTCATATATTTTAGAATGTAATTATGTTCTATGATACTGATACTGATTCATATATATATATATATATATATATATGTAAACATGTTTCGGAAATTAACACATTTCCGCAATAAAATTTATCGTAAAATAATCAGGCCGGTAGATATAAATATAAAATACTGTTTAATTAAAAACAGAATATCTACTTAAATACGAGTATCGGTAAAAATAATGTTCAAAATAATTCATTACAAATATATATATATATATATATATATATATATATATATATATATGACTGTACAGGCAGCTATGATTTATGTCATTAACTCTTAATCACATATTTACGTAAAGTCTCTTATGTTTTATGACAGAGATGCTGATTAATAGATTTCTGTACCGGCACTTATGATTTATGAAACTGATGGTTATACATATATTTATGTACAGATATAACAATATTTTGTGCTCCGATTAATATGGCCTTGAGCTAGACTTGAGACACTAGAAAATAATTTTTGCAATTGAATTTAAGAAGCAGAATGTTCTTGTTTATTGATTAAAACTAATTATTTCTGCGTTGGACAAAGAGAACAATAGAAATTAAAATGAAAAAAATATAGACAAATAATCATCTGTAAACAGTCTAAAGGCGAGCTAGCTATTGAACGTATAAAATCATTACTTAGTGAACTTTTTGGTACTGTTTTTCTTACTTAAATGGCAGAAGAAGAAATTTGAGAATTTCTAAAAATAGTGCTGATTTTTAAAATAAACGAAATCGAGCGCTAGCAAGCTGACACGATTCATCGAATTCGACCTTCGTTCCATGAAAATCGTGCGGAAGCAACTCTTTGTTAATTAGAAGCTATAGACACACGTGTCTAATTGACGTATCGTCTTGGTAATGGGCGAAGCGAGACTATTTTGAGGACCCTAGATGTTATGCCAGGATTTTCATCGGAGGCCACAATTTGAACAACATAAGATACGCAGATGATACAGTGCTGATTGCAGATACGGAAACGAAACTACAAGACCTCCTACAGAAGGTAGCTGAAGAGAGTGACAAGAAAGGACTACAAATAAACTGCAAGAAAATCGAATGCGCTGTCATCAGCAAAAAGAGCAGCCCAAAATGTCAAATACAGGTGGGAGATGCTAAAATCAGGCAGGTACAAAAATTACCCGGGTAGTGTTCTAACAGAAGACGGAAAGTGTGACGCAATATCTGAAGGCGAATTGGCATGGCAAAAGGCGCGTTCATGAAGCTGAGTCGAGTATTAAGAGACAGGAAGATTTTGCTAGAAACAAAAATTAACTTTTACAGCGAGACACGGAAACGAAACTAGAAGATCCCCTGCAGGAGGTAGCTGAAGAGAGTGACAAGAAAAGAATACAAATAAACTACAAGAAAACCGAATGCATAGTCATCAGCAACAATTGCAGATCCTTGGAGAACCTGATACTAACAGGCCAGACAGAGAGAAAAATATATAAAAGAAAGCAGCGGATAAAATATTTGAAAAGGCCTGAGTAAGTGGATGACAGAACGGGGGTTGCGTGGTGTTACAGGAGAAAGTGTGCTAAGAGCTACCAGGAATAGGGAGACGTAGAGGACCGTGATCGCTTACATTCTGAAAAGACAAGGCACATAGAAAAAGAAGACGAAGACGAAGAAGAAAAATGGGCGAAGAAAATATATCCTGCCCCTTCATGCCGGATGACTTTATATAAAAACTCTTTTACCGATGAGTGTAGCAGATTCGGCCTTTTCATCAAGGAGAATTCAGCCGGTCATCAAGGAAAATTCGGCCGACAGGCTTTGTGCCTAGTCGCCGCCTAGGCGGGGGCTGGGTAGTGAGAAGAGATTTTTCGACCGCCACTGAGGAAAATTGGTCCGGCTGCTTGATAAGAAATGTTTGCACCTTCTCGCCTCCATCGCCAATACCAATTTAAAGGATCCGATTTGATCTTACTCACCCCCAATGATCACTGATTGAGTATGGGTATTTCCTATGTATTTTTCTTCCGTTGCATTGTCGATCTAGAGCACGTGCATCGCGCCGAATTAGCTTATTAAATGCACTTGCAAGAAGAGTAAAAGCTCAATCAACTATCTCTGATATGATTGGCTAGAATTTGTTCATTTGTTCTGCAGGACTATCCATCAAACAAAGTTCGACAGAATTGGCTTTATTTAAGGACTACGTCCAATAAAGGTCTACCATGTTCACGAGACCAATGCACCAAGGCGTGTTCGGTTTTCGGATCGAATATGGAACACAACGTAAGGTCTTTGGATTAAGTTCTGCTTAATTCACTTCTATGACCCGGTTAATGGGTTACACAGACAATTTATGAAATTGAAATTGATTCATATCTTTCCGTACGGAAACTTATATTTCAACACACTGATGTTGATACATATAGTTAGGCTTAGGAGCAACTCGAGGTGGTGTAATGGTTAGCAAGCTTGCCTTGTTAGAATCATTACAGTTGTGTAGTGAGTACAAGCCTCACTGGAAGTCCCATACTTTCAGCCTGGTGTTACATCTAAACTACGCTTAAAAAATCACCATAAGGCTTAGGCACTTATGTTTTCTGACACAGATGCTGATTAATATATTTCTGTATAGATAGTTATGATTTATGACACTTATAGAGAGTTATGATTTATGACACTAGTAATGATTTATATCTTTGTAAAAGCACTTATGCTTTATGACAGATATGATGATTAATATGTCTCGGTACAGTTAGTTATGGTTTATGGCACTGCAGTACTTATATTTTATGGCACTAATTCGTATATTTTCGTACAGACACTTATAACACTGATACGGAATCATATTTTACTGAACAGTCAGTTATGTTTTGTTACTCGGGTTAATTCATATATTTCTGTAGAGGCAGGTATGTTTCATGAAATCGATGTCGATTCATGTATTTTCGAATAGACACAAAATTTATGGCATTGATGTTGATTCACCAGTTGTATTTTATGACATCTATGCTGATTCATATATCTATGAGGCAGTTGTATTTTGTGACACATATGCTGTTTTATATATCTAGGTGGCAGTTGTATTTCATGACACAGGTACTGATTCAGATATCTAGGAGGCAGTTGTATTTTCTGACACGGATACTGATTCTTATATTTAGGAGGCAGTTGTATTTTCTGACACAGATGCTGATTCATATATCTAGGGGTCAATTGTATTTCATGACACAGATGCTGTTTCATATATCTAGGAGGCACTTGTATTTTTGTCACGGATACTGATTCATATATCTAGTGGTCAATTGTATTTTATGACACAAATGCTGTTATATATATCTTGTAGGCAGTTGTATTTTTGTCACAGATGCTGATTCATATATCTAGGAGGCAGTTGTAATTTGTGACACAGATGCTGATTCATATATCTAGGCATCTCTGTTTTATGCACTAACGTTAGTTAAGTACAGACAATTTTCTTTTATGATATTCCTACGATTCATATCTTTCAATACAGGTTCTTAGGATTTATGGCACTGTTTCTGTTTCGTATATTTTGTACGTGTAGTTGTGTTTTATCACACTGATGCTGATTTATAAATTTCTGTATGGAGATTTCTGTTTCATGACACTGATTCTTTTTCTTTAATCATTTAACCCCAAGCAAGGCAGTTTTACTGCCACTTGCGCAAGGGGTTACATAGAGGGAAAGTGGTGAGAAAGAGGGGTAGGCTATAGAGGGTGTCAGGAGGGGATAATAGAAGGATTAGAATACTGGTGTGATTGGGGTGCAGTGGATGGAGAAAATACTTTAGAGAAAGAATGCAAATTGGTGAGATAGAGATGACTATTGACCTTACAATTAAATTCTTGGAGTTTGTAGCAGTCGAGGAAGCAAGTATACGGAAGGGAATTCCACAGGCGGGAAGTGCGAAAAAAGAAGCTGTTAGAGTAGAAATTGCGGTTACATTTTATCGGTTTCACTGTAAAAGGGTGGGACCTAGTTGCTTGTGCAGTAGCTCGAGTAAATTCATATATAGGGGGAACCAGTAAGTTAGGTTAATTGGAGCAGAAACCATGAAAGTATTTGTAGAAAAGGCACAGGGAAACCACATCGCGCCGGTGAGAGAGCGACTGCATCCGCACTGCAAAGTCGGTATCAATCACATTACGGATTCTCCGGTGGATTTTGTCAAGAACCCCGAGGTGAATAGCATAGGCACCTGACCAGATATGGCAGCAGTATTCAATATACGGGTGGATGGTAGATTTATTCTTTGAATTTAATTTTGGAGAATTGTAATTTTCGATGTACTTTTTGCATGAGCGTAAGAGGAGGAAATAATTACAGTTCATCAAAAGTTTTAGGCTCATTCATTTCTAAGATAATCAAAATGTATTTTATTTAATTTTACCAACAATTTCTGTACTTTAACTTTTTTGTGGTTTTACATTTTTCGAATAGCATCAGCCAAAATAACATCCCAAAATGCCAAATACAGTTGGGAGATACTAAAATCAAACAAGTACAAACATTTAAATACCTAGGAAGTGTAAAGATTTATGTCTCCGAAAGTGTTTAAAAAAAGATTACATCAAATATTTTTCTTTTTTGTTTCTCTTTTACGAATTTTATACTCAGTTCAACATACTATCTACCGTGTTAAAATACATTTAATATACACTACCAGCCATAATTATTCGGCCACCCCAGTTTTTTTTTTAAAGAAATTATGTATTTCATACTATTTTTAAGTGGATAATTATAAATTAAAACAGAATGGTTCTTTTGTTATTATTACTTTCCAAAATTTTGCAAGGCATAGAATCAAAGATGAGCTCGTTCGAATCACCCTAATTTCTTTTCATTCTTTCAGTGATGAAACTGCAATATAGGTAATTATTAAATATTTATTAACTCATTTGATGCACTTGTTATTGTGCAGTATTAACAAAAGAACCATTCTATTTTCATTTACAATTATTCACTTGGCAGTAAATACTAAAACATAGTATGAAATACATCATTCCTTACATTTGATATGGTATTTTTGATATTATGTACTAATATCCGTTGATAGTTGTATTTGGGTTGTTTCTGATGTGCTGATTAATAGGTGTATGGAATATACTATATTTCGAAAGGTGAAAAGTCAGTCGATGAGAAAGAGTAGTGAATGTGTATCCAATGTACGAACTTAATGTTGTTTTTATTGTTAATATTGGAGAGGCAATCACCCGGAGAACAAGAGAATTGACAATCATCATAACTTATACATAGAGTTATTCTTCAAATACTGAGTTATTAATAATAATAAGGTATGCTTTTTTTAACATTATGTGTAAATTATAAATCTAAGTCTTTTGTTGAGATCGATAAAAGATATGTACCTGTGAATTATTTTTTTAATGTTATTTATCCTATTTATAATATGGGTGCATTTGGTTACGACTGAATAAAATAATGATATGTTTATTTTTTTTTTTTATCAGGGTGGTTACTCGTGTTATTTTGTCTAGATTTATTTAATGTTAATTTTATTCGTTCGTCGATAACATCTATACGCGACCAGCCACAATAACTTGCCTATTTAAAATTTTAACATATTTCATTTAAATTTTAATTATCCATTTTAAAGAGTCATTTCTCTTTGGCAGAGGAAAATATATAAACTGTATGATGTGGTTTTCGCACTGACTATGATGCTATCTATGGTGCCAGGATTTATCACTTCACGCCGCTTCATATAAGCTGAAGTGCCAATGTTTAGAGAAAAAAAAATACAACCAACGGAATGATTTCTTGCTCCTCTATTTGTAGAAATCAACAAAGCCGAATAAAGTATATTTGACGTCAGCAGTAAATAAGGTGGCTGTCAATGGGCATACCCGACGATTAATAGAATTTGAACTCCGATTAAAGGCTACTACCAGAAGAATGGTTTCGCGCCTTGTCTGTAATTTCCCGTGTGCTGTCTTTGAAAAAGAAGCGGTCATTCCAAGCTCCTACGTGCCTCGTGTGCATGGAAATCCCGTGAGCATCTTCCCATTTTAAAATCTCTGAATACTCTATTTCCTCTATTACATAATGTAAAGTAGGAGAGAATTATTTGATATTTAGTGCCTCTCTAATACCGATATATATATATATATATATATATATATATATATATATATATATATATATATATATATTAATCATATCACCCCAGGCAAGGCAGTAAGGCCACTGGTGTGCAAGGGACTACGTAAGAGTGAAAAGATTGGAAAAGAGAAAGCCAGAAACCACATCCTAAACAGGGAACAAGGGATGAGCCTCTACACCTGTTCAATAGACGTGGGTGGAGAGTGAACCGGGCGATAGTTCAGTATATCTACTCCAATTGAAAAAAAAGAAATAAACAAAAAGGAAAAGTGAAAAGATTGGAAAAGAGAAAGCCGGAAACCACATCCTAAACAGGGAACAAGGGATGAGCCTCTACACCTGTTCAATAGACATGGGTGGAGTGTGAACCGGGCGATAGTTCAGTCTATCTACTCCAATTGAAAAAAAAAAGAAATAAACAAAAAGGAAAAGTGAAAAGATTGGAAAAGAGAAAGCCGGAAACCACATCCTAAACAGGGAACAAGGGATGATCCTCTACACCTGTTCAATAGACGTGAGTGGTGTGTGAACCGGACGATAGTTTAGTCTATCTACTCCAATTGAAAAAAAAGAAAAGTGAAAAGTGAAAAGATTGGAAAAGAGAAAGCCGGAAACCACGACCGAAGTCGAAGGAAAGTGTACCGGAAACCCCTTCCTAAACAAGAAACAAGGCGATCACTTCCACTCCTGCTTAATAGAAAGGGGTGGAGTGTAAAACTGGGTGATGGTGGGTACTATCTACTCCAATAATAATTATAATAAAATAATTAAAAAAATTAAGTTTTAACTTAGCATAAGTCGAAACGAGATTTAAATGCAAAAATTATTTACAATAGCAAAATACTACCCCTGTCAAAATATTCAGACAAATTAATAAATGCTTTTATGGAACATTAGTTTGATAGATGACATGTAAGGTACCTCTCAAAGAGGTGGTAGTGTGTCTAATATAGATAATTGATTTATGACAAAAAGCACAGTAGACTATATTGGGCATTGTTAGTTTAGATTTGATAGGATTATTTGGATCAGTAACTACAATGTTTGCAGCCTTCCATTTTCTGTAATATATTATGAATTTTGCATGGTTTTGAAGAAAATACAAAATAAATATGGCGTTTAATAATTTTTCGTATAGTGAATTTGTCCTTCTTATAATTATTGTGCACTGGTTTCCGTAAAATATGTTGATGTTGTGTGCTATTTTTAATACTAGTGTCGTTCATTTTTCTAAGAATAATTTTTGTTGTTTATCAATGATGTAGCTGGAAAAATTCATGTTCACAAATGTTTGTTTCATGTGCTTCAGTTCGCTCAAAAATATCCTTTGGGGGGATTTTTGGTGTGGCTTATTTAAGAAGTTCGTTATCACGGCTATTTTAGATATATCCGGGTATTGGCTATTATATTTTAGAAGACACGAGTTCCTCTGATGGTCGTTTTTATACAGGTAAGTGATAAATTCTTTGGTTTTTAGTTTTATATTAGCACAAAGAAATGGTATTTTGTTATTGTCCCTGAGTTCATGAGTGTTTTTGTTGTTTTTCTTTTTTTTGCGTTGAGTTATTTTCAAATATTGATTTCAGATTTATAATCGTCCTTATTTTTTATCAAAACAAAAATGTCATCAACATATTTGTATAAATTTCTGGTTTATCGATTGTTTTAAACATTTTGATTCTAATATCGGACATGTAAAAGATAGAGAAAGTAGAACCTAACGTGTTACCCATGATGACACTGTATGGATGTAAGTGTTACTATTATGGTAATAAAAAGAGAGATTTCGTAGTACAGATGATGAGTAATTTTTGGAAGAGTTGCTGGTTAAAATTTTGTAGGATGGATTGATGATGTTTGTAAACAGTTACTAATTATATTTAAAGTTTTTTTTAACTGGGGCGTTAGTTAAAAGAATTTCTACATCTAGTGAAACTAGAGTATTACGTTTTTCTATTGGAAGCTTTTAATACATGAGGAATTCATATGTTGATGCAGTGACATAATTATTAGGTATATAGAGAGAAATAATGTGATTGGGTTTCATATAATTGTAATTGGGATATGATAGGACGAAGAAGAAACCTATTTTATCAGTTTTTACATCACCATAAATATATCCTGGTTGGCAATCACCGACAATGCTATTAATTTTTATACTACCAACCTCAGCAGAGCGCCGACGTTTCGCGGGCTAAGCACCGACGTAGGCCTCAAAATCAATCGAAATTCTTATACGAGTGTCGGGGGGCCTTGCGAGCCATTTCTCGGTCCTCTGAACTTTCTCGGCCACGGAGATACCTGTTTCTTTTATTAGCAAAGGAGGTCGCGACGAAGGACCCTCCACGTGATCGTCTCGGCTTGTCGGTGGCCGTGTCATGCTCGTTTTGGTCTTGTGCGCCAGCGGCGAATTACCTCAGTAAACCTGAATTTTTGCTTACCTGGCAATTGATTCGGAAGGGACTATCTCTCAATGACATGACCTTCAGATGGCGTGTGGTGGATTTGCCCGTCTGTCATCGGTGTGACTTTGGTTTGAATGAAACGGTTAAGCACGCCTTTCTGGGACCGTGTCGGCGAGTTGACAGCTCGTATCGCTCCCCAAAAGCTCATGTCCATCGATCTTGTGTACGCGTGCAATAATGTGTTACCCCAGTATTCTGGGGGTGAAACGGATGGTGTTTCTAAAGTTGCTGGCTGTAACACGAATGGTGATCTGGACATCGTGCATAGAGGGACTCTTGCGATATGAACGTTATTCTTATCTGCATCTGATTAGATTATTTGAGCATCAACTCAATATAAAGATCAAAGCTGATAGAGAACGGTTGATTTCTGTAAAAGTTTGGCGACTGTAGCAAGTCTAGTTTGCGTGAATGGGCCAATCTTTATTTTCTTTCTTAAATCTCTTATGGTACAACGGGGCGGTTTCAAGAAAACCCGCCTATATTTAAGTTAGACTTCTTTTCTCTAACTAGTTCATGGGTGAAAATGTGTTCCTAACCTGTTCCGGGCATTCTTTTTGTTAAGGTTTAAGGTGAAATTTCCAGTCCCCCAGTTTGTTTTTAGCCCCACCTTTTCATCTTGACTGGGTCAATCTTTGATTTTTCCATTCCATTATTCTCCCTTAGGGAGTGTGTTACTTGATTTTGCCGTTTTGAGAAAAGCACCAGCCACTCTGAATTTTTTTTTGGTGGGCGGTTCATACTAAGATTTGTTTATTTTAGTGCGAATATTTTGTTGTTTTTAGTTTGTTTTTGGGCATTTTATCCCCTCCCAATTTTATTTTCATATCATTAAATATTTTAAATATATCTTGTATTATTGTATATAGAACCAAATTTTTAAGTCATTATTTTCGTTTCCCCTTTTAAGTGCTCCTGTAAATATGTACGTTGTGGTGCAGTGGATATCGGCTTGGAATGAGAAATTTGCGAGCCGAGTTCGAATTCCAGTTGAATCGCTGCATTCACTTACGCGCAAATACCCTTGGGAAAGGTATTAATCCGTCACTTCCTTTCATTTATGGGTAGGACAGATTGGGTTCTATAGCCTTGACTGGCAACCAGTCTACCGCAGAAAGCAATGGCAACCTACTGCGGAATAATCTTCTGTGCAGTCAGTCATTAACTGATACACTAAAGGCACTTAAATGACTGACTGTAAATATGTGGTCTTTTGGTATGTGAAGGATTGGGTGGTGGTGGTTGAGTTTTTTTGTGGAATGAAGAAATTGTAATGACTGATTGGGTCGTGAATATGATTAACTGGGTATAGGATAGTAACCCACACCTACTTAGGTCTTGTGCCACATTTGTTGTAAGAAACAGTAATAAATAATATGCTTGGTAGATTAGTTATGTCATACCAATCTCTGTTTATCCACTTATTCTACTTTCTATTACAATAGCCCTCTTCTTTCAATCTCCTATCGTATTGCGTTGGTTGTTCTTTTCCCCTCGACTAACAACCTTCTATATTGTAACCCTTTCTTAAATATACAACAATTATATACTGATAAAATTTAAGGGAGAAAATACATCAGAATTTTAACTTTGTAATTAATTTTCCTAACACTTTTCAACCGAATTCCTCATTTGTTTTGCATTCTATATAAGGCAAAATAACGTAACATCATCGGGTTTAACGTCCCTATCAGTCAGTCAGTCAGTTAAATGTCATACGTGATAAAGACATAACTGATTGGGCAGAAGATTATCCTGCAGTAAGTTGCCATTGCTTTCTCCTGTAGACTGGTTGCCAGCCAAGGCTATAGAATCCAATCTGTCCTGTTATTTGTCTCATAGATAGAGGGGGAAGAGATGTATTATGTTATTAAGTAGTAATTAGTAGGGGAATCAGTTTATTCATAATAATATAAAACGGATCCCTCTCTTTATGCACAGTAGAAGACTTAATCATGTTTTCAACTATAATGATTAGTCAGCCAGTTAAGTGACATACGTGATTTGGGCAATCATGTCTCGAAAGGGACATGACTGACTGGACAGAACAATTCCTGCAGTAGGTGGTCATTGCTTTCTGCGGTAGAATCGTTGCCAGCCAATGCTATAGAACCCAATCTGTCCTGTTATTTAACCTATGACTGGAAGGAAGAGACGGATTAATACCTTTGAGTCAAAAATGTTTAAAAGACATCGGAAGAATTTTTCTAAAATTCATAAGCATTTCATCCATTCCCTTATATTAAAAAAGAATTTCAGCAAAAACAACGCTCTGGTTAGCTATAGTTGCGTTAAGAACATCGTTATATATATGTCCCAACATCACAATATGATCTAATCTAAACTTATATTATAAATGAAACGTTATCTGTGTGTCTGTCCGTTACCTATAGAAACTGAAACGTCTGAACCGATTTTCTTGAAAATTTACACAGTTGTACTATAAGCGTCTGCGAGTATTCTTAGCTAGGTTTTGTGTCGAGGTACTCCCGATAAATATCGAAAATCGATAATCGAAAAATCGGATTATAGAAGGAGTGGTCCGATTTTAATCAAATTTGATACACTCACAGAAACGATATTCTGAAGTTTCAAGGTTGCTGTTCTTACATTAGTGCAGAAAATCGATAATATATATATATATATATATATATATATATATATAAGACAAGATGTTTGTGTGTGTGTCTGTTTATCTGCTTGTATGTCTGTATATTTTCAACCCTTTTATTTTAGTTTTTGCTTCGGATTTGGCTCTACGTAAGTATAATTGTAGTTCTTAGTCTCAGCTATGATACCATTTACTCAGAGGACTTATTTAGCCTTCAAAATTCAGTTTATAACGAAAAAAGCGTATTTGATATCGATACCAGGAAATCAAGATTTGACTTCCATCCATTCATTTTTCTTTCGGTCTACAGTTTCGCTTTAACTGGAAACAACTATTGCTTTTTAGTCTTTCGTGCTAACGTCCAACAAGCCTGGGTTCCAGGAGCACGAATTAGTTTTAAAGCTTTCATTACACCCGAGCAACGCCGGGCTGTACTGCTAGTATTAAATAAGCATATGTTCAATCCACAAAATAATAACTCAGCTATAATTAATAGTCAGTCAATTAAGTGCCATACGTGATACACACTTGGGCGATCATGTCTCGAAAGAGACATGACTGACTGGGCAGAAGATTATCCCGCAGTAGGTTGCCATTGCTTTCTGCGGTAGACTGGTTGCCGACCAAGGCTATAGAACCCAATCTGTCCTGCTATTTAACCCATAACTGGAAGGAAGAGAGGGATTAATACCTTTCCCAAGGGTATTTGCGCGTAAGTGAATACAATGGATTCAACTGGAATTCGAACTCGGCTCCCCGGTTTCTCGTTCCGAGCCGATATCCATTGTACCACAACGCACATCCTAATTAATAGTAACTCTACTAAAAATAATTGTACTTTCTAAAAAATAAGATCTGCCCACTAAATTTCTGAGACCCGAACTCAGCCGACATTCGATTCGCCGGCAAACCACGGCTGCCTGTCCGACAGTTGGTCACCGATATTTTTTCGAAATTTTGCCACGGAGCCGTCAGTTGTGCGAGCGATCACGGCGGCGAGTAGTCGTCGGCTAGGCGTCTGACTCGAGTCTGATCACACCAGTGCATGATCAAAAGTATAATTTACAGATCTTGTAGTCATTCTGATGACAATGTCATATTTTATTTTGGTTAAACCAAACATCAATGGAAATCACCGCGACTGCAATCATCAAATGACTTCAAGCAAAAGTAAAACAATAAAAGCACTGCCCTCTCAAAATATTTCTGGCAATTAAAAATCGACAAAAACCTTATTATTACCTGGATATCATCGCAAAAAGTAAATCTTATAATGGAAAAAGAAATATAATTTATGCCTGTTAGAAAAACATGGTATCTTAAAACACTTAAATAACCTTCATTTACTAAACAAAAGAAGCGAATTGATGATCACATACAAACATAAAAATAAATATCTGCTGAATATGTTGACCCGGATTAAAATAGATTCTTCTTTGAAGATCTTCTTCTTCTTCTTCTTCTTCTTATAATTATTATTATTATTATTATTATTATTATTATTATTATTATTTTCTTTTGTTTTTCCCTAAACTAAAAACAAGTAATCCACCTTGACTCATAGGCACAAAACGTATACCTTATGCTCATAAAATATTCAACCCATTAACTTAACCTCTGAGATTATACTTTCCAGTTTTATGTTTAATTTTTAGTTCAAATTAAATTAAATTATATAATTATAAAATTAAATATAGCATTCCAGCATATATAACTACCATAAACACACGATAATCAAAAATTCAAATCAGGGAAGGATCAGTTTATAATATGCACTTGATGAGTGCATAGAGTATAAAACTCAGAATCGTGCTATACACGTAAAATATATATATTTAATAATATTTACTTACGAGCTCTGAGCACCGTTTTATTAAGATCAGAAAAATATTTATACATGTGCATGTACTTGCGTGTATATATATATATATATATATATATATATATATATATACACACACACACACATATATATGATCAGAACGATGTTAAGAAAAAGTCTAAATATGTAATAAATTTTTATTTTAAAGCTTCAAAGGACATTTTATCAATATTATTATATAATTCACAAATATAAATTTCAATAAACCTATTTTGATAAAGTTATAAGAATAATTACATAACATTCGAAAAAATAGATGTTCAAAAACATCAGAACGATTAAATAAATGCATAAAATTTAAATAATTATTTTGCATTATTGAAAGGTTTTAGGGTAAGAATATATAGTCGGGTATTTTACTAAATTACATCGGCTCTTTACTAGCCCTTGTATTGTAAACATGGTGAAAAAAATCTGTGACGTCACTGGAACTTAGAAAATTGATAGTCAAGTTACGTAATGAAGATAAACTATTGATTGGGGTTATTTGTAAGAGTGTGAGAAAATCTAATAATGTTTTTTTAATCGTTTCACCCGAGCAAGGTGGTAATGCCACTGATATGCAGGTGCTATATAAGTGTAAAAAGATTAATTAGAAGAGAGTGAAGAGGAAGATGAACCAGTTAGAAAGTAGCAATAGAAAGATGAGAATGCAAGTGTGATGACAGTTTCAAAGGTGGAGAGAAAGGAAAGGATATACAGGGTGGGGAAAGAACTAGAGTCAAGTGGTTAATAGATGAGTATTGACATTGCATTTAAATTCCTGGAGGTTGTAGCCTTCAGGAAAGCAAGAATATGGGAGCGAGTTCCACAGGCGGGAAGTGCGAGAGAAGAAGCTGCAGGGGTAGAATTGTCGTCTGCATTTGGCTAACTGTGAATGGGTGGGACACAGTTGCCAATCTGGTTGCACGAGTAAACACCTGTTGAGGAGGCACCAGTGACTTAAGTTCGTCCGAGCAGAAGCCATGAAAGTATTTATAGAACAGACAAAGGCAGGCCACATTTGGTCGGTGGGGAAGTGGCTGTAGTCGAGCCGCCAAGTCAGTACCTATCACATTACTGATTCTCCTCTGGAGCCTGTCGAGAACAGTGAGATGAACGGCAGGGGCGCCTGACCATATATGGCAGCAGTACTCCATGCACGGACGAATGGTTGACTTGTATATATGCAAGATGGACTCAGGCGGAAAAAACACCCTGGCCCGACACAGTGACCCAACCTTTTTAGCAGTGGATTTAGCTATGGACTCGATGTAGTGGTTCCATTTGAGATCAGAAGAGAGGGTAAGGCCGAGGAGGCGCAGTGTATTGCTCTCAGGGAGAATCGCTTGGTCCATGCTTATGGGAGGCAGGAGAGGTTGCCTGTGATGATTGACAGACAACAGCTTGGTCTTAGACGCATTGAAATTGACAAGCCACTTCTTGCCCCAATTCGCCACAGAGTGTAGATCCGTTCAAAGTAGCAGCGAGATTATGTTTGTCTGCGGGTTTCTTACTGAAGCGGGCGTAAATTGTGGTGTCATCTGCGTACATGCTTACTTGGCACTTGATCTCATCTGGGAGTTCGTTGATGAAAATAAGGAAGAGCGTGGGACCCAGGATAGAGCCCTGTGGGACACCAGCATTTGTGCTGTAGGATGAAGAAGCATGCCCATTCAAAACGACCTTCATTTTGCGGTTATTTAAAAAAGATTGGATTAGATCAAGCAAGCGTCTGGAAATACCGTAACCCCGTAGCTTGTATAGAAGGCCAGAGTGCCATACCCTGTCAAAAGCCCTGGAGATGTCCAGAGCAACAGCACGACCCTCGCTTAACTCATCAAGGGTCTGGAGCATATACTCCGTAACGGTTGTTAGCATGTCGACCGTGGACCTGGTAAAGCGGAAGCCATACTGCTTGTCAGAGAAGAGTTTATGGGCAGTAAGGTGTTGAAGTATTTCAGCATTAATTATGGCTACGAACACTTTCCCGAAAATTGGTAAAAAAGACAAGATGCTTGTGTGTATATCTGTTTATCTGACTGTATGTCTGTATTTTTTCAGCCCTTTTATTTTAGTTTTTGCATCAGGTTTGGCTCTAAGTAGCTATAATTGTAGTTCTTAGTCTCAGCCATGATACCATTTACTCAGAGGACTTATTTAGCCTTCAAAATTCAGTTTACGACGAAAAAACCTATTTGGTATCGATAACAGGAAATCAAAATTTGACTTACATCCATTCATTTTTCTTTCAGTCTACAGTTTCGCTTCACCTGGAAACAACTCATAGCATTTTAAGAAAACTTGAGGAAACTGGGTCATGTGAAGCCAAAAAATCACCTGGCAGGCCTAGAAAATGAAAGACAGATGAATTGGTAAAGAATAAAAAAGGAGCGATTTGCGACAGCAACCGCTATCTCTAAAAGAGATAATGCTAACCTTGGCATTAAAATATCAAGACACACTATTTCCCGAAGACTTAATGAAATAATTCTGAAAAGTCGAGTAGCCTGTACGAAGCTTTACATTTCTAAAATGAATCAAATGAGCCAATTGAAATTTGCCACGGAACACGTCATATAGACAGAAGAACAGTGAGAGTGTGTTCATTTCAGCTATGAGTCAAAGTTTAACTTGTTCGGTTGTGACGGGAGACGGTTCGTTCGACGCAGTCCTAAGGAACGATATTTGCCTCACTGCACTAAAAGTAGCGTTAAATTTGTAGGTGGAAGTGTAATGGTGTTTGGCATGATTTCATCTGATGGTACAAGACCTCTTGTTAGGCTACTCGGTAAAATTAACGCAACTGTATACAAAGAGATATTGAAGAAACATGTTAAACCTGATTTGAGAACTGTCATTAATTGTATTTATGCAAGATAACGCGACATGACACACAGCGAAATTTGTTAAGACATTTTTTTCTGAGGAGGAGGTTACTATTATAAAGTGACCTGCTCAAAGCCTAGACATGAATCTATTGAGAATGTTTTGAAGTCACTAAATGAAAGAGCTAAGGAAAAGAATCCAACAAACATCGAAGAACTATGAGCTAATTTGAAAGGAGAATGGCAGAAAATATCCTTTAATGAACGCAAGACATTAATTCGCTCATGTAGCAAAAGATGTCAAGCTGTTATTGAAAGTAAAGGTTTACTCATCAAGTACTAATGAATTTTCATTTGGATATGATGTATCTATTATAATAGTATGGTTTTGTTAAACGTTTCGATGTTTTTGATCATCTATTTTTTCGAATGTTATTTAATTATTGTTATAACTTCATCAAACAAAGTTTATTGAGCTTTATATTTTGGAATTATATAATTTACTACTATATCCTTATTTTCCCTTAATAAAATGTATTATGAAACTGTAAAATAAGAGATTATTTCACATGTAAACTTTTTTAACATAATTCTGATCTTCATGGTCGCTACTATATATATATATATATATATATATATATATAAAACCATATATATATATATTAAACCATTATAAAACCATTATTAAACACATTACCGAAAGGATGATTCCTGTATATCTATCCTCAATATCTTTAAAATATGCTCCTCTTCCTCTTTTCTTTTTCTTTTTCTGACGTACTTGCAGCAATCTTTATTTTGAGTGGCTCTTAGGCCTTGTGGTTTGTGAAAAAAAGTAAATTAAATAAATATATATTCTTGACAAAATACAACGGAGAATCTGTAATATGATCGATACCGACTAGGCAGACCGGCTGCAGTCACTCTCTCACCGGCGTGACGTAGCTTCCCTGTGCCTCTTCTATAAATACTTTCACGGCTTCTGCTCCGATGAACTTAAATCACTGGTACCCTCAAGGTATGAATTTTCACGAGATACTAGATTAGCAACTAGGTCCCACCCTTTTACAGTGAAACCGATAAAATGTAACTGCAATTTCTACTCCAACAGCTTCTTTTCTCGCACTTCCTGCCTGTGGAATTCCCTTCCGTATACTTGCTTCCCTGACAGCTACAATCTCCAGGAGTTTAAATGTAAGGTCAATAGACACCTCCTAACACACTAACTCGCCCCCATTCTCTCAAATGCTTTCCCATCCACGCAACCCTCATCCTCGGTATCCTTAGCCGTCTATCCCCCTCCTTGAAGAGGCTCATCTCTTGTTCCCTGTTTAGGATGTGGTTTCCGGCTTTCTCTTTTCCAATCTTTTCACTCTTTTCTTTTTTCTTTTTTACAGATGGAGTAGATAGACTAAACTATCGCCCGGTTTGACACTCCACCCACGTCTATTGAACAGGTATAGAGGCTCATCCCTTGTTCCCTGTTTAGGATGTGGTTTCCGGCTTTCCCTTTTCCAATCTTTTCACTCTTACGTAGCCCCCTGCACATCAGTGGCTTTACCGCCTTGCTCGGGGTGATATGTCTATAAAAAAATTCCTATCACTTTCCCCTATGTAACCCCCTAACCACTCTTTCTCATCACTTTCCCCTATGTAACCCCCTGCGCAACAGTGGCAGTGAAATACCTTGCTTGGGGTGAAATGGGTATATATATATATATGCGTGTGTGTGTCTGTGTGTGTGTTTGTGTGTGTGTGTGTGTGTGTGTGTGTGTGTGTGTGTTTGTCCGTTAAAATATCTGAAACGAAGTTTTCTTTTCCGATTGAACTTGTAGGGAAGGTAGTGAAGGAAAGAAGTCAAAAGGAGTCAGCATCAGTTATAAAAAAAAACGGAATACAAATGAATGGTTCATCATGCAAATTGCAAATCGGAGATGTCAAAATCAAAGAAGTAAAAAGATTTAAACATCTGGAAAAGAGGACAAAAATGCGACAATGAAATCCGAAATTGTATCGGGATTGTTAGGTATTATCAGTACACCTGTATGGCAGTGAATGCTGGGCAATCTCTTCACAGAAAAAGATGTGACTTGAGGCAGCATAAATGTAGGTGTACAGGAGGATGCTGAGGATACCATAGACCGAATATGTGAGCAACGACGACGTTTTAGAGAGAATAGAAACTGAAAGTAGAGGGCTTGGAAAATATGATACTCACAGGACAGATTGAAGGCAAGAAAATCAGAGAAAAACTTCGAGTGAAGTTGAGTAAATGGTTTAGGAGAGATAAAAACGACAAAAAATTTTAAGAGCTACAAAGGACAGGAAATTGTGGAGAGCCATGATTGCCTACATCTTAAAGAGACGCGGCATACAAAAGAAAAGATTCGATGGCGGAGAAGGTTTATTAGGGATAAGAAAACGACAGAATTTTTTAAGAGCTACACAGTACAAAAGAAATTGTAGAGAGCCATGATCACTTATATTCTGAACGGACACTGTTCATAAAAGAAGAATGACTTGATGGTGGGGAATGTTTAGGAGTTACAACAAAACGACATCATTTATTAAGAGCTACAAAAGAAAAGGGAAAAGCTCTGATCACCTACATCCTGAAAGTACATGGTACATAGATGCAAAAGTTTTCATACACGACAAGAGAATCCATCTCAAATGCTTTCGTTTCTCTGGTATTCTTTATCTGTGTTCCTAAAGTCTCGATAGGCGACTATTTGAGGGCAATGTGTCGGCTCGTCTGTCAGCTTTGATCAAGGTTGGATTGATGACAAACTAGTTACGCATTCCAAACATACCAGAAGACATTTCCCTCGTTGTTGCATTTATTTTTGCCAAAGAGTTTTATGGTTCCATTGCATTTGCAGACACATGATATGGATGTTGATCAATACTGGATCAATCATTTACCAGAAGCATTCATCGATTTGTTATCAAAGTTATCTCTCTCTCTCTCTCTCTCACACACACACACACCCACACCCAAAAACACACACGTTCGCGCTCTCTCTCTCTCTCACTCTCTCTCTCTCTTTCTTTCTTTTTTTTCTTACACAAATTCTTCCTTACGCGCTCACACGCAATTGATTCGTGACCCAGACAAATCTAAACTTATTTTATGAATGGAACTTTGTCTCTCCGTGTATGTGTGTGTGTATGTGTGTATAGACTCCAAAATGGCTGAACCGATTTTCTTGAAAATTTACACAGTTGTAGTGGAAGCGTCTGCAAGTGTTCTTGGCTAGTTTTTCTGTCGAGGTATCCCCGATAAATATCGAAAATCGATAATCGAAAAATCGGGTTATAGAAGGAGTGGTTCGATTTTAATCAAATTTGATACACTCATAGACAAAGACAGAAGAAACGATATTCCGAAGTTTTAAGGTTGCAGTTCTTACAATAGTGCAGAAAATCGATAATACCCCCCACATATATATATATATATATATATATATATATATATATATATATATATATAAGGCAAGATGTTTGTGTGTGTGTCTGTTTATCAGCCTGTATGTACTTCATACAAATCCACAATTTTTATCCGATTCTCACCAAACTTCAACATTTTACTTACATCTGTTCATTTTTCTTTCAGTCTACGGTTTCGCTTTAACTGGAAACAACTATTGCTTTTAGTCTTTCGTGCTAACGTCCAAAGAGTCTGAGCTCCAGGACCATGGATTAGTTTGAAAGCTTTCATTACACCCGAGCAACACCGGGATATACTGCTAGTTTACAAAGAAAGAGTTCCCGTTCATTGCTTCAGTGAGAAAAAATGTCTGAATTTCTGGCATGAGTTGTCATTATTTACACTATTTATGTTTGGACTACAGTCCTCATCTTCTTGCTTTATCCCAGCATTTCAGCCGCTGTGTTCTTCGGTATTCCTCAGGTGTAACATAAAGGACAATGACCTAATGGATGAAAGCGTTGGTTCGTGAATATGGTGACAAAGTGGTTTTGATTTCAAACCCAGATTCGGGAATACACACGCCAGTCACCAAAAGAACCCAATTCATTGCTGAAGAGTAATATATATGTATATATGTGTGTGTGTTCGAGTGTATGCGTGTGTGTGTATTTTAAAGATAATAATTTATCATTATTTACATTACTTAACTCGGAAAGGTGACCTCATCCTTGTTGTTAACACAACGCTTCGTCCGTTGTGCCCTCCGGGCTTCGACTCTGGTAAACTACAAGAAATTCCAAACAGTAAAATTTATTTAATATACTGGGCTAGACTGTTCTCATTTTACTGACTTAGACATCGACAGGGAGATGAAAGAACATTCTACCTTCGTATATTAAATAAAGGAGTTCCACGTTGGTTACACGGATCGATATAAACCTGATAAAGGCTGGAGGGCAAAACCACCAAAATATACTTATAACAACAAATACGATATATATATATATATATATATATATAGTACAGACACTTGTCCACGTATTTCGATATATATATATATATTGAAATAAAAATGTGTAGCTTGATATTACAAGACATTCTAAAAGCGTAATTGTAATATCAAGCGACTCTGTTTTATTTCGATATATATGTATATATCGAAATACGTGGACACGTGTCTGCTATATATATATATATATATATATATATATATATATCGTATTTGTTGTTATAAGCATATTTTATTGAACACGGCCGGCAATGATATTTTAATCAATGTTTTATTGAGTTTTCACAGCATTGTAAACTTTTTTCTTTTTTTTCAAATATAGAAGTGGCCGGCTTGTGCTTTAGCCTTTCTCAAAAGGTGTTGTATTAAATATATTTGTTCACTGTGTTAATTTTTACTCTTGTAAAAGAATTAACGTTTAGAACAGTCACGTGACGTGCGCGGATAGGTTGACGTGAGAGTCAATTCTATAACACACATAACACGCCATCTTTGCTATTAAACGGTTTCAGATTGATTGCAGGGGAACGGCGCTTAAACAATAAGGCTTCGCCAATAATATGATTTCGACGGTTATGTGATTTAATGAAATTCATATATATTTGTTTTATAATCATGTTTCTCCAAGAAATTGCGCATGAGATTAGAGTGAGACAAGAGACTGACTACAGTGGGTATTAAAGAAAGGATAAAAGATGAATGGGACTCAAGAAGATAAAAAATGGTAATTGACGTTGCATTTAAATTTTTAAAGATTGTAGATATTAGGGAATCAAGCAACTGGAACATATTTTCAGTAGCGGGATGTGCAAAAAAAAAAAGAACAGTTCGAGTAGAAGAGGCGGTTACATTTAAGTATTTCAACGGTGAAAGGATGGGACTTAAGTAACACGCTGAAATTAATGTGGTTGGGGCCCCAGGAAAAAAAGTTCGTCAGAGTAGTTGGCATGAAAATATTTGTAGAATACACAGAGAAAAGTCACGTCACGTCACGTCGGTGAGAAAGTAACTGAAGTCGAGATGTTAAGTCAGGATTGATATTGAAATAATTTTACAATACTGACCAACTGTTGATTGTCATCAGCATCGATTTACTTGTACATCTTGTATTTTTTCGATATATATATATATATATATATATATATCGCTCGGTTCACACTCCACCCACGTCTATTGAACAGGTGAAGAGGCTCATCCCTTGTTTCCTGTTTAGGATGTGGTTTCCAGTTTTCTCTTTTCCAAACTATTCACTCTCAAGTAGCCCCCTGCGCATCAGTGGCGTTTTCGCCTTGCTTGGGGTGATATATATATATATATATATATATATATATATATAAAGGAAAACTCAACACGCCATTTCAAGTGGTTATAAATTATAGTTCATTTCCATGAGCTAATTAGCTCATTTCATCAGACCTTACAATATTCCTTCCATTTGGTACAAAAAAATTTGCTAGAATAAGCATTTTCTTTAACTGAAGAGAAGGATAAAAATAAAAATGAAAATAAAATAAAAAATAAAAATAAGAAGAAAGAAAGAGGAAAAGAGTCCGGACTTAGGCATTGGCGTTAGATCTGTCTGGGACGACGACCTGGACAATCCCAGACAGATCTGACGCCAATGTTTAAACCCACGTTTGAAGAGGACCCCAAGGAATTAAAGGATTGGCTATTGTAGGTCCACAAGTTCCGGGTAGTTTTTTAACTTAAGCGCTGTGAGACCGTATACGTGGCTTGGAATGCTGCAACGGGGAAGGCCTCAGTGTTTATAGGTAGCTCCTACAGAGGGATCTGCAGATACCCTAGGAAGAATCACGAGGATCACTAGGTACGGCAATAGAAGAGATGAGGACACTCCTCAGACTAACTCAGTTGAGGGATGAGACCCCTGGAGAGTTGGGGGAGTAGCTGGCCGGAATAGCATTACCCGCTGGCAATGCTGTAATGCAATCCTAGTTCGCCGATTTGTACGTAGAGGCGTCCAGAGAGGAGCATTTTCGCCACGATGTATTAAATGGGGAATCCTTAAGTTTATCGGATGCGTTTTAACAAAGTTTCGACCAATCTATGCAATTGATCATTGTGTTTTAAAGTCCATGCATCCTGTATTCCTACGAATAAAAAGCAAGGATATTCCATAATTTCAAAATTGGATTTAGGTCATGAATACGCGCTGGCAACCTCATAACATCAATGTCGTGGTTTTGAAACTGTTATATATGCATCTGTGAACATTAATGATTATGTCCCAATCATCATAAATACGTTGGACACTACTGTGAGAGAGGTTAAATTTCGCCTAGCGATTGGCTTCGCTAAGATTGGCTTTGCTAAGATG
The DNA here is from genome assembly GCA_037127315.1 of Ascarosepion bandense. Lineage (NCBI taxonomy): Eukaryota > Metazoa > Mollusca > Cephalopoda > Sepiida > Sepiidae > Ascarosepion > Ascarosepion bandense. The sequence continues at coordinate 2,317,546 of JBBBDQ010001337.1, forward strand.
TCAGACTCTATGCCTTCAGGCAAAGAGTAGCCCAGCCGAGGTTCCGCCGAAGAGTGGAGTCAAGTCTGGGGAATATTTGACAATTTTTGCTCGAGTTATATGGCTCACATTAAAAAGGCCTTGTGTCACATATTTTTCTAAAATGGGAGGCAGCTAAAAACTAAAATTATCGCCTAGCAATTGACGTCGATCAGACGATTTCTTCACATTGTCGGAATCCCTGCCTTCAGGCAGAAAGTAACCCAGCCGAGGATCCGCAGAAGGGTAGAATTTTGTCTAAGGAAACTAGAAATTCAATTTTTGCCTGACCTATATGGCTCGGATTACCCATATTAAAAAATCTTGCACCACATTTTGTATAAAATGGGAAGGCAGCTAAATACCTAGCGATTAGCGTCACTCATACTCTTTCTTTACACTGTCGGGCTCTCTGTCTTCGGGCGGAGTGTAACCCAGATGAGGCTTCGGCGAAAGGTAGAATCACCACTGGGGGAAATGATTAAAATTTTTGCCCATGCTATTTGGTTCGGATTGTTCACATTGAAAAAGCTTTGTGCCACAGTTTGTCTCCAGTGGTGACTAGATTACTGTCTAGCAGTTCACAAGGAGCAGTGGCTGTCTAATACACGAAACTTGCGAGTATTGTATTTTGTTGATGTTATAAGGATTACTCTTTCATTTTCTAACCTCCGTCTTTTTTTTCTTTTTTTTTTTTTTTGTTGTTACAAGAGAAACATTGTGTGTGTTTTGTGCCGATTGGATAGAACCGTTATCTTGTAAATTTCACTTAACACCAATATTTTTTGTCAGCATGAGAAAGTAAGGCTCCGATTTTGATATCTGCTACCAATAAGTCGAATACTGGTGAACGCTATGGTTACCTATATGAGCGGCCCAAAATCTGCAGGAACCATTACATTTCTACTAACTTAAAGACTGGCTAACCTTTGTGCAAATAAGATGCAAATCCATCAGCACCATTCAAATAGTGCTGATGGATTTGATGTAAAAACTTTCATTTGATCACGCTACTGACTTCAATTCTTGCTTCTACATGGTGTTCTTTTGCACAATTCAATCATTGCTGTTTTGGAATTTGTAAGACATTTTGCTTTTATTGACCTCGAGAATTTTACTTTGGGTAAATTAATCATCTCTTTTCACACATCTCATCTTTGGAACCATATGGATAAACACCGACAGTACTCTGTATAACGCTGACAAATAACAAAATTATTTATCCATTGCTTTGATTCCTGATTCAGAAAATTTGCCATTTTCAAATGATATAAAGAATTGTCGATTAACAGTTAAATAAAGGAAGAAACTGATAGAGATTATTTTTAAAATCCCATTGTTTAGAGTTTTCAGTTTTTAGTGCATCTTCTTATCCAAGTTTGGTACAATGGGTTCAAGACAAAGACAACAATAAAGGAGAAAGATTTTTTGTGTGTATTAATTGTTCGCAATAGGGATTCCATTCATTTTTTTTGTCTTCTCTTCTTTCCCGTTTGTAAGGGGATACTCTTCATCACCTGACTGCTAGTGTGTTGCATATCTATATATCCTGAATCAACAAACTGTTCCGTAAATAAAAACTAATCAATCAAGAGAAATAACTTTCCATTTTGTTCCTTTTTTTTTACTGCTTAAGTGTTGTTTATTAACCAGTTCAATCTGTTCAAGACGATATTTCCACTAAGACGCGAGGGGGCTTCTGGGAGTGAAAGAGAATAAGAAAACTTAAAAAAACCAGAAACCCAATCAAGAAACAAGAAACAAAGGATAAACTTTCATCCCATTCAAAAGACTAAGAAAAAGTGCGAGGTGAATGATAGGCGAATGTATCTACTCCTAATGTTTTTATATATAAATGAAATGGTTTTAACAGAGAATGGAAAAAATGACACCAAAATCCGAACACACACTGGAACAGTAAAATTGTCTTCCAAAATTTAATAAAGTTTGTTTTTATTTTATTTTAATCATTTCACCCCATGCAAGGCAGGGTCACTAAAAGTGCGCAAGGGGTTACAGTCAGAGAAAAAACTGGGTATAGGCTGCATTGAGGAAAGGATAAAGATGAACTGGAATCAATAAGATAAAAGATGGAAATTGACTTTACATCTAAATTTTTTGGAGATTGTAGCTATCAGGCAAGCAAGTAAACAGAAGTGATTTCCACGGTCCGTAAGTGCGAGAAAAGAAACTGTTGGAGTAAAAGTAACGATCACATTTAACTATTTCAACGGCAAATGGGTGGGACCTACATGACAATCTAGTGGCGCACTTAAATTCACGTGTACGGAGCACACGGAAAAACATTTCGTCAGAGCAATTGCTCTGAAAATATTTGTTTTGACTGCTATGCATTTCCTCTCAGATGATGAGAAGACTTGAAGCAAGAGTAATATTTTTTTTACAGAAACATACTGAGATTATTATAGCAACGGGAATGTTTCATGGAAAAAATGACTGTTATAATTATGATCAGATATAACCTACTAAAATTTCTGAAACATATAACGAGGAAGGAGGACTTCGAGAATTGGACACTCACAGGTAAATTACACAGGTATTTTTATTGAAGGTAAAAATGAACAAAGAGAAGGAGCAAACCATCCAACTGATGGGTATGGGTATGTGTAAATAGATGGCAGAACAGAAAGTGGAAGGATGGTAAAATAGAAAACATTACTAAAACTACAAAGGATAGGAAGTAATGGAGAGCCATGATCGTCCAAACTATCCAGCCTGTTTCTGGTTATCCTTATTACTGGGAAAATTTTATTTTTATTCTTTATTTTTCCTTTTGCCTTACAGTTGAAACAATTCTGGATATTTTTGTTTGAAACGACCTAGCCTAAAGTCATGAATGTTTGTTCTGTGCGATCGCCGCCCATATTACCGATTAGTAAGTTACTTAATCATATTACGATTTTGAAGTAATGAGAAGTTTTAAAAGAATAATGCTTAAGATCATTTTTACATGATTCAAAGTCAAAACCCGCCTATTTTTAAATAAATTCGTAGGTAGCAAGAGTAAACAAGTTGATTAGATTTAAACCCGTTGTCATTTTAGCCACAAAACTCACATTTCAGAGAAGACACCTTACGCATTTTCACTACTTATGTCACTAGACAGGTCGTAAATATACAATCGTATTGTCACCGCTGTATTTCAAATCATCAGGCCATGTTGTTTGCGTTATTTTAGTGATAATTTTTATTAGACCTAAAATACAATTTACCGGTAGAATTGTATTACTATTTAATGAGTAAGAAGATTAATACAAAGAGATGATAAAGTTCCTTGGTCAAAAGATCCAGTTATTTTCCATGATATTGCCGCAGTTCAGCACGCTCAGCGTCTCGTTTAACAAATTTTTTGAAAACTAGATTCATTTTCGTAAATAGTTACGTCAGCTGTAAACTCTCAGACGAATGCCCACATGTGGCCTTTAACTGGAAGTTTCGAAAGTGAAAAGTAGCCAAGTTCATAAAAGAATAATTTGTGAATTAGTTTATCTAAAATTTTATCATAAATGGAATTTTGTGTGTGTGTGTGTGTGTGTGTGTGTGTGTGTGTGTGTGTGTGTGTGTGTGTGTGTGTGTGTGTCCGTTACCTATAGATTCCGAAACGGCTGAACCGATTTTCTTGAAAATTTACACAGATGTACTATAAGTGTCTGCGAGTTTTCTTTGCTAGGGTTTGTGTTGATGTAACCCAGATAAATATCGAAAATCGATAATCGAAAAAATCGCGTTATAGAAGAAGTGGTCTGATTTTAATCAAATTTGATACACTCATAGACAAAGACATAAGAAACGATATTCAGAAGTTTCAAGGTTGCAGTTCTTACAATAGTGCAGAAAATCGATAATGTATATATATATATATATATAAGGCAAGATGTTTGTGTGTGTGTGTGTGTGTGTGTCTGTTTATCTCCCTGTATGTCTGTATTTTTTCAGCCCTTTTATTTTAGTTTTTGCTTCGGGTTTGTCTCTAAGTAGGTATAATTGTGTTTCGTAGTCTTAGCTATGGTACCAATTACTCAGAGGGCTTATTTAGCCTTCAAAATTCAGTTTACGAAGAAAAAACCCATTTGATATTGATACCAGGAAATCAAAATTTGACTTACATCCATTCATTTTTCTTTCAGTCTACAGTTTCGCTTTAACTGGAAACAACTATTGCTTTATAGTCTTTCGTGCAAACGTCCAAAGAGACTGAGCTCCAGGACCATTGATTAGTTTTAAAGCTTTCATTACACCCAAGCAGCGTCGAGCTATACTGCTAGTATTCTAAAAAAAATCTTTACTTTTAAAAAGCTAGAACCACTAAACACATTGTTTCCATATCTAATCAAGTTTTTGTCATTTTATATTATAAACTGTATGCTAAATTCTTTTATCTTTAAGAAGGAGTGAATAATAATTTCTTTTTTGCCTTCCACAAGGGATTTAAATCAAAAATCGGTCTCTCGAAAAATACAAAAAAATAAAAAAAAATAGCAGATTCTTTATAGATCTGTTTAAATGAAAATTGTACGCCAATCATCTTTAGAAATGTTAAACCAAAGCTCCATGCTTTCAAATTACATGACTAATTTTAATTATTAAAATTCAAACTTCTCCTAGAATTTTGGTTATTTTATAAGTTCGATCTGAATTAAAAAAATAAGATGTTGAGAATTACTGGTCTAAGCGCACAGCCGTTTACTCAGAACAATTATAGGATGCAAATCCTATATCATTCATCAACCAACTAAAAACACAAAATAAATTCTACAAATCGGATTCAAATGACTACAACATTTGGAAAAACCCCAAGGTAAAATTGCAAACTCGCAAAAGTGGATTCAAACGACAATTTACAAGTCAGTGTGAAAAGTAAAATCCTGAATCCTGATTAAATTAAAAACAGCAAATTCATATATGACTTATTTTCACACCTAATCTTAAAAAGGCTTGCTGGAGCCTGCATCATGAGAAGCTTCACTATTTAAACCATGACGCTAACGTGTCAAAACCAGTCAGTCAGATGGGAGCCGTATCTGATAACACCTCGCCACTAGGTAAGGAAGAAACTTCAATTTGACTCGCCTTTGTTGCCAATTCTCTTTTCTTCTTCTTAATTCCACGCCAACCCGGACGTAGGGCACGCCACAGTTTTATTCGACTTCTTCCAACGTTCTTTTCTTCATTTTCACACCACGCCGCCAAAGAGAATAACAACAACGACAAAATGGACACGTTAAGTACTTCTTTATTTGTTTTGCTCTCTCTCTCTCTCTCTCTCTCTCTCTCTCTCTCTGAACCTGTTGCGACCTACCAAAAAGAAGAAGAAGAATTTTAACTCCAAAACTGCATGCATTTTCTCAATAGACATTTTTCTTTTCGCAAATATATTCTAGTGTTCAGTTAACAAATTTTCACATATATTTTCCTTCTTACACTTTTGTCATTCTGTAAAACAATCTTTACTTTAATGTACACACAAAATATTTGATCCTTTCACATTTCAACATCCAACCTTCAACCTTCTGTTATTTAAATTGTGGGGATTTCGGACGTGTTTGACTCAAGGCCAATTTGACAAGCATCACCGAGGCTCCTATACAGTTATCAAAACGGCTTCAGGCGAACGAATCCTTAGGGTTTTTTGTTTTGTTTTTGTTTTATTTTCTTTTTTTTAAGACAATTCTTTGGTCAAACCCATAGAACCGCAGTACAAAAGCACAAAGATCATTATCAAAAAACAAAAACAAAAAACAAACAAACAAACAAAAAAAAAAACACCGCTTGAATACGTTCAACAATAACAACAAAAGCGAGTAGGAAATATAACTTACTTTTTTATATAGTGCGATTCGCCCTGTGCAAACAACTGTGACCACTCGAGGTAGAATGTTACTGTAAGAGGCAATTTATGCGGATACGAAGGGGAAGATAACGGTTAACTGTAGGCTTGAACAGGAAGGTTGTAGTGATTGAGGAAACATCATCTTGGGAATCGGTTCCACAAGACAGTAGTTGGCGGTAAGATTCTGTTTGCGTGGAACTTACTTCTCACCTATCGTAATGTGAAAGGTTTGCTACAATGTGAGTGGTATAGCGGTCCTAACCGGAAAGTTTACAACTGGTGGAACCAAGGAATGCAGTTCGTCCGAGCAATTTCCATGGAAGTAGCCATAGAGCAGAAAGAGGCTTGCAACATTCCAACTTTGAGATAGAGGTTGGAGGGTGGACAATAATTTGTCACCAACAACGGCTTGGAGACACTCTTGAACTCTGTCAAGTTTGGAGACAGAGATCTGGGCATTATGAAAATCGTACTCCATTTTCAGCATTAGAAGTGTAAATAAGAATATAATTTAGATGAAAGGTGCTTATTTTGCTTTAAATAAATGGTTTGGAATACTAGAAAGAGCGACAACATCTTGTGAACTTGAGAAGTCTAATTTCCTGGAAAACTGTAAGTTAACAGTAAATCTAACCGTTCAGTCAAGTGAAGGATGAATGTTGCCTGTATGGAAATTCTATTTTATCATTACTAATAATTTTGGATAGATTTTTTTTATATAATAATCAAATTATTTCAGTGAAATAATAAAAGAGAAATCATTAGATTAAGAAAGAAAGAGCCGTAATATTTAAGGGTTCAATTACCTGAAATATTGTTATTGCTTGAAAAATATTATGAATTTTAACCAACGATAACGCTAACTCTGTATAGAAACGGTTAATTTCATTTTTATTATTACTTGTTTAATGTTGTTTTTTTATCATTGAAATCCAGTTTTGTTGCGGCTACAGTCATCACTTTCGGAATCATTTGAAAATTCTTGCCCTTTAAATTCCTTTTAAGGTTTGAAACTAGAAAATGGTTGGAGACAAAATGTGAATACGGTGAAGGATCTATGAACCCAAACTCCAAATTCTTCACCTTTCTGGTCATCAGTTATATTACCTTACAAAACATCTTTCTATAATTTTCCTTTACGTTTTTTAATGGCTCCTTTAATAACTGAAATATCTGACTCCCATTAAAATTGTACTTAAAGCAGGAAATAGGCATAAAATAGGGACTTAAAATGACACTAGTCAGCTATCATTCATCTTTCCACTTGATGACGTCTTCCACTTTTTATATACTGATGGAACCTTAAAGGAACCTTAATACTCATATTATTACTTATGCCTTGTAGACTTTTCAACAAATTGTCCAACCCTCTCTCGGTAGTTTTCAGGCTGACGATTTTTTTTTTTTTTAATCATATCACCCCGAGCAAGGCGGTGACGCCACTGATGCGCAGGGGGCTACGTAAGGGTAAAAAGAATGGAAAAGAGAAAGCCGGAAACCACATCCTAAACAGGAAACAAGGGATGAGCCTCTTCACCTATTCAATAGATGTGGGTGGAGTGTGAACCGGGCGATAGTTTAGTCTATCTACTCCAATTGAAAAAAAAAAAATAATGGAAAAGAGTGAAAAGATTGGAAAAGAGAAAACCGGAAATCGCATCCTAAACAGGAAACAAGGGATGAGCCTCTTCACCTGTTCAATAGATGTGGGTGGAGTGTGAACCGGGCGATAGTTTAGTCTATCTACTCCAATTGAAAAAAAAAAAATAATGGAAAAGAGTGAAGAGATTGGAAAAGAGAAAACCGGAAATCGCATCCTAAACAGGAAACAAGGGATGAGCCTCTTCACCTGTTCAATAGATGTGGGTGGAGTGTGAACCGGGCGATAGTTTAGTCTATCTACTCCAATTGAAAAAAAAAAAATAATGGAAAAGAGTGAAAAGATTGGAAAAGAGAAAACCGGAAACCGCATCCTAAACAGGAAACAAGCGATGAGCCTCTTCACCTATTCAATAGATCTAAGAAGTTGTTTACCAAGTCAACAAACGATGTCTAAGCATGTAATTTCAAGTCATTCATTGAATTAACAAATTCATTACCCTTAATAAGTTTCCTGATAGCAGCACTATCAAACACTTCCTGATATCAGCACTTCATGGCTATAAATCCCAAATTTCGTGAAATAGCTGTATGATTCCTCGTTAACCACACCAAAAATACAAAAAGTATTAAGAAAACCATATATGCCATTTAATTTTTTTCTTTTAATGTGTGTCATTGTGTTGTAGTGGATTCAGCTTGGAACGAGAAATCGGGGAGCTGAGTTCGAATTCCAATTGAATTCCTTGCATTCACTTACACGCAAATACCCTTGGGAAAGGTAATAATCTATCTCTACCCACTAACTATGGATTAAATAACAGAACATACTGGGTTATATAGCCTTTGCTGGTTATCAGTTTACCGCAGAAATTAATGGCAACCTCTTGCAAAATAATCCTCTGCTTAGTTAGTCATCTCTCGAAAGACACATGATCGCCCTAGCGTGTATCCGGTATGGCACTTAACTGACTGACTGATATATGCCATAATATAATTAGCACATGCATTAATAGCAAAGCATTTCTTGAGTGTTTTTGTTGCCAGCATCGGTTTGCAAAGCAGTGAGGTTTTATCACTGAGCAAAAACTGACCTTGCGCACAGGTTCACATAAATATCTGCCCGAGCAAGACTCAAACCAGAAACTCCACCACATTCGAACGCATTCGAAAAAGCAGCTTCAAAACAAAGGGCTGATTTCAAAACATAGGGAGATTTCAAATTAACTACACAAACGCTGCTTTGGCGATTTCAGATCCGGGTGAGATTAGATGTTCCTAATCCCGCGTGGTGTTCAGATGTTATGGTGAAACCATTTTCATGATGTTCATCATGAGGTGCATTCTAGTGGGATGTCCTTAGTTGGAGTCTCTTTCTAACCGTGAAAACAAAAGCTCTCAATGTGCTTGGTTTCCTTCCGTAGTGAAAGGATAAATGTGATAGGATAAATTTATGAACATCAAGCAGATTTTAGGTTTTCATTTTTTTTATGTCACCTTAATTATCAGCTTTACTAAAGTGTATTACTGATAAATTTTATCAGTTAATTTAAATTTTTGGCGATAAATTGGAAAAATTCGGTAATTCTATTTTATAATTTTTTACTCAAAAACACATTTTTTTAATAAAAAATAGTTTATTTCAAGTGGCGGACATAAATTTTTCGGCCTACCTGACGACTAATGGGTTTCTAGAAATTTTATTAACTAAGTGTTGCGATCAGCCGAGATCGTAAATTGTTATTTTTTTCAAAGATTGGCAATTTCAATACTGCAAAAACGGTAGTTAACCATGAAAATTTAAAGTCATTTACAGAATCAGCACCATCAAATTAGCTAAAACCTGTTTATTCATTCTTGGCACCAAAATCGTGTTGACCAATGTAATTTAGAACATGTTTTTTTTTTATTTCTGTATTCATTTAGATTCGCATCTTTGCTCTTGGGTTTGATCTACAGAAAGATGTTGAGGATTTGTGTATTGAAGATGTAAATAACGAAAACATTTTAAGAAAAATAGAAGCAAAAAATGATTATACTTTGAATCAGAAAGAAACGTAAAATTTTTGGCATAAAAAATAAAAATGGAGAACTTGGCGAATTTGAATCTCACATTAAATACTAAGAGTAAGCATTGTGTTTGGTGCTGTCGCTAGACCTCAATGCAACTGCATAGATGTAGTAATGGTATAGCGTTAGCATTTGAAAAAAAATTATAATATCAAACTTTTTAAAAATAATTCTTGTAAATATTCTTTGATTATACTATACTTTGTTTTAACATTCATTTTTTAAAAATCATTTTTATTTTTTATTTTAACATTATAAAATTTTATTTTATTTGAAAAAATGAATATTAAACAGTTTTAGATAATTGTATTCAACATTCTTTGTTTAATTCAATTTTTTATTGATATATATTGAATTATGAATGAATATTGTCGAAGTTTGCAATATCCAGCGTTGATCGTATTTGTGTGCGTACGTTTTTAATCTATGGTTTTATTTCATAAAATTTAATGTATACTCCTTAAAACTTTTGCTAAATGTGTGTCGTGATATTTTCATTTTCTTCTAGGTTTGCTGTTGCTGAAAAAGGTTGAGAAACACATTAGAAATAGAGATGCGAGTAGTCTACCTAACAAGTTTGAGTAATTGGATGACAGGACAAAGCGTGGGGGGGGATGTTGTAAAGATAGATCTTACTAAATCCAGTTCTTTTTGTTGTTCTATCTCATTTGGCGCATTGGATAACGGCTTTGAACGAGAAATCGAGGGAGCCGAGTTCGAATTTCAGTTGAATTCCCAGCATTTACTTACACGCAAATACTCTTTGGAAAGTTATTAATCCATCTCTTCCCTCTAGTTATAGGCTAAATAACAAGACAAATTGGGTTCTATAGCCTTGGCTGGCAACCAGTCTACCGCAGAAAGTAAGGGCAACCTACTGCAGGATAATCTTTTGCCCAGTCATAATCGCCCAAACGTGTATCACGTATGGAACTTACCTGACTAGCTGATCTCATTGGCAAAGTTTTCGCAATTTCATTAATTCTTTGTAACCTTTAGGTTCTTAGTGGCTTTATAGCCGTCCTTGCGGTGAAATGATTAAGAAAGAGCTACCAAGATATTGTAGACAGCCACAATCGTTCAGGTTCAAATGGTTGAGAAACGGACAATATGTGTAATTGTCTTGCTTTAATTTTATATATAGAGCAGTAGACCGAATTTCGGAAATTATATGACGACAAATAGAGAAGAATTTGTTAAATGTCTTTTTCTGCTTTTTTAATGTTGAGCAGCAGTCCTAGTAATAAAAGTGGTAACCCTGAGACAAAACAGGAGTTACCCTTTGATAAGGCATATCATCCTGGAGGCAGGGTTACGCCAAAGACATCGGCATCGGTTACAGGTTATTGAATTTTGACAATTACTGCATTTAACAGACCAGTTTTGTGGCATTGAACCGCAAGGGTGTCACGAAAAAAGATCTTTCATACTGAACAATGGGTGAGAGCTAATTGTGGCAAGTCAGATAGAAACTATAGAAATACATTTCTTAATATCTGCAATATTATTGGTACTAGCCTAACATCTCGCTTTCACTTGGCCAATGTATCTCCCCTGTTCTTTTCTACAATGACTTTCATGATAAATTTCATGATTTTATAAATTTTATAATAAATTTTATAATTAAATTTTATAATAAATTTTATAATAAATTTCATGATAAAAATCCTGACAAACATTCTTCTATGATACGTTGACGTTATGAATTTAAGCGTAGCAATAGATTTGCGGCAGTTTTTCATCATTTTGCAGTCGAATTGGCCTGATGTAACCATAAGTTTAATTCTAACAATTTTTGTATCGCATTTATTGCTTATGGAACTCCCTTCCGACTGTTAGCTTCCCAGACAACTTTGATCTTCAAACATTGTAAAATCAATCGATATTTCCTGTCTTTTTCATTCTCTTTCTTTTATTATTTCTTCAAATTTTGTAGTATTTTGCTTCTTTTTTTTTTTCGTATAATCTGTAATACTCAATAACTTAGTAGGTTATTGTCTTGCTTTAGCTGAAAAGATTAAAAACAAGAAAAACAAAAAGATATGCGTAATGTAATGTAATAGGGTCTGTAATGTGATCGACACCGACTTGGCAGACCGCCTGCAGTCTCTCTCCCACCGGCGAGACGTGGCTTCCCTGTGTCTCTTCTATAAATACTTTCACGGCTTCTGCTTCGATGAACTTAGATCACTGGTGCCCCCTAAATACGAATTTGCACGAGATACTAGATTAGCAACTAGATCCCACCCTTTTACAGTGAAACCGATAAAATGCAGCCGTAACTTCTACTCCAACAGTTTCTTTCCTCGCACTTCCCGACTGTGGAATTCTCTTCCAAACGATTGCTTCCCCGACGGCTACAATCTCCAGGAGTTTAAATGTAAGGTCAATACACACCTCCTAACACACTAACCTGCTCCCATTCTATCAAGCACTCTTCCCATCTGCCCAACCCTCATCCTCACTATCCTTACTCATCTGTCACCTTCCTCCTGACATTCCCTATGTCTATCCACTCCTTCTCTTTACCTTCCCCTATGTAGCCCCATGCGCAATAGTGGCAGTGGAATGCCTTGCTTGGGGTGAGATGATTAAAAAAAAAAAAAAAAAGTAACCAAAACCTCCATGATGACAGATGAAGACGTACTGACGAGTGACCCAGTTAGTTTAGTTAACCGACCTCATATTGCAAATGATAGCGATAATAAAAAATTATTTGTCGCATGATGTTCTTCTCCGTTCATTTATGTTATACATTAGAATAAGTGAACGGCAGGAGGAATTTGACTTCTGTGCTCTTTTAACGACTTTTACAAATTTTATTGCCTTCTAAATTTGTTATTTTCAGCAAAAGAAAGAATGATGTTTTCGAAAATATACTTGGCTCTTTTTGTGCGAGAGAAATTCTTCATTTCCATTCTAAAAAAAAAAAAAGGAAACTGCGATATTCATATACCTCCCGATGATATAGCAGAAAAAAAAACATTTCTTTCTCCCCTCCCACCTAAGCAGGGCGGGAAAAGTGTCACTATCTTCACCCGTCTAAGTTTTATTTTTACATAATTTGTTTTTCCTTGCATCAGCATTTATTTGTAAATCGGACATTGATGTTGCAATCTAATGACAACACCCGCTCCTAGCCAATATACAATTTTGTCTTCATCCACACGTAAGCAGGTGAACATGTACATAAAATTTCTGTTGTCTTGCATCCTACTTGATATTACACACAGATAGATAAAATTATGATGACTGCGATAGAATATAAACGGTTTAATGATTCTTATGCTGAACATAGCATTGTTCCCCTATAAATCGTAAAGAAGATAGTCAATTCATGACTCATTATATATATATATATATATATATCAGATTAAATGAAATGCAAACATTTTCGGCTTATTTTAAAAAATCCGTTCATACTCACAGATAATCTTTCACGTATTATAATTGTAACATCGAGATATGCATAATAAAATCATCTGTCAAAGCTACAACTCATTTTTATTTTATTTTATTTTTTTTTTTAATCTTATCACACCGGGCAAGGCGGTAAGGCCACTGGTGTGCAGGGGGCTACGTAAGAGTGAAAAGATTGGAAAAGAGAAAGCCGGAAACCACATCCTAAACAGGGAACAAGGGATGAGCCTCTACACCTGTTCAATAGACGTGGGTGGAGTGTGAACCGGGCGATAGTTCAGTCTATCTACTCCAATTGAAAAAAATAAGGAAAAGTGAAAAGATTGGAAAAGAGAAAGCCGGAACCCACATCCTAAACAGGGAACAAGGGATGAGCCTCTACACCTGTTCAATAGACGTGGGTGGAGTGTGAACCGGGCGATAGTTCAGTCTACTTTTTACGTATTTCAATTGTTATACGCGAAAGATAATCCGTGAACGGATTTTATTTAAAATAAGCAGACAATGCTTACAATTTATTTCATCTGACAGGTCTAAAAGAAAATTTGCTGCCTAAATATACACACACACACACACACTAATATATATATATATATAGTAAATAAAGAGCCAACAAACCTAACCGGATTTTCAGGGAAGATTGGCCAACCCTGAAGATCCGGTTAGGTTTGTTGGCTCTTTAGTTTATTTACTATATATATATATATATATATATATCAGAGACAAAAGGAAAAACTGAACTTTACTTAAATTTATCTGTAATTTTTCTTGCCGTTTTGGGCTAATTCTTTTTGTTATTTTTTAATTTAAATCATATTTAATTTATTTTTCTTTAATTTTAACCTTTCGAGATTAATTTGTGTATTTTATTTTTCCTTTTAATTTATTTTGTGTTTTTTTTTTCTTTATTTCCGTTTTTCCCACCCTCCTCTTACATTTTAATAATTCAAAGAAAAATATATTGGTGAGGTTTTAAAAACTTTAAAATGGCCGACCCAAGTCGGTCAGTGAAAAAGAAACTGACATTTGATATACCTTCAAAAGCCCCGTCCGACAAGGATAATGAATCTTACCCCCACTTACTATTAGAGTACGAGAAGCCGGGAAGCCGAGTTCGAATTCCAGTTGAATCCATTGTATTCACTTACGCGCAAATACCCTTGGGAAAGGTATTAATCCGTCTCTTCCTTCCTGTTATGGGTTAAATAGCAGGGCAGATTGAGTTCTATAGCCTTTGTCGGCAACCAGTCTACCACAGAAAGCAATGGCAACCTACTGCGGGATAATCTTCTGCCCAGTCAGTCATGTCTCTTTCGAGACATGATCGCCCAAGCGTGTATCACGTATGGCACTTAACTGACTGACTGACTATTAGAGACAGATAAACTTGAAACGACCAAAAAGGATAAAAAAACAAAAGTATGGCGGCCGAAAATGGCCAAAACAATAAAACAAGCGATCGAAATATGGAAGCCGATAATGAAAATGACTAAGAGACCAAAGACAAGAATTCTAAAGATGCTGAGGCCGGGGAATCGCCTTGTAGCTGGAAAACCCCACCAAAAGTTAAAATCAATTTGATGGAGTTCTTCGAGAAAGCTAAGTGTTACGCACATTATATTCTGAGAGACTTGATAATCAAAAGTTTTATTATGCTGTACATGTTTCTGACAACTTTGCATCTGTAGACACACACACGAACACATACACACACACGCATGCATGATTGACTGATTTGGTTTTTTACTGTGCATCCAATCTTTTAGTTTATTTAAAGACAAAAACTAATTTAGATTGTAAGAATAATCTTAAGAATAAGAATGATTTTTCCAGTGAGAAAATATGTTGCTATTTAAGGATATGTTGCTATTTAAGGATATGTTGCTATTTAAGGATATTTGATAATATAATGTACATGACTTGAATTCGAAATCGGGTCCAATGGTTGGAATAATCCAACCATTGAATCCAATCATAATCAGTCATGCAGGAATTTGTACTTATTTTGATGGTAAAAACTGTGATAAGAAGTTGCAGACTATTTTTAATTGAAACAGATTTCAATATGTTTTTCTTAGCTCCATACACGTCAGATCATTGTTCTTGTAAAATCTGCGTGATTTAAAAAAAGTAACCTCTTCATCTATATTTATTCGATATGAAGCACAATTCAAGACGCTCTTCTGTTCATTTATATTTGTACTATTGCAATTTATTTAGTTACTAGTAGTATAGCCCGGCGTTGCTCGGGTGTAATGAAAGCTTTAAAACTAATCCATGGACCTGCAGCTCAGATTCAGCCTAAAGAATATTTGTGTGAAGTTTGGTGAGAATCAAATAAAAATTGTGGATTTGTGTAAAAGATATAGAGACTGATAAACACACACACACACACACACACACACACACACACACACACACAAACATCATGCCTTTTATATATATATATATATATTATCGATTTTCTGCACTATTGTAAGAACTGCAACCTTGAAACGTTTGAATATCGTTTCTTATGTCTTTGTCTAAGAGTGTATCAAATTTGTTTAAAATCGGATCATTCCTTCTATAACCCGATTTTTTCGATTATCGATTTTCGATATTTATCGACACAAAACCTAGCTAAGAACACTCGCAGACGCTTATAGTACAACTGTGTAAATTTTCAAAAAAATCGGTTCAGCCGTTTCGGAGTCTATAGGTAACGGACATACACACACAGACACACACAGACAAAGTTCCATTTATACATAATTTCATTCATTCCCATGCAACGAGACAACTGCTTTTTCCAGCTAATGCACTGAAATTTATTTCTCAATATCATGAAAATTTCGAGGTGAACCTTAAAGGAAATTTTAATCAAATAAGGCATCGTATTTTTCTTCTTTCTTCAAAGCGATTCGTGTCGCTTATTCAGTTATGCACTGATTGGAGCGTGATTTTAATTCGATTTTCACAAGAAAATATTAAGATGTCCTTCAAGAGTAACTGAAATGTTAAAAGGTACATGTTGGAGTGTATTTGCGTGTGCATGCGGACATCTGTTAACGTATTGTCTAAATATATGCTCAAGTTGGTGTGTATGAATTGCATATTTTATCAACGATGTATACACATCCAGAGACAGGTACCTGCACACAGACAATACAGTTATAAATTCGACAGGAATTAATAACGCGTGAAAATATGAACACACACAGATGTTTGTATAAAGGTTAATGGAATATATTATTTAAAGGCGTGTTCAAGAAAATTTATGCAGAGTCATCAGCAAAAGAGGAACCCCAAAATGCCAACTATGGGTTTGGTGTACTAAAATCAAACAGTTGCAGAAATTTAAATACTTGCGAAGTGTTCTGACAGAGAACGGAATATGCGACACTGAGATCCGAAGGCGTATTGACATGATTAAGGACGCATTTCAAATGCTAAGCAGAGTATTGAGAGACGGAAAGATACCTTTGAAAACAAAGAAAAACGTACAAGACTGTTGTGTGATATCTGTCGCCCTTTATGGCAGCGAATGATGATGAAGAAGAAACTCGAAGCAACAGAATTGTGGTTATACAGAAGGATGCTAAGGATATCATGGAGCGAACATGTGAGTATCGACAAGGTTTTGGAGAGGCTACAAACGAAACGGAACTTATATTAGCATCAGGAAGAGACAGATAAGTTCTCTGGGACATATAATAAAGAAGGAGGGCTTGGAAAATCTGATACTCATAGGACGGATAGTGGAAAATATAAATACGGGCAAACAGTGCGAGACATGGTTACTAGAAATCTCTTCAGTTATTCTATCAGGCATTTATCAAATCAATACGTGGGCTCCAACTAAAAATAGAATTATTGGTGTATTCCTATGTTATTTTGTTATTTAGACTTCAGAATCCTTGTACTTTGATAGTTTTTGAGGATCTTCAAATATACATTGCTATGTCAATAAGAAAGCACATTCTGTATTTGTGGTCTTTGATCACGATGTCTAGGCGATTAACTTTGATTGTTATGTCTGTGCATATTTTTTTTTATAATCATCTCACCCCAAGCAAGGCATTCCACTGCCACTATTGCGCATGGGGCTACATAGGTGAAGGTAAAGAGAAGGAGTGGTTAGACATAGGGAATGTCAGGAGGAAGGTGACAGATGAGTAAGGATAGCGAGGATGAGGGTTGGGCAGATGGGAAGAGTGTTTGATAGAATGGGAGCAGGTTAGTGTGTTAGGAGGTGTGTATTGACCTTACATTTAAACTCCTGGAGATTGTATCCGTCGGGAAAGCAATCGTGTGGAAGAGAATTCCACAGTCGGGAAGTGCGAGGAAAGAAACTGTTGAAGTTACGGCTGCATTTTATCAGTTTCACTGTAAAAGGGTGGGATCTAGTTGCTAATCTAGTTTCTCGTGCAAATTCGTATTTAGGGGGCACTAGTGATCTAAGTTCATCGGAGCAGAAGCCGTGAAAGTATTTATAGAAGAGACACAGGGAAGCCACGTCGTGCCGGTGGGAGAGAGACTGCAGGCGATCTGCCAAGTCGGTATCTATCACATTACAGACCCTCCTCTGAACCTTATCGAGAAGCCCGAGGAGAATAGCAGAGGCACCCGACCAGATATGGCAGCAGTATTCAATGCACGGGCGGATGGTAGATTTATATATGTGCAGGATAGATTTAGACGGAAAAAACTTCCGGGCCCTGCACAGACAACCGACTTTCATAGCAGCGGATTTAGCAATGGATTCGATATAGTCATTCCATTTGAGGTCCGTTGAAATTGTGAGACCAAGGAGGCGTAGTGTTTTACTCTCTGGGAGGCAAGCCTGGTCCATGCTAATGGGAGGTAGGTGAGATTGTCGATGATGGTTAAATGAGAGTAGCTTCGTTTTAGAAGCATTAAAATTTACTAGCCATTTCTTACCACAGTCCAATATGGATTGGAGGTCTTTTTCAATCTCGGCTGCGAGGTTAGCTTTGACGCCTACACCAGATTTTTGTAGGAGGCGAGAGTAAACTGTGGTCTCATCGGCGTACAAACCTATTCGGGCTCTTATGGAATCAGGGAGATCATTAATGTATATCAGGAAGAGTGTAGGACCTAAGATGGAGCCTTGGGGGACACCTGCGTTTGTATGGTAGTTCTGAGAGGCATGTCCGTTTAATACCACCTTCATTGTGCGGTTAGAGAGGAATGACTGGATTAGGTCAAACAAATGTCCAGTTATACCATAGCTCCGCAGTTTACATAGAAGGCCAGCATGCCAAACTCTGTCGAACGCCTTAGATATATCCAATGCAACGGTTCGGGCTTCGCCATTCCTGTCGAGTGCCTGGTATATGTACTCGGTGATGGTCGTTAGCATATCAGCAGTAGACCTGGTGAAGCGAAAACCATATTGCTTGTCCGAGAGGAGCCTGTGTGCTGTGAGATGCTGAACCACCTCGGCGTTGATAATGGCATCGAACACTTTGCCAAAGATCGGAAAAAGGCTGATAGGGCGGTAATTTGCAGGGTCAGAGGGTTCTCGGGTGTTTTTAAATATAGGAACTACAGAGGAAGATTTCCAACAGGCAGGAAAGCAGGAAGCAGATAGGCAGAGGTTGTAGAGCTTAGAAAGGACAGAGGATAGTTCAGGGGCACATTTCTTTAAGACTATGGTTGGGATTCCGAAAAGTAATATTGTAGTCTCGTTAAAAGTCTTATCACGATAACCGGATCTGGGTGATATTCATACAAGTTTTTGGCGTTTCCTTGCCGCAAAAGATAAATATTTTCCAGTCTGGTTCAGGGAAGGAAACAGGCAGTAACAACGCAAAGGTGAATAAGACTGGTGCGTATTAATAAGAAATCTCCCCTACGCAGTGAAGACCGAACTGTGAACTGAATAAAGAGTTTGGTTAGAAATTCTGGAAAAAAATTTATCAGCTACACACGTCAAACATTTGAACAATGTCGGAGGTTAAATATAATGGAGAGCTAATCATTGTTGCAGACAACCGCCAAGGCACATGGTGTTTTCTTCAGCAGCCACACAACCAACCAAGAGTTTATTGTGCAACTGTACTGGGTTTTGTACAATGGTTTGAGCAAATACATGACTGGAACAAGGTACAGAACCGTGGACCGCTCTGATTTTACACACATGGGTGTATTAACTACGGCTCTTTATTCGCACAGAGAGAGAGAGAGAGAGAGAGAGAGAGAGAGAGAGAGAGAGATACCAGTAGACAGAGAGAGAAATCAACAATTCTAAACTAGGCAATTATACTCAAACACTCAGTCATAATGACTTCGTGAAAGCAAAACCATCGACGGCTTCCAATATTTCCGTATAGACAAATAGCTACAGTCAACATCATCTCACTGATATTTCTTAAAAGGGCTGCACACTAGACTCATACCCGCAATATATATATATATATATATATATATATATATATATATATATATATATATATATATAGTAATATTTTTATTATTTGTATAAAAAAATAAAATAAAACATTTTTTCGCCGCTACACAAGAGCTGTTGCGTTTCGGTATTATCAATAGTAATTTATCGAGCGATTTACCATATATATATATATATATATATATATATATATATATTGAATATCATTGTTCATATATTGCTTTGTATTAAGCTCGGTAAATATATAATTTTATGAATTCCCTTCAGGACGGGAATTAATATTTATCTTGGAAATTTCTTGGAACTGCCTACATCCCAAAATCGAAACAAATCCTAAAAGTTTTTTCCTTTTTTTTTTTTTTTTTTTCATTTCGAGAACTTTTCAGTATCTTGTCGAATAATCACGCATATTGTTGCATCCATTTAAAAACATCCGCATTTAGGCCACTTTACAATCTTATACATACATGTACACATATATGTCCATATATATATATATAGCATTCAACGGTTTTGAACTTCGAAATTTATTTTATTTTATATATATATATATATATACAGAGAGAGAGAGAGAGAGAGAGAGAGAGAGAAAAGAAAGAAAGAAAGAACTGGGGACAGATAGTTCTTAATAAAAATCAATAAAATCCGACATATTTTAATTTATTTGTTTAAGCATTTTTTTTCATGGATACTCATATTTCAGTAGATGTTCTATTTTGTTTTTACTATAAAGCAGTATATTTATTTATTTACATCTACCGGCTTGTTTACTGGAGAAGTCTTACTTAAAAAATACGTGTGTGTTTTGTTTATTTTTATTTTTTTGACTGAAAAGTGTAGTAGGGTCAGTTAGGCACCGTCTGTGAAAAAAAGAACACCATGACGTAATTCGCTCTGCCATAAATTTAGAAGCGGCATGCTCTACTGCTTGGCATTTGCGCCGGAAACCCCAATACGAACATTTCAGAGTGTGTGAGTGCCAACCTCAGGACAGTGGAGAAGATTTGGAAAGAGTTGAATGAAATATCCAATTAACATCCTGGCGTTTGAAGTGATCACTACTGATGGAAAAGTTATGCTTCCATTCATCTCCTCACAGAGCATCCGATTTAAAACGAAGGCCTGCATCAAGTGCCTTGAGGAGCTAGAGCTACACCGGATCAAGATGGTGACTGCTAAAAGACTCTATGCCTAGCAACAGGTCATTGCTCTATGTCAAACAATTAGGGGATGCCAGTGATGACTGTCAGACAATTTCAAAGCCACATCTCCGTTCAAATGTGTGTCTGTGTCTTCAAAGCAGTTATCTACCTTTAAGTAAAATCTTTAAGTTTTGTTCACCTCTGTTGTAAACTTACCAATTTTTGGTTGAAATGTCTGGGTCCAACCAACTCTTTATTCACTGGGTCATGTGTCTTTGAGCTAATTTTCTTTCTTAATTGGACATTTTAAGGTGTTTAAATCAAATAAACGTTCTCCTCGCCTTCGGCTATTAAATTTAAAGACGGAAACTGCTACAAAGAAAAAATCAATTAAGAAACTCTAGTGGAAATGAAAGATTTTGATTATCGTTCTACAGCCAGCGCATGAGTATACATTGCGTCTGAGTTTGAATAAAGTTCAAATTATTTGACATGAACGTCAGAAAAATATGTAAATAATTGTACATAAATTTATATAGATATATATATGTGTCATTTTTATACAGATACATGTGTGCGTAATTTTGTTTCACTACTTTCGTCATCTTTGAGGGTTTTTAATAAACTTCACATCCTTCTGGGTGATGAACTCGTCTCAGAGTTTTGTTTCAATTTTCAATAGAAATAAAGTTTTCACCATTACGAAAATTTTATAATGACCAAAATATTGATGAATTTGTTTGCATAACATTATATCAATTCTTTATGGGCAGTTTAATACCGAGATTTAATTATTCTTGAAAACTTTCAAGTAAAAAAAATAATATATATACTATTATCATTCCATAATTGGATACGTAGTAGATGATATTGAGCTTTTGTGAATATACAGAGTGGGGCTGAGCAACTTGCTTATTTGAATTTGGCGCCATGAAGCGATGGTTGCTCCGAAAAAAAAGAGCACCATGACGCAATTCGCTCTGCCATAGATTTAGAAGCGGCATGCTCTACTGCTTGGCATTTGCGCCGGAAACCCCAATACGAACATTTCAGAGTGTGTGAGTGCCAACCTCAGGACAGTGGAGAAGATTTGGAAAGAGTTGAATGAAATATCCAATTAACATCCTGGCGTTTGAAGTGATCACTACTGATGGAAAAGTTATGCTTCCATTCATCTCCTCACAGAGCATCCGATTTAAAACGAAGGCCTACTTCAAGTGCCTTGAGGAGTTAGAGCTACACCGGATCAAGATGGTGACTGCTAGAAGACTCTATGCCTAGCAACAGGTCATTGCTCTCTGTCAAACAAGTAGGGGATGCCAGTGATGACTGTCAGACAATTTCAAAGCCACATCTCCGTTCAAATGTGTGTCTGTGTCTTCAAAACAGTTTTTGTAAACTTACCAATTTTTGGTTGAAATGTCTGGGTCCAACCAACTCTTTATTCACTGTGTCATGTGTCTTTGAGCTAATTTTCTTTCTTAATTGGACAGGGGAGGGCCTTACTCGAGAGTGCGGGATTTAAAGTTTGTTCCAGCAGGATGGTGTCACGGCATACACAGCGCGCGTGTCAGTAACAGTTTTGCAGTAGAACGTTCTACCTAAGAAACCCAAACCAGTAGAATATCCTACTGCTACCAAAGAGCAGACCGGGATTCGTTCCGAGACTTCCTCTGTGACGTCCCATGGAACAACGTTTTTAGTCTTCCCGTCGAAGACTGTGCATCCGAGGTCTCCTCCTGGGTTAAGGCTGACATAAATGCTTTCATTTCTGCCAGGAAATTTCAGCTTAACTCTCATTCGTCTCCATGGTTATCGCCCGCTTGCTCGGCTACCATTTCCCACCAGAATCATTTCTTCCGGCTCTATCGTAGCTACGCGTCGGACCAAAACAGGCGCCTTTTCACCTCAGCTCGTAATAAGTGTAAAAAAGTACTTAACAAAGCTAAGATGTTGTTTGTTGCCAGAATGAAGCAACGCATAGCATCCTCTACGTTTGGCGCCAAAGACTACTGGCGACCCAGTAAAAGAGTGCTTAACAAGAGCAAGTCCTCAATACCCCCACTAATCAATAAATTTGAGGTCCACACCTCCTCAGCGGACAAGAATTTCTTTGCTCGCAGATTCTCGACCAATTCGAGACTGGACTCGTCTGGAGTTTCTACACCCGACTTGCCACCTAGAACTGAGGCTCAACTGAATGACGTCCACATTACACCCTCGCTGGTATCTAACATAATTTCAAAACTTGACCCACACAAAGCGAGCGGAGGGGACGGAATCCCAATCATAGTCTTAAAAAAATGTGCCCCTGAACTCTCCTCTGTCCTTTCTAAGCTCTACAACTTCTGCCTATCTGCTTCCTGCTTCCCTGCCTGTTGGAAATCTTCCTCTATACTTAAAAACACTGGAGAACCCTCGGACCCCACAAATTACCGCCCTATTAGCCTTCTTCCGATCTTTGGCAAAGTGTTCGAAGCCATTATCAACGCCAAGGTGGTTCAGCATCTCACAGCACACAGGCTCCTCTCGCACAAGCAGTATGGTTTCCGCTTCACCAGGTCTACTGCTGATATGCTAACGACCATCACCGAGTACATATACCAGGCTCTCGACAAGAATTGCGAAGCCCGAAACGTTGCCTTGGATATCTCTAAAGCGTTCGACAGAGTTTGGCATCCTGGCCTTCTATGCAAATTGCGGAGCTATGGTATAACTGGACATTTGTTTGACCTAATCCAGTCTTTCCTCTCTAACCGCACATTGAAGGTGGTATTAAATGGATATGCCTCCCAGAACTACCATACGAACGCGGGTGTCCCTCAAGGCCATATCCTAAGTCTTTCTGATCTACATTAATGATATCCCTGATACCATAAGATACCCAAGTAGGTATGTACGCCAACGACACCACAGTTTACTCTCGCCTTGATCAAAAATTTGGTGTGGGCGACAAAGCTAACCTTGCAACCGAGCTTGAAAAGTACCTCCAATCCGTAGTGAACTGGGGTAAAAAAAATGGCTCGAAAATTTTAATGCTTCTAAAACGAATCTGCTATCAAGTAACCATCATAGACATTCGCACCTATCTCCTATTAGCATTGTCCAGGCTTGTCTACCAGTGAGTAAAACATTACGCCTCCTTGGTCTCACACTTTCAGCGGACCTCAAGTGGAATGACTATATCGAATCCATTGCTAAATCCGCTGCAATGAAAGTCGGTTCTCTGTGCAGGGCCCGGAAGTTTTTTTTTCCGTCTGAATCTATCCTGCACATATATAAATCTATCATCCGCCCGTGCATTGAATACTGCTGTCACATCTGGTCGAGTGCCTCTGCTATTCTCCCCAGTGTTCTTGACAAAATACAACGGAGAGTCTGTAATGTGATCGATACCGACTTGGCAGACCGTCTGCATTCTCTCTCTCACCGGCGCGACGTGGGCTCCCTGTGTCTCTTCTATAAATACTTTCACGGCTTCTTCTCCGATGAACTTAGATCAGTGGTGACACCTAGGTACGAATTTGCACGAGATACTAGATTAACAAATAAATCCCACCCTTTTACAGTGAAACAGTTTTTTTCGCACTTCACGACTGTGGAATTCCCTTCCACATGATTGCTTCCCTGACGGCTACAATCTCCAGGAGTTTAAATGTAAGGTCAATAGACACCTCCTAACACACTAACTCGCATCCATTCTTTCAAACAATCTTCCCTTCTACCCAACCCTCAGCCTCACTATCCTTACCCATCTATCACCCTCCTTTTGACATTTTCTACATCTAACCACTCTTTCTCTTTACCTTCCCCTATATAACCTCATGCGTAATAGTGGCAGTGGAATGCCTTGCTTGGGGTGAAATAATTTTTTAAAAAGTTTCCACTTCTGCGATATATACATTACTTTCCAGGAATGAATTGATTTCTTTCGGTGACCGGCGTGTGTATACACTGCTTATATACACACTTTAAATTTTTCCTTCGCTACTTCCATGCTCCTATGGCTTAGTGGCTAGCGATTTTTTTTTTAATCATTTCACCCCGATCAAGGCGGAAACGCCACTGATGTGCAGGGGGCTACATAAATGTAAAAAGATTAATTAGAAAAGAGTGAGGAGTACAAACTAGTTAGAAAGGAACAATAGAAAGCTGAGAAAGCAGGTGCGATGACAGATACATAGGTGGAGAGAAAGGGAAGGTTATACGGGGGTGGGGAGAGAGCTAGAGTCTAGTGGTTAGTAGATGAATATTGACTTTGCATTTAAATTTCTGGAGGTTGTAGCCGTCAGGAAAGCAAGAATACGGGAGCGAGTTCCACAGGCGGGAAGTGCGAAAGAAGAAGCTACAGGAGTAGAATTGTCGTCTGCATTTAGCTAACCTGACTGTGAATGGGTGGGACCCAGTTGCTAGTCTAGTTGCACGAGTAAACACCTGTTGAGGAGGCATCAGTGACTTAAGTTCGTCCGAGCAGAAGCCATGAAAGTATTTATAGAACAGACAAAGGGAGGCCACATTTCGACGATGGGGAATTGGCTGCAGTCGAGCCGCCAGATCAGTACCTATCACATTACAGACTCTCCTTTGGAGCCTGTCAAGAACACTGAGGAGAACGGCAGGGGCACCTGACCATAAATGGCAGCAGTACTCCATGCACGGACGGATGGTTGACTTGTATATATGCAGGATGGATTCAGGCGGAAAAAACATCCTCAACAAACCTTTACTGTTTATTACAAAACATTTAATATCATTTAACTCTGTTACTCATATTGATGGACAGAAGCTAACCAGTCTTCGCTTTCCAGTATCGATCGTCTAAAAACATCTCAATGTCCTTGTGCGTGACAAACCCTACAACCCAATTCTCACAGATTAAATCCTCTCACTCTTCTATCGCTTTTTCCAAGGAAAGTGCTCAGACGAACTACATTGCTTTGTTCCACCTATTCTTACTTTAGCTATTATAACCCAATATGCTACGCACATTTGTACCGAACCAGTCTCGGTTTTTCGTATTACATTAGCGAGATCTATGTTTCATCCAAGCAGCTACTTTCAATTATCTGTTGCTTTGTGAAACCGAGGATGATTTCTCAATTACTACAATATTAACTTGTTCGAGTTTAGAGCTAACTTCAATTTCCCTACATATCCTCATAAAACTGTGACTCTTACCCTATCTCGGGTGGCTTCCGGCCGTTGTACAGGATAAACATTAATATAAAAAAAATCCGCTATTCACATATTTTCATCAGTTTCTACGTTTCTCTACACCCATGACTGAGTTCGCGCACTTTCTAGTTTCTCGGGTTTTTAGACATGAGCATCCACATGCAGAAATGTGGGTTTGTGTAAAGTCACCCTTTATCTATACATTCGCTGTATATCTTCGCGTCTTCTGGGCCATCAGTAAAGATGCACGCGCGTTTACTTTGCAGCAACTTCGTTATTCAAGCACCGATGTACAGAAAACGTGCGTCTTTTCTAACGGGGAGAAAGGATATATTTCAGCAAGGTCTATCGCTGCTTCGTCACAGACACTTTTATTTAGTTAAAACATTTCCAACAACGATTTCCACTGTCCTGCTTATTGTTTTGCTCGACTGAAAAGACTACTGATACACGCACAGGGCTATGTCAAGATGTGTTCGGGTGTACGTCGTGTTGAAGGTTGCTGTACTTATGCATTGATATTTGTTTCATATGCATATAAATTACATTATAAGCACTGACAAAAGTACTTTTAGCAGTTTATATAACTTTGCATGTACGTGGAAGGAAAAAACGATTGTAAAACGGTTGTAAAAACGGTTGTAAAAAAAAGAAAGAGCTAAGCGCTAAGCACATGAACATCAGCCAAAGGATTCGGACCGAGTCAGTACGTAGCCCAAAGAAAAAACCTGAGACGAGTAATCAACTAACAAAAAAGCGCTCAGTACTTAAGCAGAGCAGAATAAGTAAAGTAAACCTAGTGACCCAACAAATCTACCAAGGGTTCACCTAAGCAGATCGTTATATATATATATATATATATATATATATATATATATATATATATATATCAATGATGTCAATTTTTTCTTTTCTTATTTATTTGATTTTATTCTATCTTTTTCTTTTTCGTTTTCGTTTTCTTTTTCTTTTTCTTTCCCTTTATTTTTATTTTTATTTTATTTTATTATTTATTTTTTAATTTCTTTGCAATCTATTTAAAAAGGAAAAGTAGACTAATTTTTCTCCAGTTTCTGAAAGGTTTTTTCTGTTGCTGAGGTGATGTGTCGTCCCCCGTGGGGATCTTCATGTCGAAATGGCCATTCAACATCTTTGAATTAATCCTTTTTTAATATATATATATATATATATATATATATATATATATATATATATTAAGTAAGTAATTCCTCAGGTTTTATTCGAGCGGCGCTATATCGAGTTTAATTCGTTACCTCTTTGTCACGGGGGCATGGTCATCAGTAAAAAGGGCAACCCAATATGCCAAATACAGGTCGGGGATACTACAATCAAGCAGGTACAAAAATTTAAATACCTGGGTGTTAAAACAGAAGACGGAAAGCGTGACACAGAGATCCGAAGGCGAATTGGCATGGCAAAAGAAGCATTCCAAAAGTTGAGTAAAGTATTAAGAAACAGGACAATTTTGCTACAAACAAAGAAGAGAGTACTGGACTGCTATGTCATGTCAGTTTTTTCTTTATGGCAGTGAATGCTGGGCAATATCATCAAAGATGAAGGAAAAACTTGAAGTAACTGAAATGTGGTTCTACAGAAGGATGCTCTAAATATCATGGATCGAGCAGGTAAGCAATGATGAGGTTTTGGAAAGGATGAAAACGAAAAGGATATTAATACAGAGCATCAAGAAAAGACAGCTAATGTTCCTGTGACATGCAGTAAGAAAGGGGGGCTTGGAGAACCTGATACTAACATGGCCAGATAAAAGGAAAAAGAGACAGGGGAAAACAACGGATAACATATTTGAAGGACCTGATCAGGTGGATGACGGAACGAGGGTTGCGTGGTGTAACAGGACATAGCGGGCTAAGAGCCACCAGGGATAGGGAGATGTGGAAAGCCATGATCGTCTACGTCCTGAAAGGACAGGGCACATAGAAGAAGAAGTAGAAGAAGAAACTTCGGAGATGGAAGAAGCCTATTCCAACACTCGGAATACAATGCAACACACTAGCGAAAGACTTCATCCTGCTGGAAAAATACACGGATATTGTGAAAAAATACGAGGGACAAATTGAAAACGGAAACTCGAAATAGAACGCAGTAAATGAAGCGTTAGTGATATCAGCAAACGTCATCAACAGACACAGACACAAAAATTAGTGGATCACAGCTGAGATTATCGACATGATGCAAAAGAGACAGCAAACAATGCCAAGACATGGAACGGAATACAGGAAACTACACAAGGGAATAAAGTGCAAATGCAGTCAGGCTAAAAAGGAATGGCTCAACGACAAATGTACAGAGATAGATTGAGCATGATTCTTAAAAGAGACGTGTATAAAAAAATAAAAGAACAGGATAAAAGACATGCACCCCAACAGGATGTATAAAATCCAACTAAGGAACGGTCATATTAGAGAAAGATAAAATACGTCAGCGATGGGAAAAATATACAGATCTCTTCCACGACAAGAGAGAGATAATACAAAAGGAATACCGACAGACCGGATATATTAAAATTCAAAGTAGATTTTGCATGCAATTTTGGTTTTGTACAAATGATGGGAAGTGATTTATATTCTAATAATTTAGTGTCACATACTTCTTCTATTTTCCAATATTTACATGTCTAAAAGTTGAGTCATTATGCTTGGCAAAATGTTTCTCAGGTTTTCCAGATTATGGATCGGATGAGCGATACTTTCTTTCAAGTCACCGATCATTCACCCAATATGCCTGAAATTTGTGTTTTAAGCACTTCAATGGAAGTCATTAAAATCCTAATAATTAGAGGTCGAAAACTCTTATAATTCAACATTTAGGTGTCTAAAATGGTTTCCTTGGCAAAATGATACGAAGAATTACAGGATTATGTTTAGGATTGCCTTAGTTCCTTTGAAGTCTCAGATTATTCATCCAATGTGCACACAATCTGATTTTATAAAAATAAATGAAAGTGAGTTATATGTTAATCATCGTTTTTTAACATTTCAGTCAGTTAAGTGTCATACGTGAAACACGCTTCGGCGATCATGTCTCGAAAGAGACATAACTGACTGGGCAGAAGATTATCCCGCAGTAGGTTGCCATTACTTTCTGCGGTAGACTGGTTACCGACCAAGGCT
Source organism: Ascarosepion bandense (assembly GCA_037127315.1). NCBI lineage: Eukaryota > Metazoa > Mollusca > Cephalopoda > Sepiida > Sepiidae > Ascarosepion > Ascarosepion bandense. The sequence goes on from JBBBDQ010001337.1 coordinate 2,346,388, forward strand.
AAATAACCCTATCTGTCCCGTTATTTAACCCATAACTGGAAGGAAGAGACGATTAATACCTTTCCCAAGGGTATTTGCGCGTAAGTGAATGCAATGAATTCAACTGGAATTCGAACTCGGCTCCCCGATTTATCGTTTCGAGCCAATATCCACTGCATCACGACGCACATCCTTTCAACATTTAAATGTCTAAAAAGTTGACTCATTATACTTGGCAAAATATATCGAAGGGTATCTGGATTATCGATAAGATAGGCGGTAGTTACTTTGAAGTAACCGATTGTTCATCCAGTATGTATGCAAAACACATTATGCTTGGCGAAATGTTCCGAAGGATTTAAAAAATATAGATCGATGATCGGATTAGCAAACTTCCCTTTGATGTCAACAATTATCCAACCAAGATGCACGTAATCTGTGTTTTATGCACATAAATCGAAGTGATTTTTATCCTAGTATTTAGAGGAATCAAACTTCTCATATTTTTCAACATTTAGATGACGAAAGTTTTCCGGATAATCGATCGGATTCGATGCCCGATTATTCATTAAGGTGCATCCAATCTGGGTTTTATTTGCATAAACAGAAGTGATTTACGTCGTAATATTTAGAAAACAGAAAGTTCTAATTTTCAAAGATGTCTGAAACGTTTCCTTAGATTACATCGCAAAAAACTTATCGGAGGATTTCCGAATTATCGATCGGATTGAAATCACCGTTTATTCATCCAATAAACATGCAATCTGAGTTATGTGCATAAAGAATGCAAAACTTTCTAACATTTCAATATTGAGATGTCTAAAATGCTGACTCATTATCCTTGGCAAAATGTTTCGTTAGATTTCCGGATTATCGGATTAACGATAGTTCCTTTGAAGTCTTGGATTATTCATCTAATATGCATGCTATTTAGCTGCATCAATGGAAGTGATTTATATCATCGTGTGTAGAAGATTCAAACTTCTCTTATTTTTCATCATTTAGATGTCTGAAAAGTTGACTCATTTTGCTTCAGCAAAATGTTTCGAACAATTTCCTGATTAACGATTTAATTAACGGTAGTTTTTCTGAAGTCCGGGTTTATTCATCCAGTATACATTTGATGCATATAAAATGGAAGTGATATTTATTAGAGAACCTAAAATTCTTTTATTTTTTAGCATTTAGATATCTGATATATATTGTGCTTGGCAAAATGTTTCGTAGGATTTCCGGAGTATCAATTGGCTTAGCAGTAGTTCCTTTAAAGTCCCCGATTATTCATAGAATATTCTTGCAATCAAGGTTTTGTGTGTATATACAGTAAATAAAGTTTAAAACCACCCCTGTCCTAAAACACTACCGGTAGTGTGAAAAAGTATTATGATAGGGGTGATAAGGGTGATCCTAAAAACCTCACTGAAATTCAAATACAGGGTGAAAAGCCAAGTAAATTGCTAATAAATATTGATTATTAAAAAGAAGTTATGTTTAATTTTTCCTATTTTCTATTAAACAAGTTATTTTGAAACTACTCATGTTGGATATGACTGACATTTTGACTGAAATTACAATTGTTGGATTTGACTGAACTTTTTCTTATACCCCTCTCTCCAATTGACAAATCTAATGTTACTTTGCAAGACACACTTTGGGAACAAATACAAGCTGGTTGGCAGAAGATACCATTAGATACATTGAAGAAAGCTTGTGATGCTAATGCCAGACTGAATGAAGGCTGTGATTAAAGAAAGAGTTTATTATACTAAATATTAAATTTATTTTGTAACAAGTATTTTTTTGTTAAAGCATTTATTGAGTAAAGCAAATGAAATTACTTTAATTAAATTATTTTCTGTCAATCTGCCTCATAAAAGATAAAATAGTTCTTGTCCTAATACTTTTGCACAGTACTGTATAGTAACGATATATATACAAAAATTAAAGGATACGCACTTTACTAACTTTTCATCATGTAGATACCTGAAAAGGTGACTCATAGCCGGTAGATCCTTTGTAATCCACGATTATTCCAAGACTAGTAGTATAGTGCGGCGTTGCTCGGCTGTAATGAAAGCTTTAAAACTAATCCATGGTCCTGGAGCTCAGACTCTGCCTAAAGAATATTTGTGTGAAATTTGGTGAGAATCGGATAAAAATTGTTGATTTGTATAAAAGACATACAGACAAATAAACAGACGCACACACAAACATCTTGCCTTTTATATATATATATATATATATATATATATATATATATATTATCGATTTTCTGCACTATTATAAGAACTGTAACCTTGAAACTTCTGAATATCGTTTCTTATGTCTTTGTCTATGAGCGTATCAAATTTGATTAAAATCGGACCACTCCTTCTATAACCCGATTTTTTCGATTATCGATTTTCGATATTTATCGGGGTTACCTCGACACAAAACCTAGCTAAGAACACTCGCAGACGCTTATAGTGCAACTGTGTAAATTTTCAAGAAATCGATTCAGCCGTTTCGGAGTCTATAGGTAACGGACACACACACACACACAAATTTCCATTTATAAATAAGTTTAGATTTAGAGTATTCCACCATTATTCAGCCAATGAGCATGCAATCTGGGTTTCATGCACACAAATGGAAGTGATTTATATCTTAATAATTGAAGGACGAATCCTAATCATATTTTCCCTTTGAGGTCTCTGAATCTTCATACAATATGCGTGTAATCTGGGATTTGGGCATAGGATTGGTTGTGATATTTATCCCAATAGTAAGAGGATGCTAACTTCTATTTTTCAATATTTGGATATCTACAATGTTTCCCCGGAATGCTTGGCAAAATGTTTCGAAGGCTTCCCGAATTATCGAAAACATTAACGGTAGTTCTTTTTTAAGTCCACAATTAATCATAAAATTTGCATTGAATCTAGCTTCATGAGCATAAATGGAAGTGATTTATATCGTCAAATATAGAGAATGCAAACTGCTATTTTTCAACATTTAGATGATTGACATTCGCACTCATTACCCTTGGCAAAATATTTCATAGAATTTCCTTGTTAATGATCTGATTGGCAGTAGTTCCTTGAAGTCCTCGTTTATTCATCTAAAATGCATGGTTTTCTGCAGATGATGGGAAGTGATTTATATCCTAATAATTAAAGGTCTAACACTAATCTCATTTTTCAACATTCACCTGTCTGAAAATTAGAATGACTGCGATTGCAGAATCTTTTTGAAGGATCCCCGGATTATCAATCGGATTACAAGTAGTTCCATTGATGTGAACATTTATTTCCTCAATATGCATTCAAAACGTTCTAATGGTAACCTTATTTTTGAATATTTAGATGCCTAAAACGTTGACTCATTATACATGGCAAAAGGTTTCGAAGGGTTTCTGCATTTTCGATTGGATTAGCGATAGTTTCTTTGAAGTCACCGATTCATTATCCAATATGCACGAAATTTGATTTTTATTCACATAAATTGATGTTATTCATATCCTAATAGTTATATTGCACAAACTTCACTAATTTTGTAACATTAAGATTATGTTTGACAAAACATTTCCATATTATCGATCGGATTAGCGGAGGTTCCTTTAAAGTCCCCGATTATTCAACTAATATGCATGCAATCTATAATTTGTGCATATGACTGGAATTGATTTATATACTAATATTATCATTTCGTAAACTACTTTTATTTTTCAATATTTAGATGTCTAAAAATTTTACTCATTATGCTTTGCAAAAACTTTCGAAGGATTTCAGGATTTTCGATCGGATTCATGATAGTTTCTCTGAAGTCCACGAATATTTATCCAATGTGCATGCAGCCAGTGGCGGTACCGCCTAGCTTTGGGTAAAACGATGATATATATATATATATATATATATATATATATATATATATATATATATAAATGGAAGTGCTATTCAACGTAATAATTAGAGGACGCTAACTTTATTATTTTTTAGCATTTAGATGTCTGAAAAGGTTCTTCAGAATGCTTGGCAAAATGTTAAACAGCATTTTTAAATTATCGAATGGATCAGCGGTAGTTTCCTTGAAGTCCACAATTATTCATGCCTTTTGTTTACAACCTGGTTTAATGCACATAAAAGGAAATGAATTATATCCGCCGATATAGAGGATGGAAACTTCTCTAAATATTCAACATTGACTCATTATGCTTGGCGAAAGGTTTCGAAGAATTTCCGATTATTCATCCAATATGCATTTCATCTGGATTTTGTGCATATGATAGAAAGTGATTTATATACCAGTAATATAAAGAGGCACACTTTTAATATTTTTCAACATTTAGATGTCTGAAAAGTTGGCACATTACGCTTGGCAAAATGTCTCGAAGAATTTCCAGATTAACGATCGGATTAGCGGTAGTATTTCTGAAGTCACAAATTATCTAATATCCATGAAATTTGTGTTTTGTGCACAAGATTGGAAGTGATTTGTATACTAATAATATGATGATACAAATTTCTTTTGTTTTTCAACTTTCATACATATGAAAACTTGACTCATTATGCTAGGCGAAATCTTTCAAAGGATTTCCAGATTATAGATCAGCTTAGCGGTATTTTCTTTGAAGTCCCCGATTATTCATCCAATAAGCATGTCATTTGCGTTTTTTACATATGAATGGAAGTGATTTATAAACGAACAATATGAAAACGAACAGTTTTATATTTTTCTGCATTTAGATGTTTGAAAATTTGACACATTTTGATTGGCAAAATGTTTCGAAGAAATCCGGATTGTCGATCAGATTAGCGCTAGTTTCATGGAAGTCGCCAATTATTCATCCAATATGCATGAAATTTGTCCCGTGTTATGATTTGTAGTGATATTTATACAAAAAATATGATGATGCACTTCACTTTTATTTTTCAACATGCATGCTATCTGTATTTTGTGCATATGATTGGAAGTGATCTATATACTGACAGTATGAAGACAAACACTCCTTTTATTTTACAATATATAGATGTCTAAAAAGTTGACTAGTTTTGATTGGCAAAGTGTTTCGAAGAATTTTCAGACTATCAATCAGATTTGCGCTAGTTCCTTTGAAGTTCCCGACTAGTCATCCAATATGCACGCCATCTGAATTTTGTTCATGATTAGAAACAGTTTATATACTAACAATATAAAGACGAACATTTTTTATATTTTTCAAAATTAAGATGTATGAAAAGTTTACTCATTCTGCTCGGCAATATCTTTCGACGGATTATCAATCAGATATGCGGTAGTTTTTTTAAGTTCCCGACTAGTCATCCAATATGCACACCATCTGAATTTTGTTCATGATTAGAAACAGTTTATATACTAACAATATAAAGACGAACATTTTTTATATTTTTCAAAATTAAGATGTATGAAAAGTTTACTCATTCTGCTCGGCAATATCTTTCGACGGATTATCAATCAGATATGCGGTAGTTTTTTTAAGTTCCCGACTAGTCATCCAATATGCACACCATCTGAATTTTGTTCATGATTAGAAACAGTTTATATACTAACAATATAAAGACGAACATTTTTTATATTTTTCAAAATTAAGATGTATGAAAAGTTTACTCATTCTGCTCGGCAATATCTTTCGACGGATTATCAATCAGATATGCGGTAGTTTTTTTAAGTTCCCGACTAGTCATCCAATATGCACGCCATCTGAATTTTGTTCATGATTAGAAACAGTTTATATACTAACAATATAAAGACGAACATTTTTTATATTTTTCAAAATTAAGATGTATGAAAAGCTTACTCATTCTGCTCGGCAATATCTTTCGACGGATTATCAATCAGATATGCGGTAGTTTTTTTAAGTTCCCGACTAGTCATCCAATATGCACACCATCTGAATTTTGTTCATGATTAGAAACAGTTTATATACTAACAATATAAAGACGAACATTTTTTATATTTTTCAAAATTAAGATGTATGAAAAGTTTACTCATTCTGCTCGGCAATATCTTTCGACGGATTATCAATCAGATATGCGGTAGTTTTTTTAAGTTCCCGACTAGTCATCCAATATGCACACCATCTGAATTTTGTTCATGATTAGAAACAGTTTATATACTAACAATATAAAGACGAACATTTTTTATATTTTTCAAAATTAAGATGTATGAAAAGTTTACTCATTCTGCTCGGCAATATCTTTCGACGGATTATCAATCAGATATGCGGTAGTTTTTTTAAGTTCCCGACTCGTCATCCAATATGCACACCATCTGAATTTTGTTCATGATTAGAAACAGTTTATATACTAACAATATAAAGACGAACATTTTTTATATTTTTCAAAATTAAGATGTATGAAAAGTTTACTCATTCTGCTCGGCAATATCTTTCGACGGATTATCAATCAGATATGCGGTAGTTTTTTTAAGTTCCCGACTAGTCATCCAATATGCATGCCATCTGAATTTTTTAAAGATGTTTGGAAGTGATATACTAACAGTATGAAGACGAACACTTCTTTTATTTGTTAACATTTAGATGTCGGAAAAGTTAACTCTTTATGGATGGTTAAATGTTTCAAATGACTTCCGGATTATCAATCAGATTTTCGGTAGTTCCTTTGAAATTCCCGACTAGTCATTTAATATGCAAGCGATCTGAATTTTGTGCATATGTTTGGAAGTGATTTATATACCAACAATATAAAGACGAAAATTTCTTATGTTAAAAATTAAGTTGTCTGAAAAGTTGACTCATTCTGCTTGGCAATATCTTTTGACGGATTTTCGGATTAATGATCAGATATGCGGTAGTTTTTTTAAAGTTCCCGACTAGTCATCCGATATGCATGCCATCTGTGTATTGTGCATGTGATTGAAAGTGATTTTTATACTAACAATATAAAGACGAACATTTCTTTTATTTTTCAACATTTAGATGTCTGAAAAGTTGACTCTTTATGTTTTTCAAAATGTCTCAAATGATTTCCAGATTATCGATCAGGTTTGCGGTAGTTCTTTGAAGTTCACCGACTAGTCACACAATATGGATACCATCTGTGCTTTGTGCATATTAGAAGTGATTTATAAACTAACAATATGAAAACAAACACTTTTTTTTTTTTAATCATATCACCCCAAGCAAGGCGATAACACCACTGATGCGCAGGGGGCTATGTAAGGGTAAAAAGAATGGAAAAGAGAAAGCTGGAAACCGCATCCTAAACAGGAAACAAGGGATGAGCCTCTTCACCTGTTCAATAGATGTGGGTGGAGTGTGAACAGGGCGATAGTTTAGTCTATCTACTCCAATTGGAAAAAAAATAAAATAAAAGAGTGAAAAGATTGGAAAAGAGAAAACCGGAAACCGCATCCTAAACAGGAAACAAGGGATGAGCCTCTTCACCTGTTCAATAATTTTTCAATATTTAAATGTCTGGAAAGCTGACGCGTTATGCCTGGCAAAATGTTTCGAAGGTTTTCCGGATTATCGATAAGATTTGCGTTAGTTTCTTTGATGCTCCCGAATATTCATCCAACATCCATGTCATCTGTGTTTTATGCATATTATTGGAAGTGATTTATGTACTAACAATATGAAGACAAACAATTCTTTTATTTTTCAACATTTAGATGTTTGAAAAGTTGATTCTTTATGCTTGGCAAATTGTTTCGATGGATCTCCGGATTATCGATCAGATTTGCGGTAGTTCAGTTCAGTTCATATAGTTCACCGACTATTCATCCAATAGGCGTGCCATCTGCGTTTTGTGCATATGATTGGAAGTGATTTATATATTAACAATATGAAGACGAACACTTATTTTATTTTTCAACATTTAGATGTCGGAAAAGTTGACTACTTATTAGTGGCAAAATGTTTCGAAGGATTTCAAGATTATCTATCAAATTTGCGGTAGTTCCTTTAAGGTACCCGACGATTTATCCAATATGAATGCCATCTATGTTTTGTGCATATGATTGGAAGTGATTTATATACCAACATTATAAAGACAAAGATTTTTTTATATTTTTCAACATTTAGATGCCTGAAAATTTGAGTCATTCTGCTTGGTAATATGTTTCAATGGATTTTCAAATTATCGATCAGATTTGCGGTAGTTTCTTTTGAACTTCTCGACTATTCATTCAATATGCATGCCATCTGTGTTTCGTGCATATGATTGGAAATTATTTATATGCTAACAATACGAAGCCGATCACTTCTTTCATATTTCAACATTTAAATGTCTCGTTATGCTTGGCACAATGTTTCGAAAGATTTCCGGATTAGCGGTAGTTTCTTTGAAGTCACCAATTATTCATTCAGCTTGTGTTTTTCACAAACGACTGGAAATTATTTTTATACTAATAATATGATTACGCTCATATATTTCAACATTTAGATTTATCGGATTAGCCGTATTCTTTGAAGTCGCCTTTTATTCATCTAATAAGCATGAAAATTGAGTTATTTGCATATGATTGGAAGTGATTTATATGCAAATAATATGTTTACGCAAAATTTATTTAATTTTCAACATTTAGCTATCTGAAACTTTGACTTATTTTGATTGTCAAAATATTTCGAAAGATTTCCGGATTATCGATCAGATTATCGGTAGATTTGAAGTCCCCGATTATTCATCCAATATACATGCAATCTGTGTTTTGTGTATATAAATGGAAGTGATTTATATGCTAAAATTTAGGGGACGCAAACTTTTTAATTTTCAAATTTTAGATATCTCAACTGTGGAATTGGCGAACTCCTTCGAAAGATATCGGAATCGGATTGGTGTGAGCTCCGTTGAAGTCACTGATTATTCAACCAATATGCATGCATTCTTAGTTTTATGAACATAAATGGAAGTGATTTATTTCCTACTAATTATAGTACGAAAATATCTCATAGATATATATAGATGTCACTAAAATTCTCCTTGGCAAAATGTTTCTTAGGATGTTCGGGTTTTTGATCAGATTAGCGGTAGTTCCTTTGGAGTTCCCGTTTATTGATCCAATAAGTATGCACTCTGGGTATAGGTAGTGATTTATAGCGTAATAATTAAGTGTCCAACACTAATCTCATTTTTCAATATTAATTTAGCTGAAAATTAGACTGATTTTGCTTGCTAAAATTTTTCGAAATAATTCTGTATTATCAATCGAATTTGAAGTAGTTCCATTGATGTGAACATTTATTTCCTTATCATGCACCCAATAAGTTCTAACAGCAATTTTATTTTCCAACATTAAGATGTATAAAATGTTAACTCATTATGCTTGGCAAAACCTTTCAAAGGATTTCTTCATTTTCGATTGGATTTCTTTAAAGTCACCGATTAATCATTCAATATGCACTAAATTTGTGTTTTATGCACATAAATTGATGTTATTCATATTCTCATAATTAGAGTACACAAACTTTGCTTATTTTTCAACATTAAGATGTATAAAATGTTGACTCATTATGCTTGGTAAAACCTTTCAAAGGATTTCTTCATTTTCGATTGGATTTCTTTAAAGTCACCGATTAATCATTCAATATACATTAAATTTGTGTTTTATGCACATAAATTGATGTTATTCATATTCTCATAATTAGAGTACACAAACTTTGCTTATTTTTCAACATTAAGATGTCTGAAACGTTTATCTATTATGCTTGGAACAATGTTTCTTAGGATTTTCGTATTATTGGATTTCGGTTTATCGGTCTTTGAATTCCCCGATTATTCATCCAATATGCATGCAATCTGGACTTTGTGCATCAGATGAGAAGTGATTTATAGACTATTACTATGATGACGCCCATTGCTTTTATTTTTTAACTTTAGATGTTTGAAAGTTTGACTTTCATTTAGCTTGGCAAAAACTTTCGAAGAATTTCAGGATTATTGATTGGATTAGAGGTAGTTTCTTTGAAGTTCCCAAATATTCAATCCTTTAAGCTAAGTTATGTTATTTTTCAACTTTTGGGTGTTTGGAAAGGTTCCTCAAAATGCTTGTCAAAATATTTCGAAGGATTTCTGAATTAACGAACAGATTAGCAGTAGGTTTTTGAAGGCCATGATTATTCATTACAACCTGGTTTTATGTTCATAAATGGAAATGTTTTATATCCTAACAATTTGAGGACGAAAAGCTCTCATATTATTCAACATTTAGATTTCACTAAAGTTGCCTCAACGCTTGGCAAGATTTTCGAATGATTTCCGGATTATCGATCGGATTATCAGTAGTTCTTTTGAAGTTTCTGATTCTTCATTCAATATGGCTATAACATGGGATTTGTGCATGTAAATGGAAGTGATGTTTATCCAAATAATAAAAGGAAGCTATCTTCTCTTATTTTTCTTAATTTAGATGCCTGAAAAGTTTCCTCATAATCCTTTGCGTTTCAAAGTATTTCCGAATTATCGAACAGATTTACAGATTTTGAAGTCGACGATTAATCATACAGTTTGCTTTTAATCTGGCTTTTATGAGCATAAATGGAAGTGCTTCATATCATCATATATAGAGGATGCAAACTTCTTTTGTTTTTTAATATTTAGATGCCTGCGAATGTTACTCATTATCCTTGGCGAAATGTTTTGTAGTATTTCCAGGTTATTGATCGTATTGGCGGTAGTTCCTTTGAACTCCCTTATCTGATATGCATGCACTCTGTATTTTTTACAAATGATAGGAAGTGATTTATATTCTAATAATTTCATGAGGCACATTCTTTTTAATTTTTAAACATTTATATGTCTAAAATGTTGACTCATTATACTTGGCAAAAAGTTTCGTAGGATTTCAAGATTATCGATTCGATTAGAGGTAATTTCTTTCAAGTCACCGATTATTCATCTAACTTACATTCAAATTTTGTTTTATACGCATAAAAGGGAAGTGATTTATATCCTAATAATTAAAGGAAGCATTTTTTTTCAATATTTAGGTATCTGAAAATTGACTCATTATGCACAATGATATGTTTTGAAAGACTCTTGGAAGATTGACCGGATTAGCGGTAGTTTTTTCAAGTCACCGATTATTCATGCTTGCAAGTTTGACCGGATTAGCGGTAGTTTTTCAAGTCACCGATTATTCATGCTTTCAAGTTTGGTTTTATGCACATAAGTAGAAGTGATTTATATCTTAATAATAACAGGACACAAACTTTATTCAGTAACGATGTCAGTAAACTTCACTCATAATGGCAAAAAACTTTCTGAGAATTTATCGGAATCGCTATATTTCCGTTAAAGTCCACGATTGTTCATTTAAGGTGCGTGTAATCTGGGTTTTCTTTACATAAATGGAAGTGATATTTATCGTAATAATTACAGGACGCTAATTTCTTTTATTTTTCAACATTTATAAGCCTTAACATTTATTCAGAATGCGTGGCAAATGTTTTCGAAGGATGTCCGAATTATCGATCGGATTAGTGGTAGTGCCTTAAAAATCCACGATTACTCATACAATTTGCTTTTAACCTGGCTTGAATGTACACGCATAAAAGTGATTTATATCATCATATATAGATGATGCAAATTTCTCTTATTTTTCAACATTTAAATGTTTGAAATATTGACATATACCTGGCAAAATGTTTCGCAGGATTTGCGGATTATTGATCAGATTAGCTCTAATTCCTTTGAAGTTCCCGTTTATTTATCCAATATGCATATGCAATCTGGGTTTTGTGCATATCATATAAAGTGATATGAGAACACGGAATTCGATCTCGGCTCTCTGATTTGTTGTTCCGAGCCGATATCCACTGCACCATAACGTGCATCCACGTAGTTAGATATATATCTAATGGAATATAGTTAAATGTTAATTTTCTCCTTAAATATCAATGTTACCCCTTTTTTTTTTATTTCATAGCAGATATTCAGTTTTGTTGCCAAAAAATCTTTATATAAAATATATAGCATTTTTGTAAAAATTAAATTGATTTTTATCGAAGTCGTTCATTTCTTTTTCTTATCATTGTACCCGAGAGTTGAAACCGCTTGCCTTGTGAATACAACAGTGAGTAATAAAAGACTCATTAGCGCCGTATTGATTATGCTATCAAAGAAGACGCAAACGACATTTATCAGAGTGAATAGAAGATGATTATGCAGCTGAAAACTACGTTAAAAGAAGATAAATGTTGTATCAGGAAAGCCCAAAACAGAAAGCCGAAAACAAAACAATGAAGATTTCAAGTGGCAAAAATAATGGACCTTACTGTGAAAAGGACACCTGAAAAGTGAAACTATAGCAGAAAACTACAAGACCCTTAAAAAGAGGAGTAAAACAAAAGAAATGTACGCATACGTGAGTGTTGCAAATTAGCAAAAAAAAAAAATAAAAGCTTAAAAAGTCAGGCATGAATGGACAGGAAGAATTGTATACTAGTAACAGTTAAAAGTAATGGATTTCTCTTTAATACGGTATTTTTTTACTTCAGACATTATTAAAGCTGACCCCAGAGATTCTATTTTTATTTATTACAGAATTCATAATGTAATCAGTTTTCAAGTAAGCATCTATGCAGATGACACCGCCATTTACGCCGGTCCCAATAACTGACAAAGTCGATCTGGCTGATGCAGTTCGAAAGGATCTCCAATCTGTGATTGAATGGGTTAGAAAATGGCTCGTAATTTCTAATGACTCCAAAACGAAGCTTCTTTTTTAATCAACATAGAGAAAAATTCCTGCCAACTATCAAAATGGATAACGTCACTCTCCTAGAGAGCAACGCAGTGCGCCTCCTTGACCTCACTCTTTCAAATGACCGCAAATGGAATGATTAAATTGAATCCATAGCTGCATCTAATGCTAGGAAAGTTGTTTCAATGTGTCGGACCAGGAAGGTTTTCTTGTCAGAATTCATTTTGCACATTTATAAATCTACCATTCGACCGTTCATTGAATACTGTTGCCATATCTGGTTTAGTGTTCTTGCTATTCATTCTGAGATTTTTAGCAAAATCCAAAAGAGGATCTGTAAGATGATCGATTCTGACTTGGCAGCCCGCCTTCAGTCACTTTCTCACCAACGTGATGTGGTTTCCTTCTGTTATTTCTACAAGTATTTTCATGGCAACTGCTCTGATGAATTTTTTTCACTTGGTACCTCGATCACTTGTATTTACTCATGCTACTAAATTGGCATTAAGTTCATTTTTGCTGTCGAACTAGTTAAATGTAGCCGCCTCTTCTTTACGGGATGTATATATAGCGGACACGTGGTACACCCATACGGTTGGTAGCAGTTCACGAGCGATAGTTTCTTTTCTCGCTCTTCTCGTCTGTGAAACTGACGTTCATTCGCATTCTACCATGATAACTACAAGTTTAAATGCAACGTCAATTACCATCTTTCATCTACTTAATTCCCATCCATAACTTATCTTTTCTTCGACATCGCCTGTACTTTGTTTTTTTCTCTCACTCTAACCCGCTGAGCACCAGTGGCATTTCTGCCTTCCTTGGGTTTCAATGATTATGAAAAAATAAACACTGTTGAACAAATACAAATGGGGAGTCTATTTCAAATACGATATACCCGCTGTAATACTATTTGAAGTAAAACAAAAAAAAAGCTTAATAAAAATGAATCGATTCTTTAATAATTGTTTTATTTATGTTTCGTATAACTGATCAGATGGGAAGCTTTAATCTGAGTGAAGAGTGTTGGGGCCTTCTATGCAAGGGTAATTTAGGTTTGAATTTTACATGGCACAAGGCCACTTCCCAAAGAACTTCCTAACTAAATTCTTGCATACCAACAATTATTTTTATAAGTGTTGGAATCATTCATTAAATTAGCAAATGGAAAGTTGAATGAAATTGACAAAGCATCAATTGTAAATATAAAGTGTATTAACAATAACAAGAAATACATACATTACACAGACGTTGAAAGTGTCTGTTTAAAAATGTCTTTCATGAAAATGTGTTAAAGCTTTTGAGGTAAGTTGAAATGTTCTCTGTCGCTGAAAAATTTATCAGTGTGATAAGAAATTTCTGAGGAATATTATTGATAAAAGAATTGTGAAAATGAGAGATCGTGAATAACGTTCATCTTTGTAGTGTACAAAGGATGAATTTGTAAGAGAATGTGAGTTGGACTTAATATTTTACATGACGTGCGTGGAAACTAATAATTTGTACAAGTGTTATTTAAAGAAATAAAATAATTATTAAAGAAATAAAATCTCGCAATTAGTGCGGGTGTGTGATAGAATTGCTTGATATTGAAAAACGCGAACCCCCGGGCAGCTGTGACTGCCTTGCTTGGTGTCGCTCATGAACTGCTGCCAACCGTACGGTGTACCACGTGTCTGCTATATATACATCCCGTAAAAAAGCGGGAAAGCAAGATTATCACGTGATTGTCGCGTGTGTATATGTACAAAGAGTGAATGTAGCTGTGTGGAAATACACATGACTCACAAGAGGATGTGCTTTCCTTAAAAACGAAATTACAACGAGGAAGGTATTTTTCATTAATAAGATTTCTCGAATACGCAGGGCGACAGACATAATATAACTTTCTAATAAATAAAAACGAGACGTCTATTAAGAATACGAAGTCTCCACAATAACAATGTTTGATGTAATAAAACAAGTAAATATCAAAATAACTAGAACAAACAAGATGCCATCCATACGAATATAAAACATGAACTTTGAACCTCAAATTTATTCAGCCAATCCTGTGCAGTAAATGAGCCTCGCGACATCTTGACCAAAGTGGATCTGCGAATACTGAATGCATTTATTCATGACGTAAGTGGTTATGACTCTCTGCAAGTATTTTGCCTTTAGTATCCATCAATTACCACGCTTCATTAAGAAAGATACAGGAGTAGTTCCTGTTGCCTTTACCACGACTTTCAATTTAGAACAGTTCTTCTTCTAAAAGTTAAATATCTCCCATTGAAGGTTAAATAAACTGGTAAACATCCATAAATAAGTGCAGCGTTATAATTAAATAAAATCAACGTATTTCACGAGGATAACGTAGATTGATAAATTGAAAGGCTAACATCTAAAAATAGAAAGGAATTCACGAATGATGGCATAGTTTTTGACGGCATGATAAAACTCTGAAAATATTAAATATAATTCGTTCTAATAAAGAGAGTGAAGTAAAAAGAAAAGAGAATAACTAAAGGAAAAAAAATCAAAGCAAATGAGAAAATCAGAAAAAGCAAAAAGAGGACAAAAACTAAATGACCGCTTCAATGAAATTAAGGTTAAAAGAAAGAAAGAAAGAAAGAAAGAAAGAAAGAAAGAAAATAAATTCTTCGAATATTGGTTCTAAAAAGATAGGAAAGGAAAAGAAATAAGGAAACCTTTTAAAAAGCACTCTGCTAATAAGAGGATATATAAAATGGTAAAAACGGAAGAATGAATGAAAGAATGAGTGATAACAGACAAAAATATATACATCTGATAAGACTGTATAAGAAAAAATGAATGAATAAAAGAAAAACGAAATAAATAAAAGAAAAGAAAGAAGGATTATAAATACATAAATTAATTAATGAATGACAAATCGATATTTGGAGGATGAAAATAAATGAAAAGCAAACATATAAATAAGAAAAGAGAAAG
Source organism: Ascarosepion bandense (assembly GCA_037127315.1). Classification (NCBI taxonomy): domain Eukaryota; kingdom Metazoa; phylum Mollusca; class Cephalopoda; order Sepiida; family Sepiidae; genus Ascarosepion; species Ascarosepion bandense. The sequence goes on from JBBBDQ010001337.1 coordinate 2,361,982, forward strand.
AAAAATAAAAGAAAACAAAAGAAGAATGCAAAGAAAAATAAAAAAATGAAAAAATAGATGCAATTAAAATGATAAAGAGAGAGTAAGAAAAAATATAACGAAAGCAAAGAAAGTAAACCAAAAACAGAAAGAAAAAAAGGTTGGGAGAAAAAAAAATGTAAAATAAGATGAAAATAAAAGAAAGAGAAAACAAAAACTGAAAGAAAAATATCAGCGGAGAAAAAAAACAGAACATCAATGCAAACAAAAGAAATAAATAAGAAAGTAAAAGAAAGAAAGAAAGAAAGAAAGAAAGAAAGAAAGAAAGAAAGAAAGAAAATAAATTCTTCAAATTTTGGTTAAAAGGAAAGGAAATAAGAAAACAATTTAAAAAGCATTCTGCTAATAGGAGGATATATAAAATGGTAAAAACGGAAGAATGAATGAAAGAATGAGTGATAACAGACAAAAATATATACATCTAATAAGACTGTATAAGAAACAAATAAATGAAAAAGAAAACGAAATAAAGAAAAGAAAAGAAAGATTATAAACAAATTAATTAATTAATAAATGACAAATTGATATTAGAAGGATGAAAATAAAAAAGCAAATATCTAAATAAGAAAGAAAGAAAGAAAGTAAGAAAGAAAGAAAGAAAATATATTCTTCGAATATTGGTTCTAAAAGGTAGCAAAGGCAAGAAAATAAAACATTTTAAAAAGCATTCAGCTAATAAGAGTAGAAACGAAAGAATAAATAAAATAATAGTCGATAACATACAAAAATATATACATCTGATGAGACTGTATAAGCACAAATAAATGAATACAAGGAAAACGAAATAAATAAAAGTAAAGAAAGATTATAAATAAATAAATAAATTAAAGGACTACAAATAAACTGCAAAGAAGACCGAATGTATAGTCACCAGCAAAAAGAACAGCCGAAAACGTCAAATACAGGTGGGGATACTACAATCAAGCAGGTATATAAGTTTAAATACCTGGGAAGTGTTCTAACAAAAGACGGAACGTGCGACGCGGAGATCCGAAGGCGAAATGGCATGTCGAAGGGCGCGTTCCAGAAGCTAAGTAAAGTATTAAGACACAGGAAAATTTCGCGAGAAAGAAAGAAGAGAATACTAGATTGCTATGTGATGTCAGTTCTTCAATATGGCAGTGAATGTTGGACAATATCATCAAAGATGAAGGAAAAACTTAAAGCAACTGAAATGTAGATCTACAGAAGGATGCTGCGGATATCATGGACTGAGCATGTGAGCAATGATGAGGTGTTGGAAAGAATGGAAACGAAAAGAAGATTAATATCGAGCATAAGGAAGAGACAACTAAAGTCCTAGGACATGCAATGAGGAAGGAGAGCTTGGAGAACCTGATACTAACAGGGAAAAAGAGACAGTTGTATTTTCAGTCATGTCAGTTCTACAATATGGCAGTGAATGCTGGACAATATATCATCAAAGATGAAGGAAAAACTTAAAGCAACTGAAATGTAGATCTACAGAAGGATGCTGCGGATATCATGGACCGAGCATGTTAGCAATGATAAGGTTTTGGAAAGAATGGAAACGAAAAGAAAATTAATATCGAGCATCAGGAAGAGACAACTAAAGTCCTAGGACATGCAATGAGGAAGGAGAGCTTGGAGAACCTGATACTAACAGGGAAAAAGAGACAGTTGTATTTTCAGTCATGTCAGTTCTACAATATGGCAGTGAATGCTGGACAATATATCATCAAAGATGAAGGAAAAACTTAAAGCAAATGAAATGTAGATCTATAGAAGGATGCTGCGGATATCATGGACCGAGCATGTTAGCAATGATAAGGTTTTGGAAAGGATGGAAACGAAAAGGAAATTGATATTAAGCATCAGGAAAAGACAACTGAAGTTCCTGTGACATGCAATGAGGAAGAAGGGCTTGAAGAACCTGATACTAACAGGCCAGATAGAGGGGAAAAGAGACAGAGGAAAGCAGCGGATAACATATTTGAAGGGACTGAGCAGGTGCATGACCGAACTGAGGTTGCTAGATATTACAGGAGAAAGTGTGCTGAGAGGCACCAGGGATTGGGTGACTTGAAAAGCCATGATCGCCTACGTCCTGAAAGAACACGGTACATAGAAGAAAAAGAATTAATTAATAAATGACAAATCGATATTAAGAGGATGAAAATAAATAAAGAGCAAACATGCAAATGAGAAAAGAGAAAGAAAAAAAGAAAACAAAAAGAAGAATGCAAAGAAAAAAGAAAATTAAAAAATAGATGCAATTAAAATCATAAAGAGAGAATTAGAAAAAAAATATAGCGAAAGCAAAGAAAGTAAACCAAAAAACGGTCGGCAGAAAGAAAGCTGTAAGAAAGAAGCAAACGAAAAAGTTGAAAATATATTCTTCGAATATGAGTATAGATATCAAACGGTGATTGCGAAAAAACAAATCAATGCATAAAAAAAAATTGTATAATTAAATAAGAAATGAGTCAATGAAAGAAAGACGGAAATAAATAAACACAATTCGTGCCATTAACACGAGGATGTGAGAAAGAAATAAAACGTAAAATATAAATAAAAGAAAAAGTCATTAAAATGAAAACGAAAGAAAGATAGAAAAAGACAGAAAAAAAGGCAAAGAATGAATGAATTACATCTTGATAGTATTAGAATATGAAAATGAAAGAGAAACAAAAAGAGGAAAAAAGTAAAAATGAAAAACAAAAACTGTTATAAACAAAAAACAAGAATAGGAAAACGTAACGCTAATATTATCAAAAATAAAGACTAATAAACAGATATAAGCAAGATATATGAAAAGCAAGAAAATAACAATAAGTGGAGAAAAATAAATATTACTAACGATAGAATACAAAATGTATCAGAGAAAAACCGAACGAGGAATAGAAAATAGCTATGTAGCTACACAAGATAGAAAAATTACAAAGAATATAAAAGAAAAATAAAGGAATTAAATTGAAATACAAAATATCTATAAAAAAAGAAAGTAAGAAAACCTAATTTCGAATCAACCCAACAAACCAGCTATCTTTTCTTTATTAAGTATTGTGAAATATCCGATACAGCTCAAGTATAGTTATTTCTCAGACATGTGCCTGCATACAATTATAAGTACGCATGCGTGTTTTGCGCGCGTGTTGCGTTTTTACTCGCTCGTTCGGCTGCCTATTTGCTTGTATGTACGTGTGTTTGCTTGTTAGCATTTCGCAGACAGCGATTTTGCATAACGTGTTCACCGTTTGCATTTTTGTTCGCTTATCAGCGGTATTCTACGCGCTAACCTTTATTTATGCGCTCAAAGAATGTAAATGGAAAACATCCGTACATTCTGAAACCACCGTCAGAGCAACGGCGCGCTTGTGTGTGCGCATGCGCACCCTGGTGTGCATTGCCGGTAATTGCTTTTCGTATGTAATTCGTCTATAGCCATTACTTCATGAGCAGGAAGAGATAAAGAAAATAGCTAAGGTAAAGTCTTATCAAAAATAAAGCACGCTGCACACCAAGTGAAATTGACAAAAAACTGAAAAAAAAAACGATTAAAGTCTTAACTGTTCTTTTATTAGAAAGTACGTTTAGCTGTAGCGACGTTTATAAAGACATTTCAAATGAAAAAGAAAGTATTTTCTTATGCGTCTGCATAATTATTTATCCCCTAAATATATTTTTAATCATTTCACACTCCAAGTAAGGCGATAAAGCCGCCAAGATGCATGCGGTTACTGAGGGTGAAAGAAAGTAAGACAATTTTACTGAGAAGAGATTACAATAAAAAAAACAGGATGCTGGGAGATAGAATGTGACGACTGATGTTGCATTTGAATTTTTGAAGATTGTAGTTGAGAGGAAAGCAAGAAACCGGAAGAGAGGTTCACAGGCGCAGGAAATGCGAGAGAAGAAACGATCAGAATAGTACTTCCGGTTATATCTAGCATTTTTAACAATAAAAGGATAGGATGTACTTGCGTAGCTACACTACGCTTACATTTTGAAGATCTACAAAAGTGAACTTCTTCTTCTTCTATATACCTTATCCCTTCAAAACGTAAGCGATCATGGCTTTTCACGTATCGCTATCCCTGGTGGCTCTCAGCACGCCTTCCCCTGTTACACTGCGCAACCCTGGTTCCGCCATCCACCCGCTCAGGCCAGTCAAGTACGTTACACGCTGTTTTCCCCTGTCTCTTCTTCCCTCTATCTGGCCTGTTAGTATCAGTTTCCCCAAGCCCTCCTTCCTCACTGCATGTCTCTGAAACTTCAGCTGTCTTTTCCTGATGTATTAATTTCCTTTTCGTTTCCATTCTTTCCAAAACCTCATCATTGCTCACATGATCGATCCATGATATCCGCAGCATTCTGCTATAGAACCAAATTACAGCTGCTTGAAGTTTTTCCTTCATCTTCGATTAAAAAGGCGCAGGAAACAAAGAACGATATACATGTAAACATATATTTTTCTTCATTCCTGGAGGGATACGGTAATATCTTGTTGAAACACCGGTTGTCATACTTTGATCTTGGCGAGTGTTGAGATGGGTGACCGCTAAACAAAAGCATGAATTTTTTAATGTGCGGGCGAGGTAATAAATAACAGCTCGCAATTGTAAATCTGAGAACCGAGTTCCAACTTTTGTTTGTGATATTCACTTATGCAGATACATTTGGGTAAAGTATAAGACTCTCCCTTGTCTACAATCTATGGTTTTATTAGTACTACTTGTCTCAGTTAATAATTATTTTCTCCAAAAAATTTACTTTAATCTAAACAATATTTTCTGGCTTAAAATAATGGAATAGTTTGATAACCCATAAAAAATAAATCAATTAATTGGATATTTTTGACAAAATGCTAAGAAGAATCTGTAATGTTCAGTTAGTCAGTTACGTGCCATACGTGATACACGCTTTAGGCGATCATGTCTCGAAAGAGACATGACTGACTGGGCAGAAGATTATCCCTCAGTAGGTTGCCATTACTTTCTGCGATAGCCTGGTTGCCATCCAAGGCTATAGAACCCAATCTGTCCTGTTATTTAACCCATAACTAGAGGGAAGAGGCAGATTAATACCTTTTCCCAAGGGTATTTGTGCGTAAGTGAATGCAAGGAATTTAACTGGAATTCGAACTCGGCACCCCGATCGCTCGTTCCGAGTCGATAAACACTGCACCACAATGAATATCCACAATGCACATGTCTGCAATGTTCTAGGTCCTAAATAAGCATATCGGTTTCAAATCTTTTCCATCTCCCTAAGGTAGCTTCTTTGTGCATTTTTCTGGAAACATTTTTATGGCAATTCTAATAATGATATTTCTTCTTTGGCAAGTTTTCAGCAAAAATATTATTCTTACACTCTAAAAATATTTTCCGGTTTTAAATAACTGTAACATGTTTGATAAACAATATAACACAGATCATTCAATATATACAGTCACGTATTAAATACATACATATCTAAATCTAAACTTATTTATAAATGGAACTGTGTCTGTGTGTGTGTGTCTGTGTGTGTGTGTGTGTGTGTGTCCGTTACCTAGAAACTCCGAAACGGCTGAACCGATTTTCTTGAAAATTTACACAGTTTTACTATAAGCGTCTGCGAGTGGTCTTAGCTAGGTTTTGTGTCGAGGTATCCCCGATAAATATCGAAAATCGATAATCGAAAATATTGGGTTATACAAGGAGTGGTCCGATTTTAATCAAATTTGATACACTAATAGACATAAGAAACGATATTCAGAAGTTTCAAGCTTGCAGTTCTTACAATAGTTCAGAAAATCGATAATATATATATATATATAAGGCAAGATGTTTCAGCTATTTTATGTTAGTTTTTGCTTCGGATTTGGTTCTAAGTAGATATAATTGTAATTCTTAGTTTCAGCCATGATACCATTTACTCAGAGAACTTATTTCGTCTTCAAAATTCAGTTTACAACGAAAAAAACTTATTTGATATCCATATCAGGAAATCAAAATTTGACTTACATCCATTCAATTTTCTTTCAGTCTACGATTTCGCTTTAACTGGAAACAACTCTTTTGCTTTTTAGTCTTTCGTGACAACGTCCAAAGAGTCTGAGCTCCAGGACCATGGATTAATTTTAAAGCTTTCATTACACCCGAGCAACGCCGGGCTATACTGCTAGTCGATAGATATATGTAGATATAGATTTATGCACATTCAGGCAAATGATCATCGAGGTTAAGCAACGACGAGCCTGATCAATACCTAGATGTGAGACCGATTGGGAATTAACAATGTTCAAAACATTAATTTGAAACAGTGCTCAATAGGGAAATAGAGCTATGAATATTTATTATAAATTATATTTTTGAACATGTACAAATTACAATCTACTTTCATTTTGTTTCGACACCCATATACAATTTGTAGTAGATTGTAATTTGTACATGTTCTAAACTATAATTTATAATATATATATATATATATATATATATTTGCGTAGTTAGATAGCAAACTTTCTTTTAAACATGTCAGATTAAATAATTGCAAACAATATGTTTGTTTGTGTTTAATAAAATCCGTTCATACTCACGGATAATCTTTCACGTATTCCAATCAAAAGATGTCAGAAGTGAGCTCGGAAAGAGGTTAAAATACTTGGGCACCTTAAATAATGAATGAAAATAACATCTGTCAACGTTACAGCTCATTTCTGACATCTTCTAATTGTAATACACGAAAGATTATCTGTGAGTATGAACGGATTTTATTAAAAATAAGCGAACATATTGTTTGCAATTCATTCAATCTGACAGATATATATATATATATATATATATATATATATATATATATATATATATATAAGCAATTAAGCAGGCATATACATAAGCGCGCTTAAAAAGAGCACAATAAAAAGCAATTAACCCCCAACAAAACCAACTACACTTAAGAAGCACCAAATAATTAAAAATAAACAAATGATAAAGCATTCATTAAAGAGGAAAAAATCACTCACACACAAATATATCAAATTCACTAAACTTCATATTAATAGAAAAAAATTGGAAACAGCAGCAGAAAAACAAATGACCCTGGAGAGAGAAGACTTTATACTAATGACCTAATTAAACTACCAAATCAGCATGACTGAAATAACAAGTGACAAGCTTCTTCATATTATATATAGAGTAGCGGCCATGATATAAGGAACGGAAACAACAAAGACATAAATATTTGTATTACTGAAAAAGTAATGCATGATTAGCAATGAAATTTTTACCGAATAAAGATTAGGGTGTAATGCATAAATATTATACAAAGTTACAAAAACTTACATCATAGTTTGTTTGCTTTTTACATAAAGATTAAATAGAACAAATGAAATAAGCTACTGGACAGAATTTAAAGAACGATCTTGTTAATATTTGATTGTGAACAAAATATCAACAAAATTTAATATTTTGTAAACATCCCCTTGTTTTCAATTACTTATCTGTATCGTCGACCACATGATCTAATTAATGTCTTGCAAAAATCAACAGAAAATCTATTGGATTCAGGTCGGGTCTCTGGGCTGGTCACTTTATTAGGGCAATTCCTTCTTCTTCAAATAAAGCCATAACCTTCTGAGCCTTGTAGCAAAGTACATTGTTCTGCATGAAAATAAGAGATTCGTAAAGATTATGATGTAATTTTGGTACCACATGCTGCTGAAGAAGCCTTTTGTAAATCTCAGCATTGATATTGCCATGTACACGGATGATAGGGCCAACTCTTGCAGATGAAATCATTCCTCAAACCATCACACTGCCGCCACCAAACTTAACGGTTTTCTTGACAAATTGAGAAGACAGTCTTTCACTTGTTCTTCGGCGTACGTACGTTTTGCCCTCAAAACCAAATATAGTAAACTAGGACTTAGTCAGTGAAATGAACTGTATCCCATTGTGCGTCAGTCCAAACAACATGTTCTCTCGCATACTCCAGGCGTGCCCTTTGGTTTCGCTTTGAAGCGAGAGGCTTCGAAGCTGGAATACGGACATGCAATCCGGCATTTTTATAACATGCGAGTAACCGTTTTCCTTGAGATCTTATCTGTCTCTTCATTAAATTTACGGACAATTAACATAGCAGTTTCAAAACGGTTTTTTGTAGATATTCTAACAATTCTTCGATCTTCTCTTTGCGATGTGCTTGGAGGTCTGTCGGTCTTTGGTTTTGTATCTAACGTTTTATCGGTTTTATACCTGCTAATTGCACGATGAACGACAGTTTTCGACCTATGAACAATATCAGACATTTCTGAGATTGACTTTTTTCTTAATAGCGATAATGAGTTTTTCTTCAAAAGATATCGTTTTGCGTGTAGAAATTGCCATATTCCTTAAAAATAAAGTCCTAATGATAAATGAATTTTTACTTATTGTTGAAAAGCTCCATCGAATTTTTTAACAATGTAAATTAAAATTATATGCAAATTATTAACACCATTCCTTAACTTTTCTCCAGTAGCTAATTTCCTTTGTTCCATTTAATCTTTATTTTAAGAAAAAGTATTATGTAAATTTTTGTAACTTTGCATAATATTTATGTATTACACTCTAATCTTTATTCGGTAAGAATTTCATTGTTAATGATGCATTAATTTTTAAGTAATACACATATTTATGTCTTTGTTGTTTCCGTTCCTTATATTATGGCCGCTACTATCTATCTATCTATCTATCTATCTATCTATCTATCTATCTATCTATATATATATATATATATATATATAATGTGTGACTGACTCATTTCTGAGCACATCTCTCTGCAAGGGCAGTTTTAAATAACCTGCAAAGAATTGACAAGCCGCAAAAAATTAATGAATTAATCAATTTCTATTTTCTCGCCCATTTGTAATATATATTTACGCTCTCATACCCTGATTGAATACTCTGTAAGAATGGTAGACTTTGAAAAACAGTAGCTACTCTAGCATCTACTCATCGTTCATTCAGCAATAAATTAGAACACTCTCAGCTATTGGGCGTGTATAATAATATAAACGCTAAAAAGTCTGCCTCCTTCTACCGAGCGTCTATAGCTCAGAGGTAGAATCGCCGACAGACGCCAATTCGGTCGGGTTTCAATCATGGGTTAAAAGCAATTGGAGTCTCACCATACCGATGAGCTGTGGTACAGCGAAACAGATCTGTCTGCGGATGACTAAATATATATATATATATTATTTTCTGTAAATTTAGATAAAACTTAGAGGGAAAATAAGCATTTTCAACATGTCATTTTAAGACATGCATTCTTAACCCCATATAAACAGAGAATGAGGAAAAATTCTAAACCCAGAAGTTTTCTCTAGTAAAGGAAGAGTTTTGGATATATTGGTTTTTATAGGGTTAAGCTAGCGAAATTTTAGTAATTTCTTCTTTGGTAGTGAGAGGTTTGTGGCTTGATCCTTGAGTAAGTAGTGGTAGGTAGTGGAGCATTGATTATATTTTTTTGTCAAGTCTACATGTGTCAGTAATCTTATTAGTTAGAAATTTAAGGTACTGGGCAGGTTTGCATTTGTAAATATTCTTAGACTTATCGGCTTTAACCTAAGTTTCCTTCTGATCTCTAATGAATTTAGAATCCTTCTCTAACTCCTTTGGAAGGAGATTGAACGTCTTTTGAATTTTATCTTGGATACAATATTAAACAGGACCTTTGCAAATGGATCCAGGAACATACATATGTATATATATATATATTTATAAGATAGAGCCTTTTTCAGTTAATTCTTCAATATATTGATTGACGTCTAAATTCTCCAACTAGCAAGCAAAGGTAAATTTTCCGGAAGAGTCTTAAGAAAAATTTAGTCTATTATTACCAATGTTGCCACTAGTTGATAGTTTTTTATTAGAAATAGTAATGGCGGTAACACCACTGATGTGCAGGGGGCTACGTAAGAGTGAATAGATTGGAAGAGAGAAAGAAAGCCGGAAACCACATCCTAAACAGGAAACAAGGGATCAGCCTCTTCACCCGTTCAATAGATGTGGGTGGAGTGTGAATCGGGCGATAGTTTAGTCTATCTACTCCATATATATATATATGCAAAAGAGATTTATACCCGCAGAAAAAGAAATATATTTAAATAGAACTGACGTCATAATGTGCATAAAACCTTACGACCCTTTCGGCCAACACATTATCAAAGGTGCTCGTTGGTAGACTTTTTTTTTTAATGATAAACAGGATACATAAATATGACTCGTAGAAGAAAAGGTGGCATTTTAATCAAAATAAATTCAAATGTAAGGGGGGTGTAAACGTAAAGTTCCATAGGAGCAATAAAAGGGTAAAAAAAGAGACTCGCAAACCCTTCAACAGCCGTAATGAGCGAATAAAGGGCTTCCTTTTGTCTGCAGAGACTGGGCTGGTGGATTTTTAGGTACACAGCCTCCAGAACACGTAGATGATAGGACGCACGAGCGCTGTGTAGAACAGAGAACCACGTGTCCTCATAGCAAATTGGTTATGATTGTTATATATATAATGGTCCGGAATTTTTAATCGGAGAGCCAGGTTCTAATTCTTGCTGGGTTCCTTATAGTTACTTCAGTAATCAGTTAAGTGCCATACATGATACTCACTTTGGGCGATCATATCTCGAAAGAGACATGACTAACTGGGCAGATGATTATCCCGGAGTAGGTTGCCATTGCTTTCTGCGGTAGACTGGTTGCCGACCAAGGCTATAGAACCCAATCTGTCCTGTTATTTGACTCATGGCTAGAGAAAAAAAAGATGTATTATATTAGTAAGTAGTAATTAGTGGGGTATCAGTTTACTACTTCATAACAATAGAAAACCGATCCCCCACTTTATGACCAGTAGAAGCCTTAATCATTATTTCAGTTATTATATTCAGTAAGTCAGTTAAGTGCCATACGTGATACACGCTTGGGCGATCATGTCTCGAAAGAGACATGACTGACTGGGCAGAAGATTATCCTGCAGTAGGTTGCCATTGCTTTCTGCGGTAGACTGGTTGCTAGCCAAGGCTATAGAGCCCAATTTGTCTTGTTATTTGACTCATTGCTAGAGGACGAAGAGATGTATTATATATTTTAAGTAGTAATTAGTAGGGGGGTTCGTTTATTACTTCATAACAATTTCAAACTAATTCCCCACTATATGCCCAGTAGAAGCCTTAAATCATATTTTCAACTATTATATTCAGTCAGTCAAATGAATGCCATACGTGATACACGCTTTGGGTGATCCAAAGAGACATGACTGACTGGGCAGAAGATTATCCTGCAGTAGGTTGCCATTGCTTTCTGCGGTAGACTGGTTGCTAGCCAAGGCTATAGAGCCCAATTTGTCTTGTTATTTGACTCATTGCTAGAGGACGAAGAGATGTATTATATATTTTAAGTAGTAATTAGTAGGGGGGTTCGTTTATTACTTCATAACAATTTCAAACTAATTCCCCACTATATGCCCAGTAGAAGCCTTAAATCATATTTTCAACTATTATATTCAGTCAGTCAAATGAATGCCATACGTGATACACGCTTTGGGTGATCCAAAGAGACATGACTGACTGGGCAGAAGATTATCCTGCAGTAGGTTGTCATTGCTTTCTGCGGTAGACTGATTGCCAGCCAAGGCTATAGAGCCCAATCTGTCCTATTATTTAACCCATAACTGGAGAGAAGAGACGGATTAATAACTTTCCTAATGGTATTTGTGCGTAAGTGAATGCAAGGAATTCAAGTGTTATTCGAACTCGGCTCCCCGATTTGTAACCGATATCCACTGCACCACAACGCATATTCTTTACTTTATTGTAGTTACTTAGACGGCGATAACCACGGAGAGTGTATGGAAATCATTATTATCATTATTATCTAAAAAAACCTGAAAATCTAAAAATACTTTCTGGCTTTAAATAACTTGCAAAGGGTTGATAACCCGTAGAAAACGATTCAATCATTTAAACAAGCAAATAAATCGCAGATTAAAAAGTAGTAAATGTTAAACAATGTTGAAATCAACAGCAGCTTATTCTAACGATTTATCTATCCGCCAATATTTAATTAGAAATAAATTGCCGTGAGCTTGGGGAATATTTCAATATTTAATAAGACGTCTACATAACAATAATTATATATCGATAATTTAGAATGTGTAGAAACGAGAGCGCGTTTCTCGTTTTCAATCTATATTTTTTATTTAAATTTCAGTTCACATCATGTTAATTAAAATGGTAATTAAAAGCGAGCGGTAACAATATTTCGTGAGTTGTGTTTTAAAATACAAGCACACTATCACGCACGCAGTACGGATGCCTTTATACGTCACCGGTGATATGAAAGACGTCATATCATTACCTCTTTCCATCACTAGATTTTCTTTATAATTCTGAGCGGAAAAAGATACAGCATTAATTCTGAAAATGTTTTAAATTAAACATTTACATGAATATTTATTTTCTTTTATACGTTAAAATCTTACAATATATTTAGAAGATAAAAATAAAATATTGCGAAGCAGATTAATATTTTTACGACATTTTATAATTGTACGTCGGATTTAGGACAAAATTCCCGCCTTATATTAGAAAAAAAAACTAATGGAAAACGTTTATACAGTGATTTACAAAACAATAAACTAATATTTGCAAATATAAATCTAACGGCGTGAATATTTAAACAACATCCGCCACTCAACTAATAACAAAATTAATCCTTCTAATTGCAACTGCCGAAAATGAAAACCCTCACATTGAATAGCCAATGTACGCCTGAAGGTCTCGTAGAAAGAGCTCGAATTCATTCGGATGATAATGATGTTAAATCTTACTTTAGAACCACTTCCAACAGGTAGAAAATAAAATTTATCAACCACATGTTGTCTTTAAACAACAGTAAATACAGCAAAAGTACTGCTTTATCCATACATTATTGGAAATTAAAAAACAACAATAAGAACCCAATTATTACCTGGAATATCGTAGCTAAATCCAAACATTACAATGGAAAAGATGATAAATATAATCTATGCCTTTTAGAAAAGCTTCTCATCTTAAATCATATCAATAATCCTAATTTGCTTAATAAAACAAGTGATGTACAAACCACATGCTGTCATAGAAAAAATACTTACTTAAATTCTTAGAACAAGATTGATATAGATTCCTCTACGTTTACCCATTTCTTTCTTTCTTTTTTCTTTCTTTCTTTCTTTCTTTCTTTCTTTCTTTCACACGCAATTTTACTTTAAATAGTTATGAATTAAACCCTTTTTATTTTTGCTCCCTACAATTGTTAATTTTTAATTTCAATTTTAAATTTTACTTTTTATTCTTAGTATTAAGTTTAATTTAATTTTATTTTATTTAAAATCTTTTTTATCTACATGTAATATTTAAATATTTAAAAGTTTACGTTTCATAACTTACGCCTCTTTGATTGATTTTCCCTACATTTTTATTTTTTTATTTCATTTGAATTTTAGGTTTAAGTTTTACATATAAATTTTAAATTAAGATTTTAAATTTTTATCTCCATGCACCCTTAGAATATTTAAATTTTTACTCTTGTTTTTTAAAAAAGTAGTCAAATAATTTTATAAGATTTAGTTCCCATGAAGGTAAAGTGATATATATATAATACATTGTTCACTGTTTTATTAACATCTGAATTATAACACTATATATATGTGAGCTAACATATGTATAGTTGTTAATTCACCTGACTATATATATATATATATATATATATATATATATATATATATATATATAATACATTTTTTAAAGTGTTGATAATAAAATAAACATAGTTGACTGTATTACAAGGGCTGTTGCGTTTCTGTACTAGATTATTAGAGTATAATAAAAGTGTAACTATAAATATTACTTTAATATGTATCGAGTACTCTTCAAAAGAGGGATGTGCGTCGACTCGGAACGAGAAATCGGAGAGCCGAGTTCGAATTCTAGTTGAATTCCTTGCATTCACTTACGCGCAAATACCCTTGGGAAAGGTATTAATCCGTCTGATTCCTTCTAGTTGTGGGTTAAATAACAGGACAGATTGGGTTCTATAGCCTTGGTCGGCAACCAGCCTACCGCAGAAAGCAATGGCAACCTACTGCGGGATAATCTTCTGCCCAGTCAGTCATGTCTCTTTCGAGACATGATCGCCCAAGCATGTATCACGTATGGCACTTAACTGACTGACTCTTCAAAAAGTTGATTACCACAAACAGTGGGCTGTTAACCTATACGTTGCTACTACTTCTAAGTCCTTTCCGTCTTTTGTTTTTGTTGTTTCTAGATTTACCTCAAACACACACACACACACACACACACACACACACACACACACACACACATATATATATCTATATATCATATATATATATATATATATATATATATATATATATATATATATATGATATGTCTCGGAAAGGGATATATATATATATCATTCGAGGTAGTTAAGCGGTTAAGGTATATGTAACCGGGTAGAACAATCTAGTAAGCAGACGTAATGGACGGTACTCGTCGTATGCAGTATCCTGAGACGTAGGCGTAGTCAATAGTCTTAGAGCAATAGTCGAAGACTTGTAGCGGAAGACCAATAAACCTCTTGTGGTAGACCTGTAGATCCCTGGATATCTTCGCTTTAGCCTATATTTATGGTTGACACCAGCCAATCACATTCCACTGAGGGGGAACCAAGGGGTTTACATATTCATTGCCTATTCATTACACCTATATATGATATGTCTCGGAAAGGGATATATATATATATCATTCATTACACCTATATATGAGAAAGTGAAAGAACAAACAGATTAGAACCTTACTTTTCGTTGCATTTACTTTTGTAAAAAATGTTCAATACTTGAGGTATTTTTGATATATTTTGTTTATTTTTTATTTATTTTTATTTATTTTTTTTCCGCTTCTGTCAACAAGTGGCAACTTACATTTCCGAAAGCAAGAATCTGCCAGTTTTTTCATTTTTTATTTCCTTTCTACCATTTTCTCTTGCCTACTGTTATATCCCGGAAGAGGATAAACTGAGAAAAAATAGTACAAGAAATAATTCTTAACACAGACGAAATATGAATAGAGATTTATTATACCTCATTTAAAGCAACACGGAAAAAAGTTGGTAAGAGAGATAAAAGAAGGAAGGGAGGGAAAAAGAAAGAAACTAAAGAAAAAATTTTTTTTAAATATTACAGACGCTGGACAAATTCAAAAATCTAATTTCCCCAAAACGTTGAAGTATTAAAAAAAGCCTTTACTTAAAAAGGCATAATTATTGATAAAAGGGAATAAAAAGATATAGGATTTGAAATAAAATTATTTTTTTAAAAAAATTAGGTCATTTGAAATTAAACTAAATAAAGACAATACTAGGTAAAAAAAAAAAAAAATTACAATTATTATATATACATATCAATAGAAGTACAACACCCACCCACATATATATATATATATATATATATATATATATATATATACACACCATTTAACGAATAAATGATTCAACACGGCTGTCTGTTAATTTTTAGTTACATTCTCCCCTTTTTTTTGCAAACCCAGACGATGTAAATTTTTTTCTTTTCTTATTTATTTGATTTTATTCTATCCTTTTCTTTTTCTTTTTCCTTTTCTTTTTCTTTCCCTTTATTTTTATTTTTATT
Organism: Ascarosepion bandense; assembly: GCA_037127315.1. Taxonomy (NCBI): domain Eukaryota; kingdom Metazoa; phylum Mollusca; class Cephalopoda; order Sepiida; family Sepiidae; genus Ascarosepion; species Ascarosepion bandense. The sequence goes on from JBBBDQ010001337.1 coordinate 2,377,693, forward strand.
TTATTTTATTTTATTTTATTATTATTTATTTTTTAATTTCTTTGCAATCTATTTAAAAAGGAAAAGTAGACTAATTTTTCTCCAGTTTCTGAAAGGTTTTTTTCTGTTGCTGAGGTGATGTGTCGCTCCCCGTGGGGATCGTCATATCGAAATGGCCATTCAACATCTTTGAATTAATCCTTTTTTAATATATATATTTGCTCTGTAATATTTTATTACATGGAGCTCTCTTCCTGTATCATTTTTTAATATTAAAATAAATTTTTAATATTAATTAGGATCGGGTTTTTTGGAATTTACCTTCCTGCTTTTTTCCCTTGGATTGAAGTATCTGAATTAAAATATATATATATATATATATTTGGGTCTAATTGGGTTTAATTGAACGTCTATTTTATTTGTCATTCATTAATTTTTTCTTTATTTCTTTGCCTAGCATTTTTTTCTTTTAAATTATCGTTTTCATTCTTAAGATACTTTCATTCATTCATGTAGTTTGCTTTCTTCATGTCCTTTTTTCTTTCTTACATTCTTTCATTCATTTATTTCTTGATCGCTTCTTTATTTTACTTTTTTCTTCTTACTTCTTTAAAGAAACGATTTTTCTTACACACACATATCCTTTCTTTCTTAATATATATGTGTGAAAAATAGTTTATATATATATATATAAATGATAAATTTATTTCTGGACTGCATATTGTGTAATATTTTTACCCACCTGCCCTGGCTTAAATAAAGATGTCATGGATGTTGTGATCGAAAGACACGTCTTACATGATCGCTAGTAAGACGTGAGCGAAGTAACAGACCACTAATCACGTAACCAATTAAATGCGCATCACGAATTTCGTTACTAACTAGCATTCTTCAGATTGATGTGGATTTGGCTGAAGAAATCAAATGTAAAACGACCAGTTAGAATTTCCGCTGAAAAGTGACGTGCAGAGAACCTGCTTCTATAATAACTAAACTTCTTCTTCTTCTTCTTCTTCTTCTTCTTCTTCTTCTTCTTCTTCTTCTTCTTTGTGTTGTGTCCCTTCAGGACGTAGGAGATCATGGCTTTCGACATCTCTCTATCCCTAGTGGCTGTTAACACGCTTTATTCTGTCACCCCACTTAATCCTCTGCCATCCACTTGCTCAAGCTCATCAAGTACGTTATGCATTGCTTTTCCCTGACTCTTTTTTCCTCTGACATGTGAATATCAAATTCTCCAAGCCCTTCTTCCTCACTACATGTCCCAGAAACTTCAGCTCTGTTTTCCTGATGTTAAGTATTAGTTTCCATTTCGTTTCCATCCCCTCCAGAACCTCCTCAATATTCAAATGTTTGATCCATGATATCCTCAGCATCCTTCTTTCATCTTTGATGAGATTGTCCAGCATTCACTGTCATATTGAAGAACAGCCAGCACATAAAAATCCAGTACTATTTTCTTTGTTTCCAGTGAAATTTTCCCGTCTCTTAATACTCTACTCGGGTGCGCGTTGTGGTGAAGTGGATATCGACAAATCGGGGAGCCGAGTTCGAGCACCATTTGAATTCCTTACATTCACTTACGCGCAAATACCCTTGGGAAGGGTATTAATCCGTCTCTTCCTTCCAGTTATGGGTTAAATAACAAGACAGATTGGGTTTTTATAGCCATGGTCGGCAACCAGTCTACCGCAGAAAGCAATGGCAACCTACTGTGGGATAATCTTCTGCCCAGTCAATCATGTCTCGTTTGAGACATGATCGCCCAAAGCGTGTATCCCGTATGGCACTTAACTGACTGACTGAATATAATAGTTGAAGACATGATTAAGGCTTCTACTGGGCATAAAATGGGGGATCAGTTTTACATTGTTATGAAGTAATAAACAGATCACCCTACTAATTACTACTTAATAATATAATTCATCTATTCGCCCTCTAGCTATGAGTCAACTAACAAGGCAGTTGGGCTCTATAGCCTTGGCTAGCAACCACTCTACCGCAGAAAGCAATGGCAACCTACCGCGAGATAATCTTCTGCCCAATCAATCATGTCTCTTTCGAGACATGATCGCCTAAAGCGTGTATCACGTATATCACTTAATTGAATACTCTGCTCAAATAATACTGAATAATCTCAGTGTTGCACTTTCCATCCTCTGTTAGAAAACTTTTCAGGTATTTATATTTCTGTATCTGCTTAATTTTAGTATCCCCAGCTTGTAGTTAGATTTTGGGACTCCTTTTTTACTGAGGACCAAATATTAATATTTTTGTGGTTTACATGAAATCCTTTTTTTTTTCCACTTTCTTCAGATAATTTCTGTAGTAGGTGCTGCTTTTTCCTTTCCATGTCTGCGATCAACACCGTATCATCTGCGTATCTTATATTGCTCATATTGTGGCCGCCAATGACGAATTCTGGCATGACTTCTATGACTCTCAGAGTTGTATCGCTCTATAAGATGAATAAATCTGGTGAGAAGACACATCCTTGTCTTACTCCTCTTTCTGTCTTCGTATATCTGCTGAACTCGTACAGGAGGTCATAAATGAGAGTTAGAAAAAGCACTAATCATCCGCTGTAATTTAAAAGGATGTATAGTTGTCTGTAAAAGGAAAAATTAAACAAAGCTAGTACAAAATCTAGCGACACCTGAACCCGAAAAAGCAATGGCATGCCGAAATATGCCTTTCAAAAAACTAAACAAAGTTTTAAGAAACAGAAAAATGTAGTTTAAAACAAATAGGAAAAAATTCGTTAGAAACAAAAAAAAAAATAGATTTTTGAACTTTATAGTAGTGAAATCTAGTACCGGTTCTCTTATGTTGAAGCGGATCTAACCTTTTCATAGATGAAGAAGAGACGTGAGGCGCTCGAAAGGTGGTTCTAAAGAAGGATGCTGGGATTACTATGGATTGAACATGTGAACAACGACGAAGTTCTGGAGAAAATGGAAACAAAAAGACATTTATATTTAGAATAATAAAAAATGACATTAGTAATTCATAAAATAAGAAATGAAGAAATAAAGCGTGGAGAATTTGCCACTCTATGGATATTGTGAGCAATTGGAGTAGCTAGACTGAACTATCGCCCGGTTCACACTCCACCCACGTCTATTGAACAGGTGTAGAGGCTCATCCTTTGTTCCCAGTTTAGGATGTGGTTTCCGGCTTTCTCTTTTCCAATCTTTTCACTTTTCCTCTTTGTTTATTTTTTTTTTTTCAATTGGAGTAGCTAGACTGAACTATCGCCCGGTTCACACTCCACCCACGTCTATTGAACAGGTGTAGAGGCTCATCCTTTGTTCCCAGTTTAGGATGTGGTTTCCGGCTTTCTCTTTTCCAATCTTTTCACTTTTCCTCTTTGTTTATTTTTTTTTCAATTGGAGTAGCTAGACTGAACTATCGCCCGGTTCACACTCCACCCACGTCTATTGAACAGGTGTAGAGGCTCATCCTTTGTTCCCAGTTTAGGATGTGGTTTCCGGCTTTCTCTTTTCCAATCTTTTCACTTTTCCTCTTTGTTTATTTATTTTTTTTTTCAATTGGAGTAGCTAGACTGAACTATCGCCCGGTTCACACTCCACCCACGTCTATTGAACAGGTGTAGAGGCTCATCCTTTGTTCCCAGTTTAGGATGTGGTTTCCGGCTTTCTCTTTTCCAATCTTTTCACTTTTCCTCTTTGTTTATTTTTTTTTTTCAATTGGAGTAGCTAGACTGAACTATCGCCCGGTTCACACTCCACCCACGTCTATTGAACAGGTGTAGAGGCTCATCCTTTGTTCCCAGTTTAGGATGTGGTTTCCGGCTTTCTCTTTTCCAATCTTTTCACTTTTCCTCTTTGTTTATTTTTTTTTTCAATTGGAGTAGCTAGACTGAACTATCGCCCGGTTCACACTCCACCCACGTCTATTGAACAGGTGTAGAGGCTCATCCATTGTTCCCTGTTTAGGATGTGGTTTCCGGCTTTCTCTTTTCCAATCTTTTCACTCTTACGTAGCCCCTGCACACCAGTGCCCGGGGTGATATAATTAATAAAAAAAAGAGAGGGAGGAAATCAGCGAATATCCTACCGAACACGCGAGTGCAAGTGACTGAAAGACCAGAGATCAGGAAAAAAAAAACGTACTTAATTAGGCGTTGTTGGGGGTGAGCCAGGTAAGTGCCATACGTGATACTCGAAAGAGACATGATTGACTGAGAAGAAGATTTTCCCGCAGTAGGTTGCCATTGATTTTTGCGGGAGACTGTTTGTCAACCAAAACTATAAAATCTAATCTGTCCTGCTATTTAACCCATAGCTGGAGGGAAAAGCGACGGGTTCTACAACTTTTCCAAGGTTATTTGCTCGTAAGTGAATGCAACGAATTCAACTGGAATTCAAACTCGGTTCTCCGATTTCTAGTTCCGAGCTGATACCCACTGCATTCTAACCCATATCCGTTGGAGGTAGTTACGCGATTTTTTATAAAAGACTATTTGTCTCGTTTGACTTAGACGAAATATTAATCCGCTTTCTAATAAACTGGTATTATGGATAGAAAGTCAGTTACCGTGTGCTTCTTAAGTATCGGAATTAGCTGTAATAAACAATAGAGAAATAAGTTTTTTTTTAAGATGGGTTTTCTATGCCCGAAAAAAGATTCTAGAGGTAGATAGAAAGATAGACAGATGACGCCTAAAGTAGAAATGAACAGCAAGAAAGGAAAAAACGAAAGAAAGAGCTTATATATGTCATTACCCATTGAATAATGTACATCATGAATATACACGGACATAAATATATTACAATACTCAAGCGAACGCATGTGACGTACGCGTGAATTCTAGTGATATAATGCATACTTTAAGAATAAATGTCCATCCATGTGTGTGCGTGCGTGCGTGTGTGTGTGTGTGTGTGTGTGTGTGTGTGTGTGTGTGTGTGTGTGTGTGTGTGTGTGTGTGTCATAGACAGAAAGAAAAAGGGTGAAAATTAAAGAAAAGTGGGAGTGTCTGTGCAACTGATACATATTCTGTAACACATTTCGACAACTCGATATGGCCGACACTGTAAGAGCGAATAATTTGTTCTCAAAGCACGAAACTCAGTGGGGGAGATAATCACTTTGGGAATGGAGAACGTTGGTGTTGGAAAGATACGGAATGGGGCAGAATAAAGAAGAAGAAGAAGAAGAAGAGAAAGAAGAAAAGAAGAAAAAAGAAGAAGAAAACAGAGGAAGTGGAGGAGAAGTTAGAAAGAAAAGAAGACAGATCGTGAAGAATACGCGTTGGAATTGCATGAAATGTGACAAGTAAATTTAAGAAGAAGAAGAAGAAGAAGAAGAAGAAGAAATTGTAAATCAATCGGAATGTCATTAGGAAAAGAAAGAAGACAGAAAGAAGGCGAATCAAAAATAAAGAAAAAAGATAAAAACAGAAAAATTAACGAAGCAAAGAAGAACGGACTAAAAGAGTACAAAAAGATTACAGAAAAGAAAAAAAGGGAGAAGAGAAAAAAAGGGAGAAGAGAACAAAAGAGAGAGAAGCAGAAAGTAACAAAAATGCTTCTGAAAGAAAAGGACATTTTGTGAAGAAAGAGAAATAATGGAGATTTATCAAAGAAAGGAGGCGTCGAAAACGAAGAAAAGTGGGTGGAAAGTAACAAAAATTGCAGAGATAAGAGGAAAAGTGTGAGTAGAAAGAGGAGAAATCTAAAGGGGACGTAATAAAGGACAAGGAGAAATGCGCTGTGGAGGTATCGAGAGTGCGTTTATTCTACTGGAGATATCGGAGATTTTAAAAGAATACGAGTACTCATTGAAAGAGGTCATATAGCTCTAGGTTAGACGAAGAAATCTTTATTCCTCCTTTATTTAAAAATGTATTTTTCTAAAGGTTGTTTGTGGTAACGAGCTAAGAATAATCAGTTTTTCGAATCGATATACATGTTTTGGATATATATTCGTGGATAAGATAGCGTCAGAAGTTGGTGGGGTTTAAAGAAAGAGAAATAAAAGTGAGTGGGTACAAAGAAATGGGTTATGCCAAGAGGAAGAATTTTGGAAGAGAAAGTCGGCTTAAATACGGGTGAGAGCAGAAGTAATATTGAAAGATGAAATAAAAAAGAACAGAATAGAACTAGTATGTAAAAAAAATAGAGAAAGGAAAGTGATGAAGAAGAAACAGAAGCTATGAGAACACGACAAAAATGGGGAGAAAAATTAAATGATGTTTACCGAGTATTTATTTTTAGATTTTATGAAATGAAAAAGACATGCGAAAAATGATTATAAAAAAATTTTTAAAAAAATCAAAGAAAAAAAAGAATACAGGAGGACGGCTTGAAAGAAAGATAACCGAGGAAGAACGGATGACGAGAGGCAGAACACCATTAAGAAATAGAAGAAAAATAAGTAAATCTATCTATCTATCTATCTATCTATCTATCTATGTGCATAGATATATAACTATATATATATAGAGAGAGAGAGTGAGAGAGTGTGTGACAGAGAGAGAGAGAGAGAGAGAGAGAGAAAGAGAGTAAACGATAAAATAGACTTGAAAGAAGAGGCAAAGAAAAAAAGCAAAGTTCGAACCAAAGATGTAAGGAAAGAAAAGAAATAACTAAAGAATAGAAAAGAAAGAAGGAAAGAAAAGAAATAACGAAAGAATAGAAATAACGAAAGAAAAAATGAAGAAAGAAAAGAAATAACGAAAAGAAAGAAAGAAAGAACAGAAATAACGAAAAGAAATAAAGAAAGAAAAGAAAGAATGAAGGAAAAGAAATAACGAAAAAAAAGAAAAAAGAAATAAAAAAGAAAGAAGGAAATTAAATGAAGAAAAAAGAAATAACGAAAGAAAAAAGAAAGAAAAGAAAAGAGAAAGAAAAGAACGAAAGAAATAACTGGAAAATAATACAAAGTAGAAAAGAGGAGTAAATGAAATTAAAAAATAAAAAGAATGGAAGAAAAGGGAAAAAACTATAAGCCAAAAAAAAAGTGGGGGGTGGCAAAAAAGAAAAAAGAATTATGTAAAAAAAAAGAATAACAAAGCATTAAAAAGAAATAAGATTTTTAGAAAAGGAAAGAATAAGAGCAGAAAACAAAGAAAAAATGCAAATAGAAGAAAAATGTAAGAAAATAAAAAAAGCTAAAATAAAAGGAATAAAAAAGAAAAAACAAGAATGGCACAAAGTTAGATTTAACTCAAATAAAGAATAACCAAGGAAAATAACGGTAAACAGACAATGAAAGAAAAAAAAGAAAAAAAGAATGAATGAGAAATAGAAAATCGATAATAAAAGGATGAAAGTAATAGAAATGAAGGAAGGAAAAGGAAAGAAAATTAATAAATAAAAAAAAGAATGAAAGAAAAGGAAAAATTTAAAAATATATGCGGGTAAAAAGAAAAAATAAGAGAAATAATGATGTAAATACAACAAAAAATGATAAAAAGAGGGAAGAAAAATATAAAAAGAATAGAAATAAATGAAAAAAAAATCAGAAACAAGAAAACAGAGTAAAAAATAAAATATGCCAATGAAAGAAAAATCATGAAATAGAAAGAAAGAAAGAAAAAAGAAAAAAGAAAAAAAAGAAGAAAACATGGAAAATCTAGAAAGAAAGAAAGAAACAACAAACAAAGAAGCAGAAAGGAAAAGTGCAAAAATAGATGTAAGTAAAACGAAAGACAAAAAAAAAAACGATAAAAATCGATGCAAGTAATGCAAAAAACGGAAAGAAAACCCTCGGGAGAAAAAGATACAAAAAGGATGCAAATGAAAGAAAGAAATCGTGAAGGAAAAAAATAAAGATTTAGAAAGATAGGCAAGAAGAATGTTCTAGAAAGAAAGAAAGAAAGAAAGAAAGAAAGAAAGAAAGAAAGATAGGAAGAAAGTTCTAGAAGAAAGAAAGAAAGAAAGAAAGAAAGAAAGAAAGAAAGAAAGAAATGCTGGTGGGAAGATCTAGAAAGAAAGAAAGGCAGGAAGAATGTTCAAGGTAAAAAGAGAGAAAGAAAAAAAGAATGAAGGCTGGTGGCAAGATCTAGAAAGAAAGGCAGGAGAATGTTCTATAAAGAAAGAAAGAAAGAAAGAAAGAAAGAAAAAAAGAAAGAAAGATGACCGGTGGGAATATCTAGAAAGAAAGGCAGGAAGAATGTTCTAGAAAAAAGAAAGAAAGAAAGAAAGGCTGTTGGGAAGATTTAGAAAGAAAGAAAAGCAGGAAGAATGTTCTAAAAAGAAAGAAAGAAAAAAGAAAGAAAGACGAAAGAAAGGTACAAAGAAACAAAGAAATAAATAAACAAAATAGTTACATGAGGGAAACGAAACCAATAAATGCAAGAATAGCGAAAGTCATGGAATGGTACAGACACTAAATAAGCAATAAGGAATAATAAAACACTTGCAATGAGAGAAACGGATGAAAGAAAGGAATGCACGAGTGGGTTTCGCGAGGAAGTGAGGAGACGCGCTGTGCTATGGAAGCAGAAAAGAAACTTCTTCGGCGGAAATATATTGAAAGAGAATGGACTGATTATGGCGGGAAACAAATGACGGGGAAATAAAGAATATCTAATGAACAAGAGCTAACATGTGGCTTTACGTGCCGCACTCAAAATGGGTGCCATATGCATACGGTTGGCAAACTATGTGCACACGAAGAGAGGAATTTGCACATACAAACAACGCAAAAGCAAGCGTTAATGAGTGTGAATGTAATTAATATATACGGGTGAACATATAAGTAAATCTATCTATCTATCTATCTATCTATCTATCTGTCTGTTCCTTATATATCTATCTAACTATATATACGCAGACACACTCATATATATATATATATATATATATATATATATATATATATATATACAATACCGGCCATAATTATTAGGACACTCCAGTTTTTAAAAAAAATGATGTATTTCATACTATTTTTAGTGGATAATTTTAAATAAAAATAGAATGGTTCTTTGGTTATTAATACTTTGAAAAATTTTATAAGGCAAGGAAGCAAAGATGAACTCGTCCGAATCATCCTAAATTTTCTTCATTCTTTCATTGAGGAAACTGCAATATAAGTGATTATTAATTATTTATAAATTCATTTGATGCAAATGTTATTGTGCAATATTAACAAAAGAACCATTCTATTTTCATTTACAATTATTCACTTGGCAATAAACACTAAAAAAATTAAATACATAATTTTTTAAAACATTAGGGTGGCCTAATAATTATAGCCGGTAGTGTACATATATATATATATATATATATATAGAGAGAGAGAGAGAGAGAGAGACAGACAGACAGACAGACAGACAGACATAGAGTGCGGTGAGTAAATTGTCGAAATTTTTTTTTATATTTCACACATGCGCTTTGTTTTTCTTTGATTTTATCGACTGCACAGTATGGTAGGGTCAGTTGGGCACCGTCTGTGAAAAAAAACGCACCATGATACAATAAGGTCCGCCAGAAATATGTAAACAGCATGTTGTACTGCTTAGCATTCGTGCCGGAAGCCCCAGTACAAACATTTCGGGTTGTTTGGGTATCAGGCTGTGGAAAATGCGAAGTATTCAGAAAAAGCTGGATTATATATCCAGTCAACATCATAATGTTTGGAGGGGTCCCAAGTAATGGCGACATTATTCCTTCATTCATCTTCCTAAAGGGCCTCAGATTCAATACGATGGCCTACATCAAGTTCCTTGAAGAGGTAGTGGTGCCCTAGGTCTAAAGAGTAGCTGTTGAAAGACCCCATGTCTGGCAAAAGGAATCTTTTATTGAATAAATTTAATCTTTAGTTTTAAAATGATATTTTGCGTCTTATATATATATATATATATATATATATATATATATGGTTATGCCAATTTTTCATTGCTACATTGAAATTTCTATGTTTCGAGATTAATTCTCATCATCAGGCAATGCTGGTGTGGTTGTGCGGACGATTTTCATTTAAATGACCATTTAAATGTAAATCGTCTGCAAAACTTCACCAGCATTGCCTGATGATGAGAACCTATCTCGAAACATAGAAATTTCCATGTAGCAATGAAAAATTAGCATAACCATATAATTATATTATACTGACCACTCTTTATAATAAAATAAATGCCAGAGAACTCAAAATATAAAAAAAACCTTGAGTCCTCTTCACTTGGAATTATATATATATATATATATATATATATATATATATAAAACAGGCGATGAAGTAAGATATCAATGTTTTCATATCTATCTATGTGTATTATCTATCTAGCAAGCAAGTTAATTTTCGATTTGTTCATCTGTCTGTTCATATCTATCTATCTATCTATCTATCTATCTATCTATCTATCTATCTATCTATCTGTTCTTATCTGTCTATCACATGTTCGTGTTTGTCTCTGTAATTAGAAGCGGCTTGGTGAGTTAGCTGCATATTTGCCTCTGGCATTCTCTTGAATGCAGATTTTCACAGCAGGATGACACGCATTTCTAGATTGGAAAATTATCCAGATTATCAACACAAAGTTAACGCAAGTGTGCTTGTTTGGCGTAATCCCGTGTGAAGATGAACTGAAAGTAACTCCGCGGAGTATCTTCTCAATAAATTATTTTATTTATAGTTATTTTTGTAACCCTGTTTAAGGGGTCACAAATAAAAACAGAAACACGGGATTAGTGTAAGCAATTGTATTAACAAAATAACGGGTAAGGTAGAATATGCCAGCTTGTTCGTCTAGCTGACGAGCAAGCGGTGTTGGATATCAAAAGTCTCTGTTCGGTAAGTCACTCTACGAGTACCTGACTCGTATCAGACTGGTGCACTCCGGTGACTACTAGTCACATGGTATATATGCAGGTTGGGTTAGTCCATTGCCATGTTAATGGGTAGGTCCGCCACAGCAGTTATTTTTGCGAATAAACACACAACGCATAGAAATTTAACAAAATGGTCATCTGTGTAACGAAAAGTTATTTAACACCCGAATGAAAAAGTATTTCAAAACAACAACAACAACAATAATAATAATAATAATAATAATAATAATAATAATAATAATAATAATAGACTTAGAAGAGATCACGACTGAAGAAAATAAAAATAAATCTGTTCCATAATTCTCAATATTTCGACCGTATGTCTACCGTCTTCAAATTATGTTTAAAATTTGTATACAAGTATAAAATAAAAATTATAAGTCTTTTTGCAAACGTCTCTTTTCTTGGATGTGCTTTGTGGTGCAGTGGATATTGACTCGGAACAACAAATCGCGGTGCCGTGTTCAAATTCCAGTTGAATTCCTTGCATTCACTTACGCACAAATACCCTCGGGAAAAGTATTAATCCGTCTCTTCCCTACAGTTATGGATTAAATAACAGGACAGATTGGGTTCTATAGCCTTGGTCGGTAACCAGTCTACCGCAGAAAGCAATGGCAACCTACTGCGGGATAATCTTCTGCCCAGTCAGTCATGTTCTGTCGAGACATGATCGCCCAAGCGTGTATCACGTATGGCACTCGACTGACTGACTACCTTAAGATGATCATCGAAATAACAGTTGTCTGTAATAAAATATTCCAAAACTCCGTTGATGTCACATTGTTGTCTCTCACATGTCTCGCTAGAACCATTAAAATTGAGTAGTGAGTTCGATCGCCGCTGGGTGTCCCGTACTTACGGCCTTTTGCAACATCTAAGCGGCTCTTACAAAATCACCATATCATATCTATGGTCATTGAATCTTCTTTTTTTTTTCTTAATCATTTCACCCCGAGCAAGGCATCCCACTGCCACTATTTCGCAGGGGGTTACATAGGGGAAGATGAAGAGAAAGAGTGGTTAGATATAGGAAATGTCAGAAGGAGGGTGATAGATGGGTAACGATACCAAGGCTGACGGTTGGGCAGATGAGAAGAGTGTTTGAGAGAATGTATGCAAGTTAGTGTGTTAGGAGGTGTCTATTGACCTTATATTTAAACTCCTGGAGATTGTAACACTCGGGGAAACAGTCATGTGAAAGGGAATTATTTGTCAATAGTGCAACACACATAAAACAAGTCGTTTTTCGTACATTGGGCGGCGGATATAAAATGGGAATCAGTACAAGTGACACAATCTAAAGAAATGGTGATGTTTCTCTTTGAATTTAGGATAGAATTGATTTGACTCATGTTGTTGCACAAAAACTGGGTTTTTCCCTTCGTTGAGTTCTTTCGGGACTACAACAATCCGAAATTTCAAATGACGTTTTTAGTATCAGTTAAGTACCATACGTGATACACGCTTGGGCAGAAGATTATCCCGCACTAGGTTGCCATTGCTTTCTGCGGTAGACTGGTTGCCGACAAAGGCTATAGAACCCAATCTGTCCTGTTATTTAACCGATAACTGGAAGGAATAGGCGGATTAATACCTTTCCCAAGGGTATTTGCGCGTAAGTGAATGCAATGAATTCAGCTGGAATTCGAACTCTGCTCCCCGATTTCTCGTTCCGTACCGATATCCAATGTACCACAACGCACATCCTGCGGAAATAAAAACTTTTTAGGATAAACGCCTTAATTTGTAAACAATTGTCTAATGTTTTTATTTTGTTTGAAAGAAATGATAGGCAGGTTGGAAAAAATCTATTTAAAATGCGGATATTTTTGCGTAATGTGTTCACAGCTGTCGTACAGTAGTTTCATAATTCTATCAAAATGTCGGTGTCAATAGATATCTAATGTGATTGTATTAGCGTTTTAATAATTGCTTATCGATATTTTGATCTAGGATCAAACTATAGAAGTCTTCATATTTAGTTATTTCATTGGCAATTTGTATCAGTCGCAATTTGTGGTAGTCGCACTCAACACGGTGCTGAATGAAATTATTAACATGATCCCAGTAATTATTTATCTCTGTTCAAATTTTCTCAATGCACAAGAAATGACAGATAATTTTACAAGCCTACCTAATCAATTATTTATCTTCACCGCCGTTCTGACCACCCTTGTCGCCCAATAAAGTCAAACCTGAAGAGACAATTTTTCCGTCAAAATGCTGGAAATTAAATTCAGCTGGTTGCTATTAAGATCTTTAAATTCCATAAATAGTGATTAAAAATTAGCAGAAAAATCGTTAGTTCATTGATAAAGCAGATTTATAAACAGCATGCTGCACTGCTTGGCATTCGCACCAGAAGCTCTAATACGAACAGTTCAGACTGTTTGAGTGTTAATCTGAAGATATTGCAGAGGATTCGAAAAGAGTTGTATGAGTCCAATGGTGATTACGAAGGTGTTTAGAGAGAGCACTGGTGATGGGGCGTTATGCTCCTATTTATCTTCCCATATAGCCTCAGGCTCAACACGGAGGACTACATCAAGAACCTACATCAAGTGTCTCAAATGCTTGAGAATTTAGAGATACTCTTGGTCAAGAGGGTTGCTGCTGGTAAATCTTATGTCTGGCAGCAAGATTCTGCACTACCCGATACAAGCAGGAAAACCCAGTCATGGATGTCAAACAATTTCTGCAACCACATTTCTTCTTATATCTGATCAACTAACTCCCCAGACTGCAGATTATTATGTGTGGGATGCAGTTGAGCGAAAACTCTTTGAAACACCAAAAATGAATTGAAGGCAAGGATTATGGCAGCATTCACTAACTTAAACAAGGAGACCACCGAAAAGAGATGCAAGAGATTGCGAAGTCGTTTAGAGGCCGTGTTAGAAACCAAGAGATTTTATTGAATACATTTACTGTTTAGTATTTCAAGATATCATTGTATCTTTTTTGATAAATTTTATCTTCTAAAATAAGATTTCAGTATTGTTTCCATTTTTGCGTAATTTAGACCAAAATTTATCCATCTCACCCTGTGTGTGCTAATTTTCTTTTAAACATGTACATGTCAGATTAAATAAATTGCAAACATATAAAAAGAATCTATTCTGGATAATTATCACATTCTAATGAATGCTGCCAATTCGTCAACCGTTATAGTTGAAGTAGAAAAAATTCATAGTAATCTTTAGCAACACAGTTTTACGATTATTTTTTGTTGCCATAACTCCCAACCCTAAAGATGATCTCGGAAAGAGATTGAAAATACTTGGGTACCTTGAGAAATGAACGATAATAATATCTGTCAACGTTACACCTCATTTCTGACATCTTTCAATTATAATACGCGAAAGATTACCCATGAGTATGAACAGATTTTATTAAAAATAAACAGACACAATGTTTGCAATTTGCTTAATCAGACATATATATATATATATATATATATATATATATATATATATATATATATATATATATATATATAAGGCAAGATTCTTGTATGTCTGTCTGTCTCTCTGTCCTTTATACAAATCCACAATTTTTATCCGATTCTCACTAACCTTAACACAAATATTCTTCAGGCTTCCGGTCAGGTCATGAGCTACTTATTTTTTCCTATTTCCCTTCGATATATTGGCAATCGATATCCCAATATCCGATCAGGTCTGATCAAGATCAGGATTTCAGCATTTTATAGGGGTCTTTGCTGCAGAATTTGCTCTAACTTGGTAAAATTATAGTTTTTAGGCTCAAATATTAGTAGATCCTCTCAGAGGAATCATTTTCCTCGATATCTGAAATCGACACCCCCAATATTCTATCGAATCTGATCAAAAACCAATATTCATCCATGAATTTAGCTCATTTTCTCCAATTTTACTCCCGATGGGTAGGATAAGTTTTCATAAACTTACTTATGTTAGTTTATACTTGGATGACTTATTTGACTCCGATATTGGAAATCGATACCCTGATATCCTATCGGGTCTGATCAAAATCAGGTTTTCAGCCCTTTTATTTTGGCTTTTGCTTCGAGTTTGGCTCTAAGTAAGTATAATTGTAGTTCTTAGTCCCAGCCATCATAGCACTTACTCAGAGGATTTATTTAGTCTTCAAAATTCAATTTGAGACGGAAAACTTGACATCGATACCGGAAATCAAAATTTGAATTCCATCCATTTATTTTTCATTCAATCTACGGTTTCATTTTGACTGGAAACAACTGTTGCTTTTTATTCTTTCGTGCCAACGTCCAAAGAGTCTGAGCTCCAGGACTATGGATTAGTTTTAAAGTTTTCATTACACCCGAGCAACGCCGAGCAATACTGCTAGTTTATATATATATATATATATATATATATATATATATATATATATATATATATGAATTAAGGTGATAAAGTCATGAATATGCAATCAGTTGCTGTGGGTAAACGAATTAAAGAAAAAGAAAAAATTATTAAGAGAAACACCAAGTAAAGAACAGAAATTAAGAAGACAAAAGATAAAGATTGATATTGCATTTCATTTTTGAGGTTCAAAGTTGATGGGAAAACAAGAGACCAGAAGAGAGACCCATAATCGATAATACTGAAAGAAGAATTTTTTAGCATAGAATTTAAGGTTATATCTAACTATTCTAACGAGACCGAACAGCCAATCAAGTTACCAAAAAGGTAAACTTATAAGAACAATAACCATGAAATTATCTATAGAAAGATTACTTTTGCGTAATTTAGACAATTTATCTATCACACTGTATATATATATATATATATATATATATATAGAGAGAGAGAGAGAGACAGACAGACAGACAGACAGACAGAGACAGACACGTTATTCCATGGTGAAGTAGAAGTATGGCCTATTTATGGCAAACCATCTTCAGCTTCCGTCTTTAATGAAATTCACAAACCCCGAAAAAACCAAAAACAGAAATATTTCTTTTTATTTGTTTTTTTTTTTTTTTTTTTTTTTTGTGTGTGTGTGTGGGGGGGGGGGGTGAATTTCATTCTTGTAAAATCTTCTGTACAATAAAGCCGGAAGCTGAAGATAGTTCGCCTGAAATAGGCCATAATTCCACTTACCCATGGAATAACGTGTTTGTTTTAATTTTTACATATATTTGCTCTATATGTATTTATATACATATATATATTTAGAGCTCTCCTAGAGACTTATCATACCACTTTATGTACAAGATACAGATATATATATATATATATACCATGCCCATTCAAAACGTAGATCATTTGTAGGCATTTGTAATGATTGAGGGTTTTAATAAATATCTCTTATTTTCTCTCTTGACAACGATTTACTTAAGCTCGTTAGGTACGTCATGCAATTCTTTCTTTACTCCTTCTTTTGCCATGTTAGAGTTTAATTTTTCCAAGCCCCCTTTCCTCATTATGAACCTTAGAAATATAAAAATTCCTCTTTTGGCTGCTACATATACGTGTCCTTTTTATTTACATTTTTTCTAAAACTTCATTGATTCTCATGTGTTTAGCCTGTGCTCTACTCAGCATCCTTATTTAGAACATCATTTTTGTTACCTTTTCATCCGGGAAGAGTTTTAATTAAGGATATGTCACATTTGAACGTAGGAGATCATACCTTTCCATAGCTTCTTTTACTTTTATAACCACTGAATTGACAATTGTACGCTCCGGCCTTCTTCAGGTGCTAGGAATTTCGAATCGAAACGTTTATTACAATCACTGGGGTATATCATTCTTATTCCTTGAGTAAAGCATCGACTGGAAGTCATGAGTTATCTCCCTCCAACCCTGCAAATTACTTGTTCCGCTGGGCCATGTGTCCTTAGTGGATATAGACGTTGGTTAGTTGCTGACTTGACTCTTTGTTGTGAGTTCAATACCAGGCTACAGCAGTGGTGAACAAGTAACTTGCAGGGTTAGAAAGAAATAACTTATGACATCTAATCGAGGCTTTACGCAAAAATTAGGATGATTAGCATGGACCAGGCTTGCCTCCCAGAGAGTAAAACACTACGCCACCTTTGTCTCACACTCTCAGCGGACCTCAAGTGGAATGACTATATCGAATCCATTGCTAAATCCGCTGCTATGAAAGTCGGTTCTCTGTGCAGGGCCCGGAGGTTTTTTCCGTCTGAATCTATCCTGCACATTTATAAATCTACCATCCGCCCGTGCATTGAATACTGTTGCCATATCTGGTCGGGTGCCCCTGCTATTCTCCTTGGGCTTCTCGACAAGGTACAGCGGAGCGTCTGTAATGTGATCGATACCGATTTAGCAGACCGCCTGCAATCTATCTCTCACCGGCGCGACGTGGCTTCCCTGTGTCTCTTCTATAAATACTTTCATAGCTTCTGCTCCGATGAACTTAGATCACTGGTGCCCCCTAGGTTCGAATTTGCACGAGATACTAGATTAGCAACTAGATCCCACCCTTTTACAGTGAAACCGATAAAATACAACCGCAACTTCTACTCAAACAGTTTCTTTTCTCGCACTTCCCGACTATGGAATTCCCTTTCACATGACTGCTTCCCCGACGGCTACAATTTCCAGGAGTTTAAATGAAAAGGTCAATAGACACCTCCTAACAAACTAACTCGCTTCCATTCTTTCAAACACTCTTCCCACCCACCCAACTATCTATCACCCCCGCTTCTGACATTTCCTATATCTAACCACTCTTTCTATTTACCTTCCCCTATGTAGCCCCAAGCGCAATAATGGCGGTGGAATGCCTTGCTTGGGGTGAAATGATTAAAAAAAATATATATATATCCCAGTAATCAAAATGATTATTTACACTATTTATTTAGCTCGACCTCTTGTCATCATCTTTGTTGTCACATTCAAAATGATTCGATCATTGTACGTTCAATCTTTCTTCAGATGATATTTTTTTGAACTTCGAATCGAACGCGGAAAAGCCAATCTGTATATTGGCGTTTCTGAAGATTGGTTCGAGGCTGTTTGTGTAGACGTTCTTCCAATGTTTGTTTCTTGAAACGGGTGAGCACATAAACTTCACATTCCTGGGTCGCAGAGTAAAAATAATTAAGACTCTGTTCCATTGTCATAGGTCAACCCATTTCAGGAAATAAAGTTGGGAAAAACGTCTACACAAAACATCATCGAATCAATTCTCAGTAATTCCAACATACAGATTCAAAGTCACTTCAGAATCACGAGAGTCATATGAAAAGACATAGAGTTCTGCTGTAAACCAGATAAATGTTTCTTTGATTCAGGGCTTGACCACCGCGTCTAACACCTCGAATTAATCGATGACATTGACCCTGAAATTCTAATCGTAAAATGTCCAGTGATATTCTTGGTTCGGTTCGAAATTTAAGAAAATATCACTCGAAAAAGGCCGGAGCATGCAACGGCCACAACGTTGTGAAAGCGACAGTAAAGATAAGGACAACAATTCGAACAATATAAATAGTGTAAATATTTACGATACCTCATCTCAAAAGTTATTATAATTTAAAAACAAATTGTACACATATACTTATGAACTAAAAGGTAATTGAATAAAAAATTCGTTGAAGAGGGCTTTGAAAGGGGCTGTACGCTCAACTCAAATGGTTCAATTTTATATCGGTGCAAACAAATTCAATGGTAGCTTTTCAATATTTCCTTGATCTCTGGATGTTTACTTTCCGTCTCAACGACACTAAAGACATAGTATAAGGCAGGGGTTTTCAAACTTTTTGACTTACGGACCCCTTTATTAAAAATTTATCCACGAAAAAAAGTAAATTTGAACATCAAGCTCTTGCATGTGTAAAATAATTTTTTATATAAATAACGTTGACATGTAATGGGCGATAGTGCAAGCTTTTGTCATTTGATAACATTGATAAGTAAAAATAAATATCCAGACATTGGAAATTTATAATTTGAATTTCACGTGATGAGTTAATCCACGGACCCCCTATCTTATCTTTACGGACCCCCTGTGGTCCGCGGAACACAGTTTGAAAACTCCTGGTATAAGGGACTAAAACCAGAAGAGCTAGATGATCACATATTGGGGTGTAGAATGAAATGATGGTTTAAAGTCTTGTTAAACCATTTCTGGATGACAAGACTCATAGGGAAAGGGATATATAGCTCTGTTGTAACAACGACAACCACTCGTTTGATTCTGGGCTTGTCCACTGCGTCTAACATCTCGAATTCATTGATGCTATTGACCTTGACGGCAAACGGGGAAAACGTCGAGTGACATGACTTAAACAACGTTGCTCTCGAGAATATCACCATAGGCATGAACTTGGTGTGAATCTGCGTGGTTTCCTCAGAGGGGCCAAATTTAAGGCTGTCTGTTATTCCACTTGTTTACCTGAACACTTTTAAAAAGCTCGCTACATTCGAGTCACTGTTGTCGACGGTTACTTTCCGTGCAGGGGCCTACATAAAAGTAAAAAAAAAAAAAATAGATAGAAGGAAAGTAAAGAGAAAGAAAAACAGTTAAGAACGAGAATACAGGCGTGATGACAGTTGCAAAGGTGGAGAGAAAGGAAAAGATAAACAGGGTGGTGTAGAAAGAACTAGAGTCAAGTAGTTAGGAGATGGGTATTGACATTGCATTTAAATTCCAGGAAGTTGTAGCCGTCAGGAAAGCAAGAATATGCAAACGAGTTCCACAGGCGGGAAATGTTAGAAAAGAAGCTGATGGTGTATAACTGTCGTCTGCATTTGGTTGATCTGTGAATGGGTGGGACCCATTTGCCAATCCGGTTGCACGAGTAAATACCTGTTGGAGGGGCACCAGTGACTTAAGTTCGTTGAAGCAGAAGCCATGAAAATATTTATAGAACAGAGAGAAGCCACATCCCGTCGGTGAGAAAGTGGCTGGAGTCGAGCAGCCAAGTCGCTACCTATCACATTACTGATTCTCCTTTGAAGCCTGTCAAGAACACTAAGATAAAGAGCGGGTGGGCCTGACCATATATGACAGTAGTATTCCATGCACGGTTGGATCGTGGATTTGTATATATGCAAAATGGATTCAGAAGGCAAAAACATCCTGGACCAACACAGTGACCCAACCTTCCTAACAGTGGATTTAGCTATTGACTCAATGTAATGGTTCCACTTGAGATCAGAAGAGAGGGTAAGGCCTATCTATATATCTATATATATATATATATATATATATATATATATATATATATATATATATATAATATTATGTATAAATGTGTGTCATCCCCAGACAGATATATTATTTGATTAGGTTTTATAAATTTCTAATACAACTGTACACTGGTCTAATTTAATTCTAATAACTTGTTAAAAAATATTATATATATATATATATATATATATATATATATATATATATATATATATATATAATCATAATTTTTCTTTAACAGTAGCATGACACATGCACAACATAAACTTATATTGCACAACTTTTGAACAATTTTCATTTCATTTTCATAACTCATTTCCAAATTTTAACGAAAATTGCATAAAGATGATTGCTACCTAAATACACAATATATATATATATATATATGTGTGTGTGTGTGTGTGTGTGTGTGTGTGTGTGTGTGTGTGTGTGTGAAATGATTTGTTTGAAAATTATTTTTGTTCAATACTCGTATTTAAGTAGATATTCTGTTTAGAATCAAACACTATATATATTTATTTCTACCGGCTTGATTATTTACGATAAATTTTTGTTATGAAAATGTGTCATTCGCGAGGTTTTCAATGTAAATGAGGGATTTTTTTAAAAAGTTTGTTGTTGTTAATCTGGCTGTTTAGCGAAGTAACCTCCTTTTATTTGATTAAAAAATATTGACTTATTCCCGATTTTTTTCTTTCCGGGTAAGTTTTCTTTCAATATAATGTTACGCTTTGTTTCGCATGAGTCTAATGAATATGTCCGCGATGTAAAAAAATATTGTGTAATCTTACTCTGTGAGATCGAAATGGAAAAAGAATGGTTTTTGCATAGAATCATTACATGAGATGAGAAATGGATATTCTTTCACAACAGCAAGAGAGTAGGCCATTGGTTAGATGCAAGTAAACAATACCCAAAAAACAATACCCAAAACCTCCACTGCACCCTAGAAATTTAATGGTTATTGTTTGGTAAACTTTTAAAGGGGTGATTTATTATTAATCTTGTTTGAAGGGAAAGCAGTAACATCAACTTGTGGAGAAATTGAATGTATGCACGAATACTTAAAAAAATAAACATCCTAGACTTGTGAATAGGGATGCCCAATTTTGCTGCCCGACAATCTTCTAAAATCTGTATAAAATTGAATTGAGTAATTTTGCTTCATCCTCCATATTCTCCTGATATCTCTTCTACTGATTATCACTTATTTAAGTATTTTGAGCTTTTCATAAACAATGAAACATTCTCCAATAAGGAAGAAGGTAATTGAAACATTTCAATAGTTTAGCGCATCAAAGGATGAGAATTTTCTAAAGATGGGATTAAGAATTTAAAGTTAAGTTGAAGAACATACAGTTCATCAACATGGTGCCTATTTCAACTAAATAAATTAGAATCGTTTTCCTTCATGTCTTGTAAAGTGCTCCATTTCATGCGCGACAACCTAATGTATATATTCACAGACACACCCAAAAGATGCGGCAGAAATATCTCCCACAAAATTATAAGACATTAATAGCAATAGTGCCTACATCTAGCAGATATTTAACATTGGGTGAGAGGAGGCATATGTGAGCTGTATTTCAGCTGTACCCTGTCTGTAATAACATAATATATATATATATATATATATATATATAAATATGTCATCCGCAGACATATTATTTGATTAGGTTTTATAAATTTTAATACATCTGTACACTGGTCTAATGCAATTCTGACTAATAACTACTTAAAATTATTATATATATATATATATATATATGTGTGTGTGTGTGTGTGTGTGTGTGTGTGTGTGTGTGTATCGAAGCAGCAAATAATTTTCTAAACATATGCTGTTAAATGTAAGATACAATGAATGCCTATTATGTTTAATCATGAGCCGTTCTAAACGTCGTATTTTGTCATTAATTTCAGTTGAAAATAAAGACAAAAATTCTCCAACATTTGGATAATTTTTTTATTATGTTGCGGACTTTTATGTCAACACAAGATAAAATCGTCGCTGACAGTGGATGTTTTTTGTGTTACATAATCCAATCTCTAAAGATGGCACATGTAAGTCGAAATCTTAGAACCAACTTAATAAAAAATTATCCAAATGTTGGAGAATGTTTGTCTTTGTTTTCACCTGAAATTAAAGCCAAATTACGATGTTTAGAACGGCTCATGATTAAACATAATAGACATTCACTGTCTCTTATATTTAACAGTATATGTTTAGAAAATATACATATATCTAAACTTAATTATAAATGGAACTTTGTATGTGTGTGTGTATGTGTGTGTGTGTGTGTGTTTGAGTGTGTGTGTGTGTGTCCGTTACCTATAGACTCTAAAATGGCTGACCCGATTTTCTTGAAAATTTACACAGTTGTACTATAAGCGTCTGTGAGTGTTCTTAGCTAGGTTTTGTGTCGAGGTACCCCCAATAAATATCGAAAATCGACAATCGAAAATATCGGGTTATAGAAGGAGTGGTCCGATTTTAATCAAATTTGATGCACTCATAGACAAAGACATAAGAAACGATATTCAGAAGTTTCAAGGTTGCAGTTCTTACAATAGTTCAGAAAATCGATAATATATATATATATATATATATATATATATATATATATATAAGGCAAGATGCTTTTGTGTGTGTCTGTTTATCTGCCTGTATGTCTTTATTTTTTTCAGCCCTTTTATTTTAGTTTTTGCTTCGGATTTAGCTCTAAGTAGCTATAATTGTAGTTCTTAGTCTCAGCCATGATACCATTTACTCAACCAACTATATTTGGGAACGGGCGGCGCTTCATCGAGTTTAATTCGTTGCCTCTTCGTCACCAGGGGTACAGTTGGTATAACATCAGCTTAATAAACAAAACTGTCTGGGTTCGATTCCTGGTAGTGGATGCGCACTGCTGAAGAGTCCAAATATAGGACGAAACGGCCGTCCAATTCTTTTCTGCATTCTGTAGAGGGCGAATAAAAAGCTTGATGAATTACTTAATAATCGTTCAAATCCTCCTACTATTTCTGTTTATATATATATATATATATATATATATATATATATATATATATATATATATGACGCTCTACGTTTGTATCGAGCACTCTTTATAAAAGTAAATGCATGAACAAAAGGTTAAAAGACCTACGAGTTCTACAATTTTGTCACAATATATATATATATATATGTGTGTGTGTGTGTGTGTGTGTGCGTATTTCTAATGAACTGATTGGATCGATTTTTTAATTCTTCATTTTTATTCAGTCAATTAAGTGCCATCCGTGATACTCGCTTATGCGATCATGTTTTGAAAGAGTCATGAATGAGCGGGTATGTTACGATGACTTTCTGCAGTAGATTGTTTTGCCAACCAAAACTACATAATCCAATCTCTTGTACTATTTAACCCATAACTGGAAGGAGGATAGATAGATTCTCAATGGTATTTGTGCGCAATTGAATGCAACAAATTCAACTGGAATTCGAACTCGGCTCTCCGATTTCACATTCCGAGCCGATACCCAACGCACAACATTGAGATTCATTTTTATTACAACGTTTGAAATAATAAAATTATCGTACAAAAATAAAATCCATTAATTACTTAATAAAGCATTTTTATTTTTTTACATTTCGGATACGAAACTAAATATGTTCAAGCTTTCGAGAAAAAATATTTGAATGAGCAAATTTGTTTTCCTGGGGATGAAAATAGAGCCCTGCTGGACAGCCATGTTATCTATAGCCAAAGAAGTTTCTCGTAAAATGGAGGACTCAGGTTCGTTCCATACCAGAGAGCCTATTTTTACTCAGTCAGTTAAGTGCCATACGTGATACACGCTTTAGGCGATCACGTCTCGAAAAAGACATGACTGACTGAGCAGAAGATTATCCAACAGAAGGTTGTCATCGCTTTCTGAGATAGACTGGTTGCCGACCAAGGCAATAGAACCCAATCTGTTCTGCCATTTAACTCATAGCTGTAGGGAAAAGAGATAGATTATATTAAATTATTATATTAAGTATAATTAATCGGAGATCAGTTTATTAATTCATAACAATAGAAAACCGATCCCCCACTTTATGTCCAGTAGAAGTTTTAATTATGTTTCCAACTATTATATTCAGTCAGTCAGTTAAGTGCCATACGTGATACACGCTTTGGCGATCATGTCCCGAAAGAGACATGACTGACTGGGCAGAAGATTATCCCGCAGTAGATTGCCTTTGCTTTCTGTGGTAGACTGGTTGCCAGCCAAGGCTATAAAGCTCAATCTGTTCTATTAATTAACCCATAACTGGATGGAAGAGATGGATTAATACCTTTCCCAAGGGTATTTGTGAGTAAGTGAAATCAAGGAATTCAACTGGAATTTGAACTCGGCACCTCTGATTTGTCGTTCCGAGTCGATATCCACTGCACCACAACGCACATCCTACTACTTTTACTACGTGACTTAAGAATCGAAAACTGAAAACTGACAAGAATAAACGAAAATAAATAAGCAAAAAGCAAGTAAAATGAATTAATCCAAACAAATAAAAATATATAAAATAACAAAAAAATAATAAACAAATGAACAAACCACGTACGCACAGATAAAACAAAGAAATGTTATTACAAAAACAATTTTATCTAAATTTAACAAAGTATATATTAGCGAATTAATACGCTTAATCTTTTAGTATTTGTCTATATTTCAGAGATGAGGTATTGTGGTTAGTTACACTATTTACACTATTGTTAGGATATTTGACCTCATCTTTGTTGCCATATTCATAACTTTTCGGCCATTGTACACTCCGACCTTATTCAGGTGATCGGAATTTCAAACTGAACCCCTTAATTTGTTCCCCGGGATAGATTGTTCTAGTTCGGCGTGTCATGCCTCTTCCAGATGTCTCAGTATCAGTTGTGTCTCTTTAACTCAATTCTCTATGTTTTTTGTTCACCTCTGCTGTAACCAGATTTTGAACTCATAGTACTTTGTCTCTAGATCCAACCAATGCTTGAATCCACTGGGCTTAATCTTATATTTGATATTTAAAATTGAATATCTTTTCTTCTCATATCACAAGAGATGTAGTAATAGAAGCAATCAACATATTACAAAATGGATACAAAACGCTCAAGACTCTAAATATAACTCTCAGGATAGTCTTCTTCTTTCGAAATATTTGTATATCACTTTCTAATGAGGACATGGATATACGTCTTGTAATCGTGCTACTTTCAGCTAATTATCACTGGATATCTGCCGTCCTCTGAGTACCTCCATGATGGGTTCCAACACATGAAGTCCTTAAGGTGACATGTCGGTTCTGGATGGTAGGTAAGGTAATTTTATTTCACTATGTGCTTTGTTTGCTTCTTCGGTCTTGCATAGCCAACTTCCAAGAGCTTAAATCATCATCTTATTTCTTTTATGTGCGTTGTCCCTTCAGGACGTAGGTGATCGTAGCCCTGACATCATCCTATCCTTTATAGCTGTTAATACATTTTGTATTGGCATTTCTTCCAAGCTCTGTTCTGCCGTCCATTTGCTTCATACCATCAAGTATGTTACACGTTGTTTTCCCCTCTCACACTTTTCCACTATCTGTCCTGTAAGTAACAGATTCCCTAAGCCCCTCGTCCTCATTATAATGTCCCACTTTCTGGTGTTAAATGTAAGTTTCTTTTTGTTTCCATTCTATCCAAAGCAAAGTCGTTGCTCACATGTTCTGTCCATGGTATCCTCGGTATGCTTCTGTAGAACCAAATTTCTGTTGCTTAGATTCTCTTTTTCATCCGTGAAGAGATTGTCCTGCATTCGATGCCACAGAGAAAGACAAATATCGCATAACAGTCAAGTACACCATTCTTTGTTTCCATTGAAATTTTTGTGTCTCTTAATAATCTTCTTAACTTTTGGAATGTGTCCTTGGCCATCAAGTACACCATTCTTTGACAAATCACATCCGTGAAGATGTGATATATTAATATATCACTATATATCAATATATATCATATTATCATATATATCATATATATCATATTATACATATCATATAATATAATATAATATCATATAATATAATATAATATAATATAATATATAATATAATATAATATCATATAATATAATATCATATAATATCATATAATATATATCACATAATAATATCATATAATATAATATTATATATATCATATTATACATATATATCAATATATATGTGTCCTTGGCCATCAAGTACACCATTCTTTGACAAATCACATCCGTGAAGAGATTGTCCTGCATTCGATGTCACAGAGAAAGACAAATATCGCATAACAGTCAAGTACACCATTCTTTGTTTCCATTGAAATTTTTGTGTCTCTTAATAATCTTCTTAACTTTTGGAATGTGTCCTTGGCCATCCCAATTACGCTTCTCAGGTCTCAGTGTCGCACTTTCAGTCCTCTATTAGGATATTTCCCAGATATTTAAATTTCTGGATTTCCTTACTCACTACGTGTCCAAAAGGGTTCCTGTCCCTTTCTAATGTTAAGAATATATATAGATATATATATAAGTTTGAAAAAAAAATAATGTTCAAACAAAACATTTCAAATTGTCTGTTGTTTATAACCAGTTTCGTTAATCATTGTTAATATATATATGTATATATATATATATATATATGACAAGCGGGGAAGGAAGATATCAATCTTTTCATATCTATCTATCTATCTATCTATCTATCTATCTATCTAGCAAGCAAGTTAATTTTCGATTTGTTCATCTGTCTGGTAATATCTATCTATCTATCTATCTATCTATCTATCTATCTATCTGTTCTTATCTGTCTATCACATGTTCATATTTGTCTCTGTAATTAGAAGCGGCTTGGTGAGTTAGCTGCATATTTGCCTCTGGCATTCTCTTGAATGCAGATTTTCACAGCAGGATGACACGCATTTCTAGATTGGAAAATTATCCAGATTATCAACACATAGTTAACGCAAGTGTGCTTGTTTGGCGTAATCCCGTGTGAAGATGAACTGAAAGTAACTCCGCCGAGTATCTTCTCAATAAATTATTTTATTTATAGTTATTGTTGTAACCCTGTTTTAAGGGGTCACAAATAAAAACAGAAACACGGGATTAGTGTAAGCAATTGTATTAACAAAATAACGGGTAAGGTAGAATATGCCAGCTTGTTCGTCTAGCTGACGAGCAAGCGGTGTTGGATATCAAAAGTCTCTGTTCGGTAAGTCACTCTACGAGTACCTGACTCGTATCAGACTGGTGCACTCCGGTGACTACTAGTCACATGGTATATATGCAGGTTGGGTTAGTCCATTACCATGTTAATGGGTAGGTCCGCCACAACAGTTATTTTTGCGAATAAACATACA
Organism: Ascarosepion bandense; assembly: GCA_037127315.1. NCBI lineage: Eukaryota > Metazoa > Mollusca > Cephalopoda > Sepiida > Sepiidae > Ascarosepion > Ascarosepion bandense. The sequence continues at coordinate 2,405,036 of JBBBDQ010001337.1, forward strand.
ACGCATAGAAATTTAACAAACGATTATCTAACAAAAAGGTATTTAAAATCCGAAAGAAAAAGTATTTCAAAACAACAACAACAACAACAACAACAACAATAATAATAATAACAATAATAATAATAGACTTAGAAGAGATCGCGATTTAAAAAAAATCTGTTCCATGATTCTGAATATTTCGACTGTATGCCTACCTTCTTCAAATTATGTTTAAAATTTGTATACAAGTATAAAAAAAAGTCTTTTTACAAGCGTCTCTTGTCTTGGATGTGCGTTGTTTGTGGTGCAGTGGATATCGACTCGGAACGACAAATCGCGGTGCCGAGTTCAACTTCCAGTTGAATTCCTTGCATTCATTTACGCACAAATACCCTTGGGAATCCGTCTCTTCCCTCCAGTTATGGGTTAAATAATAGGACAAATTGGGTTCTATAGCCTTGGCTGGCAACCAGTTTACCGCAGAAAGCAATGGCAAACTACTGCGGGATAATCTTCTGCCAGTCAGTCATATCTCGAAAGAGACATGACCGCCTAACGCGTGTATCACGTATGGCACTCGACTGACTGACTGACTTGTTTTGAGAAAAAAAAACGGATGTACTGGTAACCAGAGCGCCAATGTAAATAAAACGCAGCCAGCATGAATGACATGCAACTTAAACGTGCCTGACATGATGGTGACTGTGATCATCATTTTCCGTTCGGTGGTTTGTTACTAAGAGGAATCAATCAAATCGATGAAACTCTCCTGTCATACTGTTCATTTCCCTGTGGCGACAAGTTAGTAGTTTGCACAATTAACCATCGTCTTAGACTCCTCGATTTAGTGTAATGGTTAACATGCTTATCTCGCTAAAATCTTTATACTTGAGTTGTGAGTTCGATCCTCACTGGGTGTCTCATACTTTCGGCCTTGTGCCGCATGTAGGCTTAGAAAATAACCTTAACTATTTTCATGCGTTTTAAGGATTGTAAGGAAAATGGCCAGAGATAGGACAAGAACAGTGCGGGTTCGTCAAAGACACTGAAACAAGGAACGCCATATTTATGATTACGATGCTCTCCGAAAGGACAATACAAATGAAGAAAGACTTGTACCTATGTTTTATTGATTATGCAAAGGCATTCGACAAAATACGCCACAAAGAATTGATGGAGATGCTCAGCAACCTCGACATATTTGGGAAGGACATAAGAGTGATTAAGAATCTCTACTGGCAGCAAACTGCCTGCATACGAACAGGTAACGAATTCAGCAGATTTACAAAGTTAGAAAGAGGCGTAAGACAAGGGTGTGTCTTTTCACCGGATCTGTTCAACTTGTACACTTTATTTTTAGGACCCTCGATGCTATGATAGGATTTGTAATCGGAGGCCACAATTTGATCAACATAAGATATGCAGATGATACAATGGTGATTGCAGACACGAAAAGGAACTTACAACACCTCCTACAGAAGATAGCTGAAGAGAGTGACAAAAAAAGGACTACAAATAAACTACAAGAAAAACGAATGCATGGTCATCAGCAAAAAGATCAGCCTGAAATGCCGAATACAGTTGGGAGATACTAAAATCAAGCTGGTACAAAAATTAAATACCTTAAAAATGTTTTAACAGAGGACGGAAAGTGCGACACAGAGATCTGAAGGCGAATTGGAATGGCGAAGGACGCGTTCCAGAAGCTGAGTAAAGTATTGAGAGACAGGAAACTTTCACTAGAAACAAAGAAGAGTGTACCAGATTGCTATGTGATGTCAGTTCTTTAATACAGCAAAGATGAAGGAAAAACATGAAATGTGGTTCTACAGAAGGATGCTGCGAATATCGTGGACCGAGCATGTGAGCAATTAATGAGGTTAGGAAAGAATGGAAACAAAAAGGAAATTAATATTGAGCATCAGGAAGAGAAAAGTAAAGTTCCTGGGACATACAATGAGGAATGAGGGCTTGGAGAACCTGATAATAACAGGCCAGAAAGAGGGAAGGAGAGACAGAGGAAAGCAGCAGATAACATATTTTGAAGGGCCTTAGCAGGTGGATGACAGATCAGTGTTTGCGTGGTGTCAGGAGAAAGTGTGCTGAGTATCACCAGGAATAGGGAGACATGGCAGGCCATGATCGCCTACCTCCTGGAAAGAAAAGGCATATAGAAGAAGAAGGAAAATGAAAGCAACATTTTGCGTTTATATTTAATTTTAGAAAAAGACAGATTCATTTTCTATGTGACAGGAAGTATTGAAAATAAAGAAAAGAGGAAAGCAGGGAATAGCCTACCTAAAGACCGTATGTAAATGTTTGGCAAAACGGATTTAAAGAGATCGTAGTGACGCAAACATTGCTAAGGGCGACAAAGAACACTAAGTAGTGAAAATCTATGATCGACAACATTGTGAAGGAACATGGTAGAGAGACGGATGAGACTTCCATAGGAGTCAGAAATGTACGTCTTAGTGGCGTCATTCGCTCGTTTGCGGCTAAATGATTAAAAAAATAATGAAAGAGAAACAAGAAACAAAGAAATTGGAGTAGATAGTCTAAACTATCGCCCGGTTCACACTCCACCCACGTCTATTGAACAGGTGAAGAGGCTCATCCCTTGTTTCCTGTTTAGGTTGTGGTTTCCGGTTTTTCTTTTTTCCAATCTTTTCACTCTTACGTAGCCCCCTGCGCATCAGTGGCGTTTTCGCCTTTGCTTGGGGTGATATGATAAAAAAAGAGGGAATGAGTGCTATGAGGAAAAGAAAGAAAGAGAAGCAGAAAATGAGAAACTAAATGAGAACGCCTTTTTAGGGAGTGTGTGAGAGAAAAAGAGAGAAATTGAGAGAGCGACAGATATTAAACATGAATTACAGCATGGGAGATATATATATATATATATATATATATTGAGAGTGAGAAAGAGTATGTGTGTGAGAGGGAGAACAAGATTGAGAAAGCTAGTAAAAGAGAATGAGGAAGAGATAGAGTGAAGGAGCGTGAGAGAAAGATATTGAGAGAGTGACTAAGAGAGTGAATGAGAAAGAGTGAAAAGAGATAGGGAAAGAAAAAAGAGAACGAGAGAGAGAGAGAGAGAGAGACAGTTGCCTTAACCATACAATTATATTTACAGAATTGTTATAAATATAAAAGATCTTTATAGACATTTATTTCATATCAAACATGTTTAAGTATTCTAGTTGGAAATATTGCTTAGAGTTCAAAATTGTGACGCAGCGCATCATCGGTGCTTTCGTAGCCTGTTGTCTCCTGTGTCAGGATTGATCCTGGTCTGAGAACAAGCCGTTAGCTCACACTCGTCGGTCGTTGATAGTGTTGACACAGCAGCTGGTCCTTGGGTTGACCACTTCAACTGTAATCTCTCTTGCCCACGTTGTGAATTTGATCTGAAGAGAGTTACGCTGAATTCTCACTGGATGTATCTCCGCCAAGCTAAACCAAGCTGGATACGTGCGCACATTTGTGGAAATAAAAACTGCGCCAAAAATAAAATGAATGACACCTTGCATACACTATAGATAGTTTTTATACACAAAAGAAATAAGAGAAAAAATAATCACCAATCGTGTTCTTCTCAAACCCTGTTCTTATTAATTTGGCGACGGAACGAAAGTTTCGACCAATTTCTCTAAGTAACGACCTCAGTAGATACACAAAGATAGAAAAGGGCGTAAGACAAGGATGTGTCTTTTCACCGGATTTGTTCAACCTGTACAGCGAGAATATTTTGAGGACCCTAGATGACACGCCAGGATTTGTTATTGGAGGCCACAACCAGAACAACATAAGGTATGCGGACGATACAGTGCTGATTGCGGACAAGGAAAGGAAACTACAAGACCTCATACAGAAAGTAGCAGTGGAGAGCGACAAGAAGGGACTACAAATAAACTTTAAGAAAACTGAGTGCATGGTCATCAGCAAAAGATACAACCCAAAATGCCAAATACAGGTGGGGGATAACAGAATCAAGCAAGTACAAAAATTTATGTACCTAGGAAGTGTTCTAACAGAAGGTGGAAAGTGCGACACGGAGATCCGAAGGCGAATTGGCATGGCAAAGGACGCATTCCAGAAGATGAGCAAAATACTAACACACAGGAAAATCTCAATAGAAACGAAGAAAAGAGTGCTAGACTGCTACGTGATGTCAGTTCTTCAATACGGCAGTGAATGCTGGACAATATCATCGAAAATGAGGACAAAACTGGAGGCGGCCGAAATGTGGTTCTACAGAAGGATGCTACGGATATCGTGGACTGAGCATGCAAGCAACGAGGAGGTGTTGGAAAGAATGGCAACAAAAAGGAAATTGATGCTGAGCATCAGTAAGAGACAACTGAAGTTCCTGGGACATGCAATGAGGAAAGAGAGCCTGGAGAACCTGATACTGACTGGTCAGATAGAAGGAAGGAGAGACAGAGGAAGGCAGCGGATAACATATTTGCAGGGTCTGATCAGGTGGATGACGGAACGGGGGTTGCCAGGAGCAACAGGCTCAAACATACTAAGAGCCACAAAGGATAGGGAAACGTGGAGAACCATGATCGCCTACGTCCTGAAGGGACAGGGCACATAGAAGAAGAAGAATTACTTTGGGAAGCGTTTTTCTTATTATTATTTCAAACTTTGGTTGGCAATTTCAAACTTTGTCTGAAAAATCACTTCACCTCCGGCCAGATTCCTAAGGTCGTGGCGACTCGAACTGACTTCGTTTCACTCCCTACCGAGACTTCAAGGAAACTGCCGATAAGCTGTCACTGGTTACGGTGGGTGGCTGACAGCGGCGGTAATTCAAATTGACTTCGTCTCTGTACGGTGCTGGAACTGTCTTACTTTAACTCTGGTTGGTTGGTGACAGGCTTCTCTATCTCCGTCTCGCTACATCTCTGGGCCGGGAACTTCAACTGACTTTAGCCGCTCAGGATTCTTATATTTATGCTTATCCCTTTTTACTGGGTTGGGGACGGCGCATAAGGACTGTTATGAAAATATCCTGTCCTCCAACCAGCCTCTGTCTCACACATCCAATCATGGACTCCTTCCTCCCACTTTTGGGCAGAGTTATTACATGACATCAGTTTCTCTTTATCGTCTTCAATTTTTTCCATCCAATCAGGGATTTCCTCCCTTCCTCCGCTTGGGCAGAGTTATTACATGACGTCAAATTTCTCTCAGGGAAATTCCAATGCAGTCATTATTGCAATTAATTAATTGTCCTTTTCTCTCCGTCAACAAATCAACTTAACCTTTGCTCTTGGCTAAATTCCCAATCCAGGGAAATATGAATAAAAATTTCTCTCTTTACACTTTGTTTATAGTTTGCAATAAGGTGAGCCTAACCTTTCGACTTCTTTATCTTCTGCAAGTGTGTTTTGGCTTGCATTTCGCTGGAAACAGGGAAAATAGAATTTTTTTCTCCAATTGTTTTATGATTCTGACACTTGATTACAAATTATATTGGATGCATCTCGCACGAGATTTTAGGAAAATAAATAAAAGTTTTCTTTTTCATTTATTCTTTCTGCCACAGATAGCGTCATGTGGACATATCTCAACACGGTCGATTGACATATGACCCTCGTTCATGTTATCCATCCTATACCGAAACTTTAACTGGAAATTATTAGTCTAAAAATACAACATTCCCTAGCCGCTTTTCGTAGCTGAGAATTGTTTTAGTAATGTATCCGCTATTATCATCAAGGTGAGTTTGACACTTGACCTCCCAGCTGTCTCTCTGGATAATAACAATCAGATGATATGTATTCACGTTATTCTAATTTTTAGCCAATTTGCAATATTTGGGAAAGCGAATTCCTTTTTTTCAACAAAACAAAAAACAACATCGTCTTTTATTTTTTCTTTGTTCATCTCGGAATAAAATAAATATTTCTTAGTTAAATCTTTTTCATCCGTAATAATTAATAATAACAAAAAAAAATAATATAATTAGCTAATTCTTTCGTCCGTGCTTTGTTAAATATTGTTATAAATAAAAATGACTTTGTTTTCTATGTTCTGCGTCCCCTCACAATGTTTACGATCATGGCTCCTCCCACAACTTCCTGTCCCTTATATTCATGAATAATCATTGTATTTCTGTTATTTCTCATAAGCTCTTTTTCATCTTCCATTTAGTGAAGTTCATTAAATGTACTATGCGTTGTTTTCTTGTCACTCTTGTCTTCTCTCTGTCCTGTAAGTATCTTGTTTTCCAAGCTCTCCTTCCTCATTATCTGCCCATAAACCTCAACTGTCTAGGCTGTTAAATATTAGTTTTCTTAAAAACTTTGTCCTTACTCAAATGTTCGGTATGCGGAATCCTCAGCATCCTTCTGTAGAACCATATTTCTTCTCTTCCTCTTTGAGAAGATTCTCCATCACTCACTATCATACAGGAAGGCAGATATCACGTAGCAGTTTAATACTATTTTTTCTCGTTTCTAGCGAAGTCTTTATATTTCTTAGAATTCCGCTTTGTTTTGGGATGCTTCCATGGCTATCCCAGATAGGAGACAAAACAATAATTGATGCTTTTTTGACATTTACTTGTGAACCCCTTCATACACGCGCACTCTTGCACACACAAGCACATTCACAAGCAAACAGAACTTACGGCCATATCATGTCCCGGAGCATCACCGAACGAACCTAGTCTGTATCTAGATTGGCGATCGCTTAAGAAGACTATGTGGGTGGTGCAATTAATAATGGCTTCTAATTGTTAATCGGAGAACCGGGTTTCCATTCCTTTGTTGAGTTCATTATATTCACTAATCCTCCTCTTCTGCCCCAGATTATGGGTTAATTAGAAAAACTTTTGACAGTAAACTATTATTTCTTTCTCCAAAAATTCTTACAAGCTAAAAATATTTTTCTGACTTTAAATAACACGCAAAATGCTGATAAGATCTAGAAAAAAAAACACAATCAAACGCACATTTAGATAGATAGATAGATAGATAGATAGATAGATAGATAGATATGAACAGACTGTGATAGATAGATAGATAGATAGATAGATAGATAGATAGATAGATAGGAACAGACTGGATAGATGATAGATAGATAGATAGATAGATAGATAGATAGATAGATAGATAGATAGGAACAGACTGTGATAGATAGATAGATAGATAGATAGATAGATAGATAGATAGATAGATAGGAACAGACTGATAGATAGATAGATAGATAGATAGATAGATAGATAGATAGGAACAGACTGTGATAGATAGATAGATAGATAGATAGATAGATAGATAGATAGATAGATGAAAAACACAAAGACTACGAAACAAATGTGTATAAAATTAATTACAACAGAGGGCGAAATCGAGAAATAATAAGAAAGCAAAATGAAAGAAAGAACGAGAAAAACAGAAAAAACTGAAAGAAAGAAAGAAAGAAAGAAAGAAAGAAAGAAAGAAGTAACAGAAACGGTGAAACACAGTAAACAAAAAAAAAAAAAAAGAAAGAATAGAGGTAATGATAGTTATAAAGAAAAAAATAGAACATGTACATTAAAAAGAAGAATGGATTGAATATTACTGCCACTTCTGGTCTGACCATTTCTTCTGATATGTAATTATAGATTCTTTAAAAATACAAAGAAGAATCTGTGGGTTATATGTCTTGAAATGGCATCTCGGTTTCAGTCACTTTCCCTCCGCCTCAAGTTCTTTACAGTTGAAATGGATAGATCTAACTGTAAGTTCTATGATAAGAGTTTCTTCCCTTGCACTTCTTGCTGATGGAACTCACCTACGGGTCATTTCCTTCTGGTCAACTTTGACCTTCAATAGTTGTCTTCTGTCCATATTCCCATTCTTTCAGTTTTCTCCCCTTAATTATTTTTTCTTTTCACATATTCACTCAGGTTCAATAACACTTTGCTGCTTTATTGTCTTGTTTGCGGTAAAATGATTTAAACAAAGATAAAAGAAAATTCATGGGATTCAAAAAAAAAAAAAAAACTTGTGACACGGAGAAAGGAAAGAGACAGAGAGAAAGCGAAAACGAATGCCGTATAGAAAAAAAACTGAAAAAAAAGGGAGAAAGAAAGAACCGAATAAAGGAAGAGAAAATGGAAAGAATAGAGAAAAGAACGACAGAATGAGCAATAATAAAATAAAGTAGCAGATATAAATGAAGAAAGAAAAAAAGAGGAAATGAGTAACGTCGACAAAGAAGGACATACAGACAAAAAAGAACAATAAAGAAAAATAGAGAAAACAAACAAAAAAAGTGAAAGTGAGAGCAACAGAAAAAAAGAGAAAAAGATAGAGACAAGATAATAAATAAATAAAAAGAAAAAACAAAGAAAAATGGAATGAGGAACGGGGACAATGAAAAACGGATAGACAGAAAGAGAAAACGAATGTCATAAAGAAAAGAAAGACAAAAAAAAAGAACAAACAAAAAAGTGAAAATGAGAGCAACAGAAAGAAAGAGGAAAAGAAAGCGACAAGAAAAAATACGAAGAAGAAACAAAGACTGAATGAGGAACGGAGAGAAAGAAAAACAGACAGAGAAATCAAATACCATAAAGAAAAGAAAGACAAAAAGAAAGAACAACCAAAGAAAATGAAAATGAGGCCAACAGAAAGAAAGAAAAAAGTGATGGAAAAGAAAAGAAATAAATAAAAAAAAGAAACAAAAAATGGAATGCGAAACAGAGAGAAAGAAAAACAAACAAAAGAGAAACTGAATGCCATGAAGAAAAAAGAAGGAAAAAAGAAAGAATGAAACAAAGAAACGAACAAAGAAAATAAAAATGGAAGTCAAAGAAAAAAAAGACAAAAAGAAAGAGAAAAGAAGAGCGACAAGAAAAGATAGAAAGAAAAAAAGACAGAAACAACGAGGAAAAGACGACATGGATAAATAATCCTCGAAAATAAAATGAATAAATAAATGAACCAATAAATGAATAAATAAATAAATAAAAAGAGAAGAACAGCGAAAATATTTTTCAAATTCCGATCAACAATCATAACAAACGGAAGAGCGTTGCGAATAACAACATAATAACGAAGTTGGGCGGAGCGAAAAGTTGAAAGCAATAAAAAGAAATAAGTGTAGAGAGAGAGGGAGAGAGATGAAGAGATAGAGAGAGAGGAAGGGGGCGAAATCTTTATCATTCAGCTTTAACTTGATTCGAGTCTTTATTTCCGTGCATGTCAGGTGTGGTATTAAATAGAGAAAAATGATTTCATCCGTCGAAAACATGCAATTAACATCTCTTGTAGATGTGCACACAGACGCGCATACAAATATACCAAAAGAAGAACATTCCAGAGATTAGTAAACGAATTCTTTTATAAAAACGGACGTACACGAAAAAAAAAAATATATATATACACACAAACACACACATATATATATATATATATATATATATATATATATATAGAGAGAGAGAGAGAGAGAGAGAGAGAGAGAGAGATTGACACGCGAAAATACGTGTTTCATAAAGCCAAAATAAACAAGATTTGATTACCCACATGCTTTGAATCGACAAACAATTATAGAGCTCGTCAAAGTTGAATGTCTGGCATAAGATCATTAAACCCGAAGTAAAGAGAGATTTCTAACCATCGCCCGACATGAAACGGATTCATACACAATTTCACCTCTCTCTCTCCATCCATCTCCGTCTCTGTCTGTCTCTCTCCCTCCATCCCCCCTCTCTCTCTCTCTCTCTCTATATATATATATATATATAGATAGATAGATAGATAGATAGATAGATAGATAGATAGATAGATAGATAGATGATTGTTGTTATCTCGCGATGAGTGGACGGAGAGATTCTACGAAACTATAGAGTCGGTTTTGTAAATAACATCTACTAAGTGACAAATTTCATATTTGCATAAATCACACTCACACACACATATATATAAAATATTTAAGTCTTTAGAAATCTTTTTCAAAGAAAAAAATCATATGAACACACGAACATTATAACAAAAAACATTAATGACTACCCTCTCTGTCATTTTCAAAGAAACCTGCATAAATCATATATAACATTCTCACTCACTTAGCTAGCTCAATTAAATCGATTATGGTTAAAGTACTTATGAACGTTTTTTTTTTCTTTTTCAATAAACTTTCATCCATATGAGAAATTCAAGTTCTCATGACCATATGTAGCTTTTGCTCCGGTAAGTGTTGCAATGGTAATATTATAGAAAACACAACAGAAGTAAAGACAACTAAGCCAGTAAGAAATACCTACAGACCTTTCTTTGACTAATATTCGTGGTATTTTGCAGCATAGAATCATTCCTCTTGGAACGGGCGTCAGAAATCTTTTCTCTCTGTGAAATTAAATTGATATAAGTGAATCCTTCATTCCTCCTGACATTCACCTGTGTCTAACATTCATTCCTCCTGACATTCCCCTATGTCTAACATTCATTCCTCCTGACATTCCCCTATGTCTAACATTCATTCCTCCTGACATTCCCCTATGTCTAACATTCATTCCTCCTGACATTCCCCTATGTCTAACATTCATTCCTCCTGACATTCCCCTATGTCTAACATTCATTCCTCCTGAGATTCTCCTATGTCTAACATTAATTCCTCCTGACATTCCCCTATGTCTAACATTCATTTCTCCTGACATTCCCCTATGTCTAACATTCATTCCTCCTGACATTCCCCTATGTCTAACATTCATTTCTTCTAACATTCCCCTATGTCTAACATTCATTCCTCCTGACATTCCCCTATGTCTAACATTCATTCCTCCTGACATTCCCCTATGTCTAACATTCATTCCTCCTGACATTCCCCTATGTAGCCCCATGCGCAATAGTGGCAGTGGAATGCCTTGCTTGGGGTGAGATGATTAAAAAAAAAAATCTACCCCTTTGCAGAAAATATTCCCGAATCCAAATGCATGACCTTGGTGTTTACATCAGGGATAATCTACCAATGACCACGGAACTGTCTCTCAGTTTTCCTGATTTTCCTTCATGTCCTTCCGTTTTCGTTACTAAAATCTGTTTGCTATATATTTTTTCCTTTATCGCTACCTTCTTCCCAGGACTGCAGTAAATTGCAATGAACAGACGATAGTATAAAAATGTATTTTGTCTCCATCCATCTGAAAACATTTTTGTCTTTGATGACTAATTCTCACCTTGACGTGTGGCTAAAGCATTCTAAATGTATTGATGTCACCGGTATTCAGGCTTTCATTTTTCCGTTGCTCAGTTTCTTACTCAAATCTTGGACTTCCCTACTCGTTAACCTAGCAAATCCAAACAACAGCCTTCACTCACTCACTCACTCACTCACTCAGTTAAGTGCCATACGTGATACACGCTTGAGCGACAAAGTCTCAAAAGAGACATGACTGACTGAACAGAAAATTTTCTCGTAGTAGGTTGTCATTACATTTTTGCGGTAGACTGGTTGCCAATCAAGGTTATAAAACCCAAATGTCCTGTTATTTAACCCATAGCTTGAGGGGGAAGAGACGGATTAATTCCTTTCTCAAGGATATTTGCACGTAATGAATGCACGTAATATTTGCACGTAATGAATGCAACGAATTCAACTGGAATTCGAACCCGGTTCTCCGATTTCTCGTTCTGGGACGATGTTCACTATATCACAACGCACAAAATTCCCTCTTTGATTTATTTCTTAGCTTTTCTTCTCGTTCTTGCCGAACTTCGCAATACTGCTTTTTTGGTAATTCTGATCACTCTGTGGTAGCTATTGATATTTTGTTCCAATCTCTATTACATAAGAACGCCCTATCCAGAGGACCTATTTCAGTTACCAGCTTGCTGATAAAAACTCAGTGATTTTATTCGTGATACTCGATGGACTGACATCTTTAACCTCCAAATTGAAAATTGCGCCACTGAAATTTCTTTTTGGTTTAAAGCAGGCGTGGACAATTTCATCACTCCTCGGAAATACCAGATAAAACCTCAATCCTTTACATGGTTCACGCCAGCATTCCCGGCCGCCATAGCACACAGCAACCACTATTTTCGGCTATACCCGCGTGACGGCTAACGTCACAACACGTATCTATTCGTATCTTCAGAAATGGGATTCGTTGCGTTTTCATGGACTGGAAATACTATATTGAATCCATTACTCAGTCAGCTGCTAAGAAAATTGGTTCACTGTAACATGCGAAACAATTTTTCTTTCCGGAATCTACCTTACATATCTATGTATACCATTTGTCCATTCTTAGAATATAGCTGTCACATATAGTCCGGTGCCTCTGCTAATTATCTTGAGTTCCTTGATAAGAAATATTATTGGTCCTGATCTGGTGGCTCGTTTTCAGTCACTTACCCACCGCCGTACGGTTGCCTCTCACTTTTATAAATACTTTCGCGGTGATCGTTGGATAAGCTCCTCGTTCTGGTGCCTAGACTTTTTGAATCCAAGCGCAATATTAGACTGGCGTCGAAATCTCATCAATTTACAGCTGAGATGGAATCGATGCAACCATAACTTCTATGCTAACCGTTTCTTTTCTTGCTTGCAGAACTCACTTCCGGCACCGTTTTTTAGCAACCAACTTTAATTTGCAAAAAACTAATTGCAAGATCAATGGTTATCTATTTCCTCCTGATTGCTCTTTTCTAATTATGCTTACTATTACTTCTTTATGGTCCTAATTCTGCCACATCCTGTAAATCCCTTGCGTTTCAGTGGCTTTACTGCATTGCTTGATGTGATAAAAGAAAAATACAGCTTTGCGCATCGTTAAATAAATAAAACCATAACGTTTGTGTCTGCGTGCGTGTGAGGTTGTGCATACTTTCGTCTCTGTGTGTGTGTGTGTGTGTGTGTGTGTGTGTGTGTGTGTGTGTGTGTGTGTGTGTGTGTGTCACTCTTAGTGCTCAACCGTACAGATTTATGTTTCTTCAATTATAATCAAAACATTTGTTTGTTTTGGTGTTTGATCATCTCTCATCACAGGGCTGAATTGGTTGATCATGTCTCATCACAGGGCTGAATTGGTTGATCATGTCTCATCACAGGCCTGAATTGGTTGATCATCTCTCATCACAGGGCTAAATTGGTTGATCATCTCTCATCACAGGGCTGAATTGGTTGATCATCTCTCATCACAGGACTGAATTGGTTGATTATCTCTCATCACAGGGCTGAATTATTTTGATCATCTCTCATCACAGGACTGAACTGGTTGATCATCTCTCATCAGAGGGCTGAATTCATTGATCATCTCTCATCACAGTTTTTTCTCAGACAAATAATACGGCTTTCGTTTCTCCAGGTCAATTGCTGATGTACTGTCGAAAGATTCCGGTGCTCCTGCTAATTATCTACTTTCCTCCAGATTACACTTTTTTTTAATGATGTTTATTTACTATTATTGCTTCCATCCGCATGGTTGATGCTAACCTCCAAGAAAGTGACTCGTTGTACCTTATCGGGCTAAAGCCCTCAGCTAACATGAAGTGTAAATACAGTTTTGAATCCATGGCTCGATCAGCTGCTAAAAAAATGGTTCACTGTGACGTGTGGACAGTTTTTTTTCTCTCCGAAATCTACCTTACATGTCTGTAAGTCTACCACTCGTCAATGCTTAGAATATTGCTGCCACATATAGTCCGGTGCCTTAGCTATTTACCTTGAATTCCTTGAGAGGATTCAAAGAAGAATCAGCAATATTATTGGTTCTCATCTGGCTGTTTGGTTTAAGTCACTTTCCCACCGCCGTAAGACTGCATGGCTGTGCCTTTTATTATAAATACCTTCATGGTAATTGTTTGGATGAACTCTTTGATTAGACGTTTTGAATTTAAGCCAATAGTAGACAGGCGTCGAGATCTCATCAGTTTACAGTTAAACTGGATAGTTTTAGTCGTAAATTCTATACCAACAGTTTATTTTCTCGCGTGTAAATTTTCCAGCTCCATGCTTTGCTGCCAACATAATCTGCAAAAATTAGACACAATGTCAAATATCTACTGTCTTCCTGATTACAATTTTTCTTTCTGCTCACCACTAATGTCTTTTTTCCCTAATTTTTCCACACCCAGTCACGCACTGCGTTTTTAGTGGATTTACTGCCTTGCTTTGGATCATTCCGATATTTTTAAGAATAGAAACATTCGACCATTATTGACCTAACAGCCAATACTACTATCGGATATCTAAACTTATTTAAAAATGGATTTTTTTCTGTGTGTGTGTGTCTCTCTCTGTGTGTGTCTGTTACCTATAGACGCCGAAACGGCTGAACCGATTTCTTGAAAATTTACAGTTGTACTATAAGCGTCTGTAAGTGTTCTTAGCTAAGTTTTGTGTCTAGCTACCCCCGATAAATATCGAAAATCGATAATCGAAAAAATCGGGTTATAGAAGGAGTGGTCCGATTTTAATCAAATTTGATACACTCATAGACAACGAGATAAAAAAACCATATTCAGAAGTTTCAAGATTCCAGTTCTTACAATAGTGCAGAAAATCGATAATATATATATATATATATATATATATATATATATATATATATATATATATAAAAGGCAAGATGTTTGTGTGTGTGTCTGTTTATCTGCCTGTATGTCTATTTTTTTCAGCACTTTTATTTTAGTTTTTGCTTCAGGTTTGACTCTAAGTAGGCATAATTGTAGTTCTTAGTCTCAGTCATGATACCATTTACTCAGAGGACTTATTTAGCCTTCAAAATTCATTTTACGACGAAAAAACTTATTTGATATCGATACCAGGAAATCAAAATTTGACTTACATTCATTCATTTTTCTTTCAGTCTACGGTTTCGCTTTAACTGGAAACAACTATTGCTTTTTAGTCTTTCGTGCCAACGTCCAAAGAATCTGAGCTCCAGGACCATGGATTAGTTTAAATCTTTCATTACACCCGAGCAACGCCGTGCTATACTGCTAGTAATTCATAAAATCTTTCTCTAAAAACAATTTTTTCCGGAAAATCGATTCCCCAGGGTTTATATTTATTTTCGCTCTTTCGAAAACCCATACGCATCTGTCGCTCAAAGCCATTTTTAGCTATTGATCGTAGAATGAGGTCGTATACAGCTGGCAATACTGGAAATAGTCCCCAAGATTTGAAGAAGAATAGTCCTTGCTAAGTTCTATCATTTTCATTCGCTGGAAGCCATTTTTAACCATTAGTCTGTGAAAGCGTTTATGCTTCTATACTTATTCAATACTTGTGAGCGGGCGGTACACAATCACAAACAAAGAATTCTGCTAAATAACAGAAAGTACAGCGTTTGAAGACTTTCACAAACAGCAACAACTAAAATGGATAACACATAAAACTTGAAGAGAGAATAATAACTTAACAAGCTGTTATTGTTCCATACTAGCCGAATCAAAAATTAAGAAAGGAAACTTTCATCAGTACTGGAAAAGCATTAACTGAACCGAACCTGAGAAACCTATTTTCCTGAAAAATTGCTTCAAGAGAAAGATTTTATAAATTCTAACCGACAGGGAGTTTAAATACTCGTTCAATGTATGTCGAATACCTCCTAATAAAGAAACAGTTAACGTTACCATTACCATTAAGATATACATTACTGCCATAATTATTAGGCCACCCCAGGTTTTTTTAAATGATTTATTTCATACTATTTTACATGTGAGTCATTAAATATACACTACCGGCCATAATTATTAGGCCACCCAAGTTTTTTTTAATGATGTATTTCATATTATTTTCCATGTGTGTCATTAAATATACATTACGGCCATAATTATTAGGCCACCTCAGTTTTTTTTCATTATTTATTTCATACTATTTTACATGTGAGTCATTAAATATACATTACGGCCATAATTATTAGGCCACCTCAGTTTTTTTAAATGATGTATTTCATACTATTTTACATGTGAGTCAATAAATAATATACACTACCAGCCATAATTATTAGGCAACCACAAATGAAAATAGAATGGTTCTTTTGTTATTATTATTTTGAAAACTTTTACAAGGCAGCTAGGAAACCTTTGCTTCGGCCAGCCAATAAGAAGAGACTAGCATGGGGAAGAGAGCACAAAAACTGGACACCAGAACAGTTCATTTTATGCACCTGTTATTGTGAAGTAATAACAAAAGAACCATTCTATTTTTTCATTTAGAATTATTCACTTAGCAATAAATACTAAAAATAGTATGAAATACTTCATTTCTTTTTAAAAAAACTGGGATGGCCTAATAATTTTGGCCGGTAGTGTATGTGTAGCGAAACTGTCAAATGAAATAAATCTGACAAAATAATTTTATAAGGAACATGTAGAGAAACCCTTATAAATTTAACATCATTTGCTGTTTATGCAGCTTCCTCTGAAATGTTTTTGATGAAATTCTATAAAGAGCTAAATATGCAAAATTTGTGAAGGTTTTCTCACTTGTTCCTTATTTACTAATTTTGTTGGATTTAATCCATACTTTTATACAGTTTAATTGGTCTGCCTGCTTAGGTTAAGCGCTGAACACCTTAATTTACTTCGGATGGAGGTGTTCACCTTTTTATCTTTTTTCGTTACTTGTCTGCTTCTTTTCCTGTCTAAGATATTGCGTTTTTTGGCAACTTGTCTGTTGCTAACACCAAAATTGTTGCGCACTGTTTTCCCGTTAGCATTAACGTTATTTTTGTCGCTACGACTATAACGTTGGTTTTCGTAAGGTTAATTTTTGGTAACTCACTAGAGATATAATATTTCGGTATCTTCGTGTAAATTCAACGTATTGAACGATTCTTTTGAATAATACACAATAATGTAGAATACCAGAAACACCGGAACATACTGAATACAGAATACACCGATCACCGGAACGATATTTATCTACCTCCCCACCGAGGTAAAATATGGCAAAAGACCTTTTTTAACGTGGGGTATCCTGGCCCTAAAACTCGGGCAAAAATTTATTATCTAATATTCCCCAGACGAGACTCTACCCTTCGGCGGAGTCTCGATTGGGTTACCCTCCGCCCGAAGGCAGAGTGTCCGATAATGTATATTTTGTGCGAGAAAGATTACTCAGAATGCACTGGAACGATATTTATCTACCTCCCAACAGAAGTAAAATATAGCATAAGGCTTTTTAACGTGGGGTATCCGGGCCTTAAGCCCGGGCAAAAATTGATTGTCTAATATTCTCCAGACGAGATTTTACCCATCGGCAGAGTAACGACTGAGTTATGACTCTCCACCCGAAGGCAGAGAGTTCGACAAATCATATTCTCCACAATGCAGAATACCCAGAATGCTTTGGGATACACTCAGACTTATGTCTGAGTACTTTATATATTAATATTTATGGTTACATGATTCCAGTAGCAAAATTCCTGCTACGATTACGTTTGTTGCCTGAAGATTCACGTTTGACTATGCAGGTAACAGGTAATTTAGTATATATATATATATATATATATATATATATATATATATATATATGCACAAAAATCTAGAGTGAGCCAAAACCTACCGCGGTTTCACACTACGGATCGTCAGGGCAAAGATTTTTGTGTGTTTTTGCTCTACTATTGTATCTTTTCTTTCGTACTTTGTATTGAGCACTTTTTCTTGTGTTTGGTTCCGTTTGGGGTTTTTTCTTTACTGCGGAGTATTGAATGTTTTGTTCTTGTTCCGCGGGTTTCTTTTTTTTCTCCCCATTTATCCGACGTCTTAGTACACCGGATTGTAACGGATTTAGGTTCTGTTTGTTAATGGTTTTTTTCGGAGGTTTATTTTAGTATAAATTTACGACCGTCATACTTACAGAGTCTATGTAGTTATTATTATTATATATATATATATATATATATATATATATATATATATATAAAATAAATTTTCAATGTTCAAAACTGTTGAATGATCATTTCAACATGAAATCCCTAAGAGAGATTTTACATCTCATCAGCAACTAACACATATTTCAAAAGAAATATAAAATTACGGTTAAGAATTAAAAAATTTAAAAAAAAATTTAACGTCTTCAGTTAGCAATTAACGTCTGTTTTTACAACTCTATCTAAAAGTAAAATCTAAAAATAGACCTTAATTACTAACCGAATATTTTTTTTGTGACGTAAATTTCTTAACTCTTCACCGCCATTTTTTTATTTCTTTTGAAATATGTGTTAGTTGCTGATGAGATGTGAAATCTCTCTTAGAGATTTCATGTTGAAATGATCATTCAACAATTTTGAATATTGAACATTTATTTTATTTTATACTAGCCCTGTAATTTTAATTACATTGAGCTCTCCAGCTGTATCATTTTTTAATATTAAAATTTTAATATTAATTAGGATCAGGTTTTTGGGATTTACCTTCCTACTTTTTCGTTTAGATTAAAGTTATTTAAAAATATAATCGACGTATTTTAGGTTTGTTTTTATGTCTACGTCGAATCAGGGCCGTGCTTAGGGCACCCGCAGACCCGCAATTGCGGGGAAAAGATTAACTGGAAAATTATTTTCATACTTGTATGTTGAAATAGACATCTATAGACCAGGTTCGCTCTATCTCTTTATATATATATATATTTATATATATATATGATCTTTGATAGAATACTTCAGACACCGAAGAGGAGGCAGATCATTTGTAATTTAAAAAAAAAATGAACTTGAGAGAAAAAGAGATTCTAGATATATGTTTCAACATACATAAAAAGTAGCTAAAAGTTGTGAAAACGTTCGTAATGTATAGCTTGAAAACGCCAATTCCGCGATTTATTCCGTTTTTACGTGATCACGGAATCTCTGCGTTCCGAGAGTGTGTTATTTTGTTTAAAGTACCATTTATTGTAGATTCAGTACCTTAGGGGGGGGCGCAAGTTGCATTCTGCGTGTAGAATGGCCGCAATGCGCATTCTGCTAGGGGTGCTGGGCGCGATGTTGCTAAGCACGGCACTTTATCGAATCCAACATTTTTAAATATTTTTCTGATTATTGCTGTGACAGCTTATTAGAATTATGATACTGTCGTCACTGGAATCGAATATTTTACTTAGTTCTTGTAAATATATACCAGGAAAATCGAAGGTGACTGCACCATCAAAGATTCCCATTGTAAAGTCAAAAGTTTCTTCTTTCTTCAGCCCCAAGTCTTTGTTGTCGAATAATATTCGGCAGGGATTAATCACTTTTACTTATTTTGTGCTATATGTTTTATATAGCACAAAAAAGATAACAGAGAAAATAAAATTAAGGAACTGCAAATATATATATATATATATATATATATGGAGAGAGGGAGAGAGAGAGAAAGACAGAGATAGAAAGAGAGAATGGAAGAGAGAGAAAGGAAGAGAGGAATATATATGTGTGTGTGTGTGTGTGTGTGTGTGTGTGTGTGTGTGTGTGTGAAAAGTGTATGTATATAATTATAAATATCAGTATATATATATATATATATATATATATATATATATATATATACGTGTGCAATTTGTTATATATCTTATCTTATTTATATATTATAGATGCGTGGTACTTATTTGAAAGCGCTCAATATCAGTGACAGAGCTGACATATTCATATAGATAGGTGTGAGTTTGTAACCCTGGGTTTCACGCTCTTGCTATCGCCAGAAAAACAAAGCGTTAAACCCAGGGTTACAAACTCACACCTATCTATAGATAGATAGATAGATAGATAGATAGATAGATAGATAGATAGATAGATATGCATACACATGTACCGTAATTTCCAGTGTATAATACGCCTTTTTTCTAAAAAATAAGCAAAGTTAAGGGTGCGTAATAATGCAGCTACCAAAATAACTTTGTAAATTGCTGATTCAAATGTCGATTTCAGTTGCAAAATGACTACTGACCACAATTATGCTAAAATTTGACACTAACATTCGGCAATTGCGACACCATAAGGATGCCAAATACAATAATATGTACCTAACAATACTTACAAATGTAAAATAAATTAAAAATTATCATAAAAAATAAGATACAATAAGATTATTCTACTTTTAAAATCATTTTCGTGGAAAACTTACGGCCATACGACAAGCTATGAGCGCCTCTATGCTACTTCTGAATGACAACTTCTGATTGGTCGAGATTCTTCTTCTTCTTGTGCCGTGTCCCTTCAGGACGTAGGCGATCATGGACTTCCACTTGGCTCTGTCTCTTGTCCCTCTCAGTAACGTTTCTCTTGATATAACTTCCAAACCCCGCTCCGTCAACCATTTGCTCAAACCAAACAAGTACGTCTCGCCCTGCTTTCCCCTGTCTCTTCTTCCATTTATCCGACCTGTAATTATCTAGTTCTCCAGGCCCTCCTTCCTCATTCCGTGTCCAAGGAACCTCATTTGTCTCTTCCTGCTATATATTATCAGTTTTCTTCTCGTTTGCATCCTTTCCCACACCTCATCGTTGCACACGTTCTCTGTCCATGGTATCCTCAGCATCCTTCTGTAAAACCATATTTCTGTGGCTTCAAACCTTTCCTTCATCTTTGATGAGATCGTCCAGCATTCACTTCTATACAGAAGGACAGATATCACATAGCAATCCAGTACTCTTTTCTTTGTTTCTAATGAGATTTTCCTGTCTTTTAATACACGGGCTAGTTTCTGACATGCGTCTTTGGCTATGCCAATTCGTCTTTGGATCTCTGTGTCGCATTTTTATCCTCTGTCAAAATACTTTCCAAGTCTTTGAATTTTTCGAGACTATCGGAATAAAAAAGTTTATTTTAGCGGAAACAGATATTAGTAAAACGCGTGAGCATAAGCTAAACAAAAAGCAGTTCGCAAGATTCTCTCTCGAGAAGAGATCTTAATCTTACCTCCTCTTATTCTTACTCTATAGCAGCCCTGGTTAAGAATGAATTCAAGAAGAACAAGTTACCTAAGTGAATTCAAAAGAAAAGTTACCGTGTAAGAATAAGTGGGAAATCATTCTGTAGGAAGAAAGTACAATATAAAGGAAGCAAATACAAAATAATGGAGAAAAAAACAAGTAAAAATGAAGCAGAAAACCTTCTTCACGAGATCCCGGTAGAGGAAAAGAGGCCAAGTATCCTTACATGGATGAAGAAGTGGTGGAGGAAATTGCAGAATGGCGGGCTGCTGAACTTGCCATCAGCAATATAAACAGAACGTTGTTTACTCTGAAAAAAAAAGATTAAAAAATGAAAAAGTACCCGGAGGAAACTTTCAAATCCACTCTAAATTGACGCTACAGGTTCATGAAGAGGAACCACCTGTACACCCGAAGAAAAACCTAAATTGCATAGAAATTGCATTATGCTAACCAAAAAGTTACAAAATTTCAGAAGTTTTTGCTGAACTTGACGAACGAACACAACTATGATATAGAGGACATTGGCAATGCAGACCAGACACCTTTAATCTTTAATCTTTGATTTATCACCATCTTAAACACTAGACTAATAGTAATGAAAAAATAAATTTGCAGTTATGATGAATGCCTATGGAGATGGCTCGAAAATTAATCCCTACATAATTTGTCAAAGAAAAACTTTACCTAATAAGGCCAAATGGCCAAGGGGCGGCCATATAAGATAGCCATCCCAAAGGTTGGATAGACGAAGCACTGACTCAAGACTCAGAACGGTGTGGTGCCAACATCACACCACAAAGAAAAAGATGTTAGTCCTTGATGCCTTCCAGTGTCATAGAACTCCAAAGATAAAAAACAAACTTAAAGACAGACAGGGTTGGCATGGTCATCATACCCGGTGGTATGATGAGCAAGTCATGCCAGTCAATTGCACTTTATGGACGTTTGTTTAAATAAATCGTTCAAGCAACACTTAAAAAACCAATCATGTGCCCAATGATTTTTAGCAGTAAGCAAAGTATAGGTATTTTTGTTTCGTTTTAGAATCGCGATGATCGGAAATTTTGTTAGTTAAATAACTTCAATAAATAACTTGAATAAAAGTAGGAAACGCTGACCGTAATGAATTTGGAGAAGTACAATTTATAGGGTTTGATAAACAAAGAAAGGGTGTGGATTACGCGGAAGTATGACCATTTGTCCACACTTTCGACAATTTTAGGGTGGCATATTATGGATTGAAGCGTATTATACTTATGAAAATACGGTATATATATAATATTTGACGCTTTAACTGTATCTAAAAGGTTGTTAGGTTTTCAACTGTAGCAAAAGTTTCAAATTTCAATTTAGAATTACTCTTCGTTCTGAAGGGGACAAATAAGCTGATAGATTTTAACAGATTTATCGAGCATGGCCTTGATAAGCGTTTCGATCGGGCAATCAGATAAAACAACTGAATTTGTCCGTCGTATTCAACACACACACAACAATATATATATATATATATAATTTCTGTTGAATTAGGTTGCCTCTGAAGAGTAAAGTTATTTATGAAATCCTTACAGGAAACTGTTTGACTATCTTGTTTTTATGTATTATCAACCCTTTAAAGGTTACTTTAAGCCAATGCATAAGATAGACTTTTAAAAAAATTAATGTTTTTTCGAGTGAATATTGCATTACATCTTTGCGAATAACAATGATTTTCTCGAAAAAAAAGTCCTACTATAGCTGGTGACGACGAAATGGATGAGGAGTTTGATTTGCATCTTCCCCAAGGATATTTGCGTGTAAGTCGATTTGAGAAACCCGACTGGAATTCGAACTAGCATTTCCGATTTCTCATTAGGAGCCCTTATCCATTACAGCAGCTGCACATCCCGTGCGTACGTAAAGAGGCATGCCAAGGAGTTTAATATGGTAGTGTTAATCAAAATTATGTATAGGAGTGAATCATGAATATTTCTCGGCTCGATCAACAAATCTTTTCTACCCTTAATTCTTACTTTAAGTCATTTGTTAAGATTTAAGGAAGCGAATCAAGCTGAGAACTTTTCAACACACACCTTCCTACACACTCTCTCTCTCTTTCTTTCTTCTTCTTTCTCTCTCTCTCTCTCTCTCTCTCTCTCTCTCTGTCCTCCTCTCACTTTGTGTCTCATTTGTATGCTTATAATTGACGCGTACACATTGACATCAATTTTTATACCAAACGGGAAAATCGGCTGATGCAACATTCAAGTCATATGCACACATGTAGCAAGTTAACTCACACGTAATGTTGTTAAGTGCAGTGGTTTATCGGCGAAATCTTTGCGAACGTATCTACCTAAAAGTTTATACAAAGGCCGCCCGTTCACGCACACTGATGAAAAGAGATATGTACCAGTTTCCATCCGTTCTGTAGAATTACGCACGAGCCCATTTGTGTCGCGCATGCGCACGCAAACGAGGGAGAACGAATGAGTGATTGTGCAAATAAAAGATAATATTTCAAGACGTAAGAAATGCGTTGAAGGCGGGAAATGATTAAAGAGAACTGAAGCGAAAGGGAAAGAAAAAAAAACAAGAAAAAGAAAAGAAATAAAGAAAGAAAGACAATTACTAGCTGGAAATAGACGGATGGAGAAAGAGACGTAGAAAAATAATATGGTGTAGTGAGTAAAAGATTGAAAAGAAAGAAGGAATGTTTGGATAATAAAAAGTTAGGAACTGGAAATAAAAGTGGCAATAATGGTGGAAAGAAAGGAATAAAAATGAGAAACCCAGAATAAAACCGTGACGGAAGTTGAAAGAAAGAAAAAAACAAACAAAGAAACAAAGAAAGAAAAGGAAAAAGAAATAAAGGAAGGAAGAAAGAATAAAACAAACAAATGAATAAAGATTAGAAATGAAAAAAGAAAAATATTGGAAAAAAAGAAATATATTAGGTAAAAAGTATCAAACAATCAAATCACGATTAGAAACGAACTAAAAAAAAGAAACAAACAAACAAAAGAAAGAACAAAGAATATTCGAAATAAAGAAGAAAAGAATTAAACAAATAAAGAAAAAAAGAAATAAAAAAATCAAACAAACAAACGAATGAACAAAAAAGACTAGAAAGAAAGATAGAAAGAGTTTACAATTAAATTAAGATCGTCACGTCTCTAACTTTACTTCTGAAATCTCATATTCACGTCTCATTTACTCATAAAGTCTATAGAGAAAATCTTAATGAGGGAATAACAGATGACATAAGGAGGGACAAAAAAAAGGAATTATTTGATAGAAACGAAAGAGAAGCAAAGAAATAAAGAAAGACGCCATATTAATAAAGAAAAGAATGAATGTGACGTATGCATCAATCTGAAGAAGAGGCTCAAGCTAGAGATTTTCATTTTCAAAGGGAAGACGAGAACGTAGAAATTAAGATAAATACAAAAAGAAGTAGTTTCAAATAGCATGAATAAACAAACTATAGAATTCAATTAGGCCCCAGGAAACGATATATATATATATATATATATATATATATATATATATATATATATATATATATATAAACGATTTTTCACACATATATATTAAGAAAGAAAGGATATGTGTGTGTCAGAAAAATTGTTTCTTTAAAGAAGTAAGAAGAAAAAAGTCAAATAAAGAAGCGATCAAGAAATAAATGAATGAAAGAATGTAAGAAAGAAAAAGGGACATGAAGAAAGCAAACTACATGAATGAATGAAAGTATCTTAAGAATGAAAACGATAATTTAAAAAAAAATGCTAGGCAAAGTATTAAAGAAAAAATTAATGAATGATAGATAATAAAATAGACGTTCAATTAAACCCAATTAGACCCAAATATATATATATATATATATATATATATATATATATATATATATATATATATTTGGGTCTAATTGGGTTTAATTGAACGTCTATTTTCAAGACAAAGAAACAAAGAAAGAAAAGGAAAATATATATATATATACACAAGCCTGGGGTATAGATAGTGTCGAAACAAAATGTCTACATTTGTAGTGATATTATAACATATTTTTGTTATAAATTCTAAATAAATACTATATATATATATATATATATATATATATATATATATAATGCGGCAGAAATATCTCCCACTTATACCAACCAAACTTTCCACATTATATATATATATTTGTGTGTATAGATGTGCTTATGTGTGTGTGCAAATCGGTTTCTTAAGAAAAATAAGTAAACAAGTAACAAGGAACTCAATGAAAGTTAAAATTTAAAAAATACTTGAATAAAACTTGAAGAATTTAATTGAAAAAAAATGAGACAATGATGAATGGATGATAGAAAGATGGAAAGTAAAAAAAGCAGTTAATACATATAGAGAAAGAAATAAGCAATGCGTTTGTTTGTGTGTGTGCCAGTCTGTGCGCACGTGTGTGTGTGTGTGTGTGTGTGTGTGTGTGTGTGTGTGTGTGTGTGTGTGTGTGTGTGCAAAAATATTATCTGAAAAGAAACTAACGAACAATGCGATCAGGAAAATAAAAATAATGTCGTGGCGAGCAAAAGAAGAAAATGTCGGGCAAAGCAATTCACGAGAATTTTTTTTTCTTCTTCTTCTTCTTCTTTTCCTCTCAGCTGCTCCATATCAAATTCATTTCCTCTTTTCTGCTGCCATATCGAATCGTCCGTCAATCCAAGATGGCGCATGATATCCCTACAACACACACACCCGACACACACACACACACACACAAACACACACACAATGCATACGTAGGCGCCGGTCTCGACCGCACATAACGATACGTACACTAAGCGTTAGCAGAGCGTTGAAACAATTTGCCTTTCATCTTACTAAATGGCGAAAACATCGAATAAAAGCCTTTCTATATTTCTCTCTTCATGCCGTCTCCTTTGCTAGCACTGATAAACAAAGACAACATTCTCATCCATCTCCGTCGCGAACGATATCTCACTTGCAGCGATAATAACATTATTAACATAACAACTAAACAAGCCTCATCATCACCACCGGCGACACCTGTGACAACAACAATAACAATAATAAATGAAAAAAACGAAAACAAACGAAAAAAAAAAACACTATAACAACAACTACAGCCTCGGTAGCCAAAATAAAATTAGAACAGCTTAAACAAAAAGAAAAAAAAAAGAAAAATAATAAAAATAAAAATGGCCGAAAAGTACGGAAGAAATAGTTTGCTATTGTCTCAGCCTCGTTATCGATTTTGCCACCGTTTGTTTCCATTTATTTGATTTCTTTCATTTTTAAATTCTTTTCAGTTAAGACATTATTTTATTAGAGGCTTTTTGGTTATTTTTGTATTTTTGTAATGCCGTATATCTTTATTTTATTTTCGTTTTCATTTTTTACAACTTCCTTCCGTCATTCATTTAATTTTTATCTCATTCATAATGTGACAAAAATAATTTTATTCATTTATCTTATTCAATTAAAATCCTTGGCCTTTTACATTTCTCTTCAAGGTGCCCGTGGATAAGAATGAGTTGTTGTTAATGTCTATATTTCGAAACTGTAGGTCGTTAACAAAACGATTAGCCCAAAATGCAAGTTAAAAGTTGGGGATGCCAAAATCAAAAAGATACAAAAATTTAAATATCTGGAAAGTGCTCTAAAAAACGAACTAAAGTGCTACACTGAAATCCAAAGACGTAATCGGATAGCTAAAGTTGCCTTCGAAAAGCAAAGTGTTAAGATAGAGGAAAATGTCATTAGAAACAAAGAAAAGACGACTGAACTTTTACAAAATATCTGTTCTCTTCTATGACAGCGAATGCTAAATTTCTACAAAAAAAAAAAAGCCTGACCCCAAATAGACAACAATTGCGGGAAAATTACATTATTTATTACATTTAATTTTTTAGTTCACTAAATATAAGGCTCGAGAGCGACTCAAGTTAGTGGGTTACTTTTACATGGGTCATTATGAATGAGGTGTGCAATATGAATGAAGAAGGAGGTAATAGAGAATTGAAGAATATGAGAATAAGGAGGATAGATAACGATTGACTTCTGGCATGAAGTGAGTAAGATTGTAATGTTTAGAGAAGCACAAACGAGTGAGTCTGTTCCACAAATGGCAATTCTTAAAAAATGTTAAGTGGAACGTTCTTTTTATATTTGGAATACGGAAGTAATGAGAACGATTCGGCTCCGTAGTAGTAGCAAGGCGGGTCCTAATTATAAAAGTCTGAACTGGCGAAAGTAAAGAACGGAATTGTACGCTTTGAAATGCTTCCTGTTGAATTTGATGCATTCACTTACGCGCAAATACCCTAGAGAAAGGTAGGGATTCACCTCTTTTTCCTCCAGCTATGGGTTAAATAGTAAGACAGATTGGGTTCCGTAGCCTTGATTGGCAAAAACTAATGGCAACCAACTGCGGAAAAAATCTTCTGCCCAACCAGTCATGTCTCCTTAGGGACATGATCGCCCAAGCGTGTATCGCATATGGCACTTAACTGACTTACTGATTCCATGTGTAATAATTTGTCACTAGCAAATTCATTTAACACTCTTTCCTTATTCATAGCTATGGCACTCATCATGTACAAATTATGTACACGAAGCACGCTTATTTATTAATATACCTTTGAAATATAAGTTGCTACGATGATGTAGCTGTTGTTCTTGTCATGTATTTAGGATTTTAGACGAAAGCGTATGTCAGCATCGAAAACAATACACCATCTTTGTAGATCTTGATATATATTCAGTTGAATCTTCTTCTTCTTCTTCTTCTTCTTCTTCTACGTGTCGTGTCCTTTCAGGTTGTTAACTATTATAGTTCTCCATAATTTTTTATTATTATTGCTCTAAGTAAGTATTTTCTATATCTATTTCCTATTTTTATAGCTCTAAGTAAGTATTTTCTATCTCTATTTCCTATTTTTATAGCTCTAAGTATTTTCTATCAATATTTTTATATTTTCATAGCTCTAAGTATGTATTTTCGATCTATATTGCCTATTTTTATAGCTTTGAGTATTTTCTATCTATATTTTCTATTTTCATAGCTCAAAGTAAGTATTTTCGATCTATATTTTCTATTTTCATAGCTCTAAATATATATTTTCTATCTCTATTTCCTATTTTTATAGCCTTAAGTATTTTCTATCTCTATTTCCTGTTTCTGTACCTCTAAGTATTTTCTATCTCTATTTCCTATTTTTATAGCTCTAAGTATTTTCTATGTATATTTCCTATTTTTATAGCTCTAAGTATTATTTATATATATTTCCCATTTTTATAGCTCTAAGTAAGTATTCCTTTGCTATATTTCTTTATTTTCATAGCTCTAAGTATTTTCTATGTATATTTCCCATTTTTATAGCTCTAAGTAAGTATTCCTTTGCTATATTTCTTTATTTTCATAGCTCTAAGTATTTTCTATGTATATTTCCCATTTTTATAGCTCTAAGTAAGTATTCCTTTGCTATATTTCTTTATTTTCATAGCTCTAAGTATTTTCTATGTATATTTCCCATTTTTATAGCTCTAAGTAAGTATTCCTTTGCTATATTTCTTTATTTTCATAGCTCTAAGTATTTTCTATGTATATTTCCCATTTTTATAGGTCTAAGTAAGTTTTTTCTATCCATATTTCCTATTTTCATATCTCTAAGTAAGTATTTTCTATGTATATTTCTTTATGTTCATAGCTCTAATATGCCTTTTCCATCTCTATTTCCTATTTTTATAGCCTTAAGTAAGTATTTCCGATCTCTATTTCCTATTTTTATAGGTCTAATTAAGTATTTTCTCTCTTAAATCCAGTCCTGATATCCATTTATTCAAGCTCCTTACATAATCATCATTTGTTTTCCTCTGTCCTTCTTGCCTTCACTCTGTCCTATGTGTATCAGATTTTCTAAGCCTTTCTTTCTTATTATTTATTATGTATATTTTCTTCTGTTCTTCTTGCCTTCAATCAGTCCTGTGAGTATCAAATTTTCTAAGTACTATTTTTTTATTATGTGCCCTAAATATTTCAACTCTCCCTTTCGGATTTTAAATATAAGTGTTTTTTTTTTATTTCTATTTTCTTTAAAACTTCGTCATTGTTTACATGTTCAGACCATGACATTCTCAGCATCCTTTTGTAGAACAATATTATCTTCTTCTATTGGAAGATTGTTCTGTATCCGCTTTCTTTTCCAAGCTCCCTTTCCTCATTATGTACTCTAGAAATTTCAAATGTCTCGTTCTGAATAAATATTTATCCTTTTTTCTGTTTTCTATAAAATTTGATCATTGCTCAAATGTTCAGATCATCGTATCTTCGGCATCTTTCTGTAGAACAACATTCCTGTTGCTTCAAGTCTCATCTTCATCTGTGAAGAGATTGCCCAGCATTCACTCTCTTATAAGAGGAATGAATTTTGCCCAAGGGTTCATTCTTTTTTTCTTTGTTTTTAAATTCTTAATATTGTTGTTTGTCTTTTGGAAGGCATTTTTCGCTATGCGAATGGGTCTTCAGATTTCAAAAAGTCATTTTCAGAGATTGTCCCGTATTCACTGCTATGCAATGGGACATATATTGCCTAAGTGTTCATTTTTCATTTCTTTGTTTTTGACGAAATGTTCTTGTTTCTTAATACTTTGCTTAAATTTTGGAAGTCATCTTTTGTTAACCCTATAACACACCCCGGATTTCGGTTATAGCATTTTTGAAACACGTATTAGATCAGACATGAGTCACCTTTTTCAAAAAGTGGGTCAAGTAAGATGCAGTGAACCATAAGGACGGGCGCAATTCTAAAAACCAACAAGTTAATTTTTTGTTAAAGATACCGCATCCATTTTTTGAACAAATGAATATGCGCATTGGCATCTGCTTTAGAAATGAAAAAAAATTATTTAGAGAAAAGATACTGTTGTCATATATAGTTAGGCACCCCTGCTGTTCGTTTCAGGGTTGTTGACAGGCTCCAAAGGAGAATCTATAATGTGATTGGTCCCAACCTGGCAGCACAACTCCAACCACTTTCTCATGGCAAGACGTGGCTTCCCTTTATCTCTTCTAGAAATATTTTTATAGCTGCTGAAGAGACAAACTTAGGTCACTGGTGCCCCAGCCACAAAAATTTACTCAGGCAACAAGACTGGCAACAAGGTCCCACTCTTTCACAGTTAAATCAACCAAATACAGGCGACAGTCCTACTCCCTCAGCTTCTTTTCTCGCGCTTCCGTCCTGCGGAACTCCCTTTCATATATTTGCTTTCTTGACGGCTACAGCCTCCAGGAATTTAAATGCAAAGTCAATTCCTATCTCTTATCCACTTAACTCCAGCTCTTTTTACATCACCCCGTGTATCTTGTTCTTTTCCTTTCTCTCTACCTTCGTAACTGTCTTCACTCCTGTGTTCACATTCTTCTCTTACCCTTTCTCTTTCACCCACCTGTAGCTGGTTAGTCTTTGTCTTCACTCTCCTCCTACCTAAAACTTTAACATTCTTATGTAGCCCCTTGCACATCAGTGGCGGTACTGTCTTGCTTGGGGTGAAATGATTAAAAACCTTCTATAATAATAAAAGAAAAACTGAAGTCTTGTTAAAATATTATCCCTGATGGCAGAATAATTAACACAGGCTTCTGTGTATATTTATTTCCAATTTATTCAGTTGTTATAAAATATTTATAAAAGAAGTATATTTTTCACGAGAGAAAAATAATTACTATTGAGGTTTTCTGTGTTTGAAGCAAATGAGGTTTATCCGTATGATCTTCCATAGTGAAAACTGCCAATTGTTTAAAATATTGACAACGTTACATTCAACGAAAGTTAGAAAATTCAATAAATATTTTACGTAATCAATGTTTATGTAGGTGGTTATGCATTACATTGTGTAAGCGAACAAGTGATAACGAAAGGAAACAAACAATATTTTATTAAACGTTAGGCGTGCCATTCAGAAAACTAATCGGGCTTCATATGGCCTGCTGGCCGCTGTTTGCTCATGAGGGTCCTTAATATTAAAATCTGTGTACTTTATTGATTTTAGTATCCTTAATTCATAGTTCTTATCCAATTTGCATTTTAACAATATAGGAAAATCATATTTCAAGCCGTAAGTGGTCATAGATCTTTACAGATTACAACTTTCCTAATATGCATACCCATAAGTATTACGGATTTTAAAAGAATGCGTGTCGAATAACGATTATCGGTGTAGAAATTAGAATTAGGGAGCTGTGTTCGAATTTTGACCCCGGCCATCATTATTCTTCTGTTTCTTTTATGTGCTGTGTCTTTTCATGGCGTAGGCGATCAAGGCTCTCCACATCTTCTTGTCTATTCTCCCCATTCCCTGTTTTGCCATCTGTTTACTCAAACTCATCAAGTATGGATTTCCTTTGTCACGCCTTCCCTCAATCTGTATAAGATTTTCCAAGCCCTCTTTCCTCATTACGTGCGCCAGAAACCTCAACTGTCTCTTCTTGGTGCGCAGTATAAGTTTCCTTTTTGTTTCCATGCTCTGTAAAATCTCGTTTTTGCACACATATTATCCTCAGCATCCTTTTGTAGTACCATATTTCTGTTGCTTCAATTCTGTTCTTCATCTTTGAGGAGATTGTCCAACATTCGTTGCCATACAGGATAACAGATGTCACGTAACACTTCTGTACTCTTTTCTTTATTTCTAACGAAATTTTCATATCTCTGAATACTCTGCTTAGTATTTGTCTATATTTCTGAGATGAGGTAGTATTTACATTATTCTGACTATTGTCCTCATCTTTATTGCCAGTTGTACGACGTTTCGGCCGTTTGTTTTTCAGGTGGTAGAAATTTCGAACCGAATCCTTTATTAAAATCATTGGAGTATATAATGCCCATTTCTTGCATTAAGCCTCGGATGGAAGTCATGAGTTACCTCCCTTGAACCCTGCAGATTCTCTAAGCCTTCTTTCTTTTGTATTTTTTTCCTCTATTCTTCTTGCCTTCAATCAGTCCTGTGAGTATCAAATTTTCTAAGTACTATTTTCTTATTATGTGCTCTAGATATTTCAACTCTCCCTTTCGGATTTTAAATATAAGTATCTTTTTTATTTCTATTTTTTTTAAAACTTCGTCATTGTTTACATGTTCAGTCCATGACATTCTCAGCATCCTTCTGTAGAACAATATTATCTTTTTCTATTGGAAGATGGTTCTGTATCCACTTTCTTTTCCAAGCTCCCTTTCCTCATTATGTACTCTAGAAATTTCAAATGTCTCGTTCTGAATAAATATTTATCCTTTTTTCTGTTTTCTATAAAATTTGATCATTGCTCAAATGTTCAGTTCATCGTATCTTCGGCATCCTTCTGTAGAACAACATTCCTGTTGCTTCAAGTCTCATCTTCATCTGTGAGGAGATTGCCCAGCATTCACTCTCTTATAAGAGGAATGAATTTTGCCCAAGGGTTCATTCTTTTTTTCTTTGTTTTTAAATTCTTAATATTGTTGTTTGTCTTTTGGAAGGCATTTTTCGCTATGCGAATGTGTCTTCAGATTTCAAAAAGTCATTTTCAGAGATTGTCCAGCATTCACTGCTATGCAATGGGACCTATATGCCGAAGTGTTCATTTTTCATTTCTTTGTTTTTGATGACGAAATGTTCTTGTTTCTTAATACTTTGCTTAAATTTTGGAAGTCATCTTTTGTTATCCCAGTAACACACCCCGGATTTCACTGATGTAGCCTAGTATTGAACTCACAACGCTAACAGTCAAGTCAGGAATTAACCAACGTCTTTATCCACTGAGCCATGTGTCCTCACGTTAATGTTATCGACATAATCATCAAGGGGTTTGGAAAGTTAGGTGGCCAGATGTAAGCGGTGATGTGGTGGCAGAAATTGTCTGACTGCCATAAATGAGTTCCCCTGTTTGTGTGGTCTTGTGCAAAGCCCTGCTGCCAGTAGCCAACCTTCTGATAGAGGACAGCACTGCCGCCTCAAAGCACGTGATGCAGATATACGTGTTGAATCTGAGTCCCTGCGAGGATAAAGTCATGACGTCGCCACCACTAGTGGTCACACTAAAAGTCTTCCTAATCACCATTAGACTCAACCAAGAGGTAGTATTTACATTATTCGGACTATTGTCCTCATCTTTATTGCCAGTTGTACGACGTTTCGGCCGTTTGTTTTTTTTTAGTGTGATCACTATTGGTGGCGACGTCATGACTTTATCCATCTTTTCGCAGGGCCTCAGATTCAACACGTATATCTGCACCACGTGCTTTGAGGTGGCAGTGCTGTCCTCTATCAAAAGGGTGGCTACTTTTTCCAAATCCCTTTCACCGTCCTCAGATTGACACCCAAACACTCTTAAATGTTCGAATTAGAGCCTCCGGCATGAATGCCAAGGAGCACAGCATGCTGGTGCAGTGAATTAGTGCTCTTTTTCTCACAGATGGTGCGTAACTAATCCTATTATTCTGTGAACTAGACAAAACTAAAACAAAGCATATACAAAATTAAAAATATGAAATTGCAACGATTTACCCATAGCAACATATATACATGTAAGTCAATCGTCATCTCTTGTCACACTAACTTGCATCCTCTCTCTCATGCTTCTCTAAATCCACCCCACTATCATCAGTACTCTTTTCCCTCTCCTACTCTCTTCCTGATACCCCCTGCAACCACTTCATAACATTCCTCCTATGTAACCCCCTGCATAACGGTGGCAGTAAAATGACTTGCTTGGCGCGACACGATTATATATATATATATATATATATATATATGTATGTATATATATACATATATATATATATATATATGTGTGTGTGTGTGTGTGTGTGTGTGTGTCTGTGTGTGTGTGCGCACGCGCGCCCACGTACATATGTGTATGTATATATGCGTGTGTGTCTCTGTTCTCATCTCTTTCGTTTGTACAGATGTAACATTGATAGAGAAATGAATGCTGTGCAAATATGGCTTCATCTTTCAATCTTTAGATTCAAAATAAGAATTCGAACCTTTTTCTTGTGCCATTTATTCAGCTTTCTCGAGATGTGACTGTGTGCTCATGCGCAGACGTCAACTGCTCTTCAAGTCAACATACCATATGGAGGCAATTTTATTATGAGTCGATCTATTTATTTATCAATGCTTATTTATAATTTAACACTTCATTGATTATTTATTTACTTATTTTCCGCATTTAGGGACCGATAAATTAACAGAGCAATTGATTCTGGCCCAAAGGAGCAAAGAATTAATAATCGATATTTCTTCAATTGTGAACTCAAATGACACAAACTCTTACTCGACAACCTTTGAAAATAAACAGCAATACAGTAAATAATTGGAAAGAGCCAATCCGATGCTAGCAAAAATGTATTCAAAATTATAATCATTAAATAAAAGAAAAGAAGACGAATTTTCAAGACGAATTTAAATTTTAATCACGAGTGGATTAGTGAGAGAACGTAAAGATATTGACGTCATTGTATTCAGTTACTATGTTTTGTCACAGAAGCAAAAAAGCAATTAATTTTGATTTAGAATGAGGAGACACGGTGGAGATTCACACTGGGATGATAAGCTTGTTTTTGTTTTGTTTTCGTTTTTGCATTTGTTACTTTTGTACATAACCGCAGTACCATCACAGCCAGTCTTGTTTTGATCTTGTTTCGAACAATAAAATTTGATATCGAAACCGAGGTAACTGTCAATGAATTAAAATGACAGCAACTCGGAAATTAAACGTTATTTTTCGTTTCTTTTACTTGCATTTTATTTTGGTAATATGGTGAACGAATAGAGAGACGTATGACGGCATGACAAGTCGAAATAGGCAAGTCGAGTTCAAATTTGGGGCTAGTTCGATCACTTTCACGAAGAAATCTTTGGACAATTATGAATTTGTCTTTTCTCGTACCAGATGTGAATCAAATTATAGGGGATATATATATATATATATATATATATATATATATATATATATTAAATAACTTTAATCCAAAAGGAAGAGTAGGAAGGTAAATCAGAAAGACCCTATCCTAATTAATATTAAAAAATGATACAGGTGGAGAGCTCAATGTAATTAAAATTCAGTCAGTCAGTTAAGTGGCATACGTGATACACGCTTGGGCGATCATGTCTTGAAAGAGACATGACTGACTGGGCAGAAGATTATCCCGCAGTAGGTTGCCATTCCTTTCTGCGGTAGACTGGTTGCCGACCAAGGCTATAGAACCCAATCTGTCCTGCTATTTAACCCATAACTGGGAGGAAGAGACGGATTAATACCTTTCCCAAGGTATTGGCGTCTAAGTGAATACAATGGATTCAAATGGAATTCGAACTCAGCTCCCCGGTGGCTCGTTTCGAGCGGATATCCACTGTAGCACAACGCACATCCTTTAAAATTACAAAGCTAATTATAAAATAATTATAAAATTACAAAGCTAATTATAAAATAAAATATATTTCGACGTTCAAAACTGTTGAATGATCATTACAACATGAAATCCCTAAGAGAGATTTCACATCTCATAGGCAACTACCACATTTTCATATGGTAGTTGTCGATGAGATGTGAAATCTCTCTTAGGGATTTCATGTTGAAATGATTATTCAATAGTTTTGAACGTCGAAATATATATACTACCGGCCGTAATTATTAGACCACTCCAGTTTTTTTTAAAGAAATGGTGTATTTATACTATATTTAGTATTTATTACCAAATGAAAATAGAATTGTTCTTTTGTTATTATTACTTTGCAAAAATTTTACAAGGCATAGAAGCAAAGATGACCTTGTCCAAACCCCTGATTTAAGGGGCAGGTCATGTTTTTTCAGCAGTTGAATTTATTTTTTGTAAATTTATTAACGTTATTGTTTTTGTTGGTGATATATACTATTCAATATGGATTTTGTTATGGTGAGATACTGTTTAGGATGCGGTTTCCGGTTTTCCCTTTTCCAATCTTCTCACTTTTTTTTTCAATTGAAGTAGATAGACTAAACTATCACTCGGTTCACACACCACCCACGTCTATTGAACAGGTGAAGAGGCTCATCCCTTGTTCCCTGTTTAGGATGTGGTTTCCGGCTTTCTCTTTTCCAATCTTTTCACTCCTATGTAGCCCCCTGCACATCAGTGTCGTTACCGCCTTGCTTGGGGTGATATGATTTAAAAAAAAATAGCTTTTTCAAAATTCCTAACGCAGCTACATCTTTTAAAAAAATTCTTTAATATTGAAAAATGACTGAAATGTTTATGAATTAAATTTAGGAAAATGCTCCAAATAGTCTTTTGGACATTATGATTATAAAGGTGTTAAACCATTACACATTATAGTGTCTTTTTATTTTTATTTTTTTACTTTTTTTACATTTTTTCTAAGATACGCAGATTATACAGTGTTGATAGCAGATACAGAAAAGAAACACAATACTTCCTACAAGAAGTTTTTTTTTAATCATTTCACCCCAAGCAAGGCATTCCAGTGCCACTATTGCGCTTGGGGCTACACAGGGGAAGGTAAAGAGAAAGAGTGGTTAGATATAGAAAATGTCAAAAGGAGGGTGATAGATGGGTATGGATACGGAGGCTGGGGGTTGGGTGGATGGGAAGAGTGTTTGAAAGAATGGGAGCGAGTTAGTGTGTTAGGAGGTGTCTATTGACCTTACATTTAAACTCCTGGAGATTGTAGCCGTCGGGGAAGCAATCATGTGGAAGGGAATTCCACAGTCGGGAAGTGCGAAAAAAGAAACTGATGGAGTTGAAGTTGCGGGTGCATAAAGCGGAAAGGAAGGACTACATATGAACTACAAAAAAGTGATTGCACGGTAATCAGTAAAAAAAAAAAGAGGAGCCCAAAATGCCAATTAAAAGTTGGAGAGAGTAATATCAAAGTGGTGCAGAAATTTAAATACCCTGAAGTGTTCTAACAGAGAACTGAAAGTGCAATACTGAGATCCAAAGACGTATTTGCATGGCCAAAGAGGAATTCCAGAAGCTAAGTAAAGTATTAAGAGACATGAAAATGTCTCTGGAAACAAAGAAGAGGGTACTCGATTGTTATGTCATGACTGTCCTTCAATATGGCAAAGAATGCTGGAAATCTCATCGCAAATGAAGAAGAGACTCGAAGCAACCGAAATGTGGTTCTACAGAAGGATGCTGAAGATACGATGGATAAACCACGTGAGCAACGACGATATTTTGGATAGGATGAATAAGAAAAGGAAATGCCAGGAAAAGACAGCTGAAGTTTCTGCGACATGTAATGAGGAATCAGGACTTGGAGAACTTGATATTCACGAGATGGATAGAGAGGAAGAGAGATAAGGGAAAGCAACGCACAACATACTTGATGTACTTTAGCAGATTGAGAGCGGAGTAGGGACTGAGCGGACTAACAGGATGACTATTAAGAGCAACAAGAAATAAGAAGATGTGGAAGGCCATGATCGCCTACGTCCCGAAAGGAAAGACACAGAAGAAGATGTTCTAATGCTTTTAGATATTTCTTTAATTAAAAAAAAAACATTTAAATAACATTTTTTTATTAAATAATTCCTTATTGTGCAGTTAGTTGATAATCGAAATTTCCGGATTTATGTAGATTAAAAAAATATTAAAGGTGGAGGTTTTGATTTACTATTAACACATTTATAGTTATTTGGGTCTTTAGTATACGGTTTTTCATAACCAGTACATAAATCCAATGTCACATCGAGAAAGTTTATCGCATTAACATTAGTGGGTGTGGTAATTTTCAATTTGTCACCTTTGAAGAATTTAATCAGTTTCTTTCTTGATCGATCTATGTTTCTTGTTTTATGGAGGATAATTACACCGGATGTGCGTTTTGGTGCAGTATATATCGACTCGGAACGACAAATCATGGAGCCGAGTTCGAATTCTAGTTGAATTCCTTGCATTCACTTAAACGCAAATAACCTTTGGAAAGTTATTTATCTGTATCTAATGGTTAAATAATAGGACAGGTTGGGTTCTATAACTTTGGCTGGCAATCAGTCTACCGCAGAAAGCAATGGCAACCAACTGCGGGAAACTCTTCTGCCCAGTCAGTCATGTCTCTCTCTCTCTCTCTCTCTCTCCCTCTCTCTCTCGCCCAAAGCGTGTATCACGTATGGCACGTAACTGATTGAATTACACCGTCATCTAAGTAGAAACCTGTGTCCGTAATGCTGAAAAGATATGTTGATTACCACAATAACAAAATTCTAACTAGTTCCCTTATCTTAGCACCATCAAAAGAGCTCATTGGATTGTTAAATTCTGTGCTGTTTTTTTTTTTAGTTCACAGATAATCATTATGATAACATCAGTTTTTGCGCCTGTTCTATAATTTTAATCTTATTAACGGTGTCCTTTATGATGGCCAACATTAGCGAATGTTCGGTGATAGACTGGTAAAAATAACAAATATTTAATTTGATTATTGATAAAAATGTGTCATTTTTTTCCATTATTTTTATATATAAGTGTAGAAACAAAATAGCTACTTTTGTTGTGATGGAGTGATATTATAAAATATTCATGTTATAATTTCTGAATAAATAAAATCATATATATATATATAGAGAGAGAGAGAGAGAGACAAAGAGAGCGTTTTAGTACAATGAATTTGTCAATTTCACTGGGCAGTTTCATGCCCACTTCGAAGTTTCGTGAAGACACAGTTATGATGCCTTCAGTCATCAGGGCTTGGTTTCTTCCCAGTTACCCGATGAGTCAAGGTATCATAACGATGACCTCACGAA
Organism: Ascarosepion bandense; assembly: GCA_037127315.1. Lineage (NCBI taxonomy): Eukaryota > Metazoa > Mollusca > Cephalopoda > Sepiida > Sepiidae > Ascarosepion > Ascarosepion bandense. Next base: position 2,443,653 of record JBBBDQ010001337.1, read on the forward strand.
ACTTCGAAGTCGGCATGAAGCAGCTGAGGTAAAGTGGCAAATTTTTGCGCAAAAATTATCAACGCTCTTCACACTAATATCGATCACTTTTCGATAAAAAGAAAAACATGCTTGCAAAAATATCTTTTATCAGTAAAACTACTAAAACAAAATCAGCAATCATGGCATTAAACATAATCATACCTCAACACTAGATAGATAGATAGATAGATAGATAGATAGATAGATAGATAGATAGATATACTAGCAGTATAGCATTTCGGATGTAATGAAAGCTTCATGACTAATCCATGGTCCTGGAGCTCAGAGTCAGCCTAAAGAATATTTGTGTGAAGTTTGGTGAGAATCTAATAAAGATTGTGGGTTTGTATAAAGGACATACAGACAGATAAACAGACACACACACAAACATCTTACCTTTTGTAAATATATATATATATTATTGATTTTCTGTACTATTGTAAGAACTGCAACCTTGAAACTTCTGAATATCGTTTCTTATGTCTTTGTCTATGAGTGTTTCAAATTTGATTAAAATCGGACCACTCTTTCTATAACCCGAGTTTTTCGATTATCGATTTTCTATATTTATTGGGGGTGCCTCGACACAAAACCTAGCTAAGAACACTCGCAGACGCTTATAGTACAACTTTGTAAATTTTCAAGAAAATCGGTTCAGCCGTTTCGGAGTCTATAGGTAACGGACACACACATACACACAGGCAAACAAACACACAAAGTTCCATTTATAAATAAGTTTAGATTTAGATATATATATAATTTGTTTCATTGATATCTATCTATCTATCTATCTATCTATCTATCTATCTATCTATCTATCTATCTGTCTGTGCGTGCGTGCGTGAATAGGCCTCGGTTTCGCTTTTGTGTCGAAGAAGTACTACAGCCATAGCGGCAGTGATGTGTCAAAGTCAAGACAGCTTGGCAGTGCCCATTTACTGGATTAAACTGGATTTAAATTCAAAATATTCATTTTGCCAGATTGGTTTCCACCTCAAGGCAAAGGAGCCCAGGCAGCTTTTCTATTTAAGCAATAAGACGGAGAAGAGATGGATTCTTACCATTCTTATGGATATTTCTGTGAAAGTGAACAGCACCAAGCTGGCAGGAATTTGAACTCACGTAACTGATTTTGAGAGTCGCTAACAATTATAATACCGCATATGGCTGTTGATAGATATTTAAGCGACTGAATTTTCGCTTCATTAAGAGATGGCGGCCCGTTCAAAATATAATGTACACTCCATAAAATAAAGTATGTATATATCTATATCTATATCTATATCTATATCTATATATATATTAAACAATGGATTTCATTTATACTCGTTGATAATTGTGGGAAACAATGAAAAGCCTTCTCATTTGGACAAACATTGTCCCACGTGACCAACCATTGACAAAGAAGTAAGATACGCATGCGTGCTCATAGAGGCACTTTATCAGCAGCTAGATAACGGGCATTGGACCACAATTCCATTCACATCGCTTTGTTAATTCCGTACGGATTCTTATGTCTATTCTCATGTCCATCTTACGGCAGCAATATGAATAGAATATATCAGCTTGTTTACGATTACTATCAGCTCTAGGAAACAAATCCTGAGTAGAGGTATTGATTCAATTTTTGTTGCTTTTATCTGTTTGTCTATTTGCTTTACTCTCTCTCTCTCTCTCTCTCTCTCTCTCTCTCTCTCCCTACTCCTCCAATCTCTCTCTTTTTCTCTCCCCTACCTCTCATATATATATATATATATATATATATATGAGAGGGAAGGGATATATATATATATATATATATATATATATATATATATATATATATATATATATATATATATATATTATTTTCTTCAACTATTTACGCTAATTCCGCTTATTTTTAATATTAAGTTTTATTTTTTCGTCACACTACATTTATCTTTGTTTTTATTTTATTTTCCTAAATTTTTGTTTGCTTTTGTTTATATTTCTGATCTTTCTTTATTTTCTTTGTTTTTAGCAGTTTTCTTTTTTCTTTTCTTACTTTTTCTCTTCTTTATTTCTTTCTTTTTCCTTTCTTTTTTATTTTCTTTCCTTTTCCATTTTTATTTATTTCATTTATACTATCTTTCGTCTTTATTATTTCCTTCATTTTGCTTTTTCGTTTTCTTTTCTTTGTTTCTTTATTTTTGTTTTCTTTCTTTCATTTTTAGTTATTTTATTTCTTCTTTTTATTTTGCTTTTTTTTTCTGTCCTTTTTTCCTTTTTTACTATCTTTTTATTATTTTTCTTTTTCCGTTCTTTATTCTTTATATTTTAATTCATTTTCATTTTTTTTTCGTTTTTTTTTCTTAATTTTTTTTTTAGTTTCTATATTTCTTATTTGCTTGTATGTGTGACTTCTTTTGTTTTGTATATTGCATGCGTTTTTATTCTTTTCCTTCCCTCTTATTTTCATTCTTTCCATATTAATGCAGAAAGAGGGCTAAATGTCGGCCATAGGGCTTTTGTATATGTAAAGCGCGTTAGCAGAGAATTAATACTTTCGAAGGTTTTAAATTTTAATATCTGAACGAAAGATTAATAGATTTACTTTAGGATAGAGTTTATCAATATATTTTCTCTGAATCTCTTTTTCGGAATTAAAATTTCCTTGCCCTTCCCAAAATTTTTTTGATAAAAATTGCAGGAATAAAATCCAAGAGATTTTAAAGGACAATAACCGCTAATTTAAACTCTGAAAATTATCAGTGATAACTCTCTCCTCCAGTTTGCAGATTGTAGTTACTATATATTTAGTACTTGATAAAATGCAAAAATATCACAATGATAAAATCAGTCGATAATTATTTGTAACGATTCGTACTTGGACACATGTAGACAATTACAAATAATCCATAAAAATATTCTCAATTTTGAAATCATATTTATTTTTCGCATATGAATTCTTTGGAACTGCTTTTAAATTTTGGATTTTCTTTCAATAATTCCGCTTTCCGCTATTTCTTACCCCAGTTCACCACGGATTGGAGGTCCTTTTCAAGCACGGCGGCGAGGTTTGTGTTGTCGGCCTCGGCAAATTTTTGATCGAGGCGAGAGTAAACCGTAGTGTCGTCAACGTATATACCTACTTGCGATTGGAAATGAATTCCGAAATTCTGGAAAGCTAATTATTTTTAATTTTGCATCTCGGCAAAGGTATTATCGCTTTAAGGCGTTGTTTTAAACTAGTGCAGTTGTTTTCTTTATTTCATTATTATTGTATAACTAGCAGTATAGCCCGGCGTTGCTCGGGTGTAATGAAAACTTTAAAATTAATCCATGGTCCTGGAGCTCAGACTCTTTGGACGTTGGCACGAAAGACTAAAAAGCAATAGTTGTTTCCAGTTAAGACGAAACAGTAGACTAAAAGAAAAATCAATGGATGTAAGTCAAATTTTGATTTCCTGGTATCGATATCAATTAAGTTTTTGTCGTAAACTGAATTTTGAAGGCTAAATAAGTCCTCTGAGTAAATGGTATCATTGCTGAGACTAAGAACTACAATTATACCTACTAAGAGCCAAACCCGAAGCAAAAACTAAAATAAACAGGCTGAAAAAATACAGACATACAGGCAGATAAACAGACACACAGACAAACATCTTGCCTTTTATATATATATATATATATATATATTATCGATTTCCTGCACGATTGTAAGAACTGCAACCTTGAAACTTCTGAATATCGTTTCTTATGTCTTTGTCTATGAATGTATCAAATTTGAATAAAAGCGGACTACTCCTTCTATAAATCGATTTTTACGATTATCGATTTTCGATATTTATCGGGGGTACCTCGTTACAAAACCTAGCTAAGAATACTCGCAGACGCTTATAGTACAAATGTGTAAATTTTCAATAAAATCGGTTCAGCCGTTTCGGAGTCTATAGGTAACGGACACACACACACGTACACACACACACACATACACACACACACAAAGTTCCATTTATAAATAAGTTTAGAGTTGATTTAGATTTTGCACAATATTTTTAGTAATACGTAACTTAGTGATCTAAATTTACAAACATAAAAATATTTTTAATTTGAAATTAGTACTGAAGAAAGCATACGAAAATAAATGAAAAAGGAAAATAATTAAAAATAAAAAATATAATAGAATTAAATGAAAAATTCCAGATCACAAATCCAGATAATAATAACAAAATAGCCTTAAACAAAAAGTCACTTAAGTGTCATACGTGATACACACTTTGGGCGATCATGTCTCGAAAGAGACAAGACTGACTGGGCAGAAAATTATCCCGCAGTATGTTGCTATTGCTTTCTGCTGTAGACTGGTTGCCAGGCAAGGCTATAGAACCCAATCTCTCCTATTATTTAACCCATGCCTGGAAGGAAGAGAAGCATTGATACCTTTCCCAAGGGTATTTGTGCGCAAGTGAATGCCAGGAATCAAACAAACAGATTTTTAAAAAAACTTGTTTTCCCTTTTTTTTTTATTCACGATAAGGTCAAAATGGCTTTTTTATTGAACCTACATAGAGAAAAGTAATAATTTAGACAGATAATAGGTTAAAACGTAAACTAATCTGTCGCCATGAAGTGTTGATTAATATTTTAATATCTGTCAATAGTACTGATATAGAACTTCCAGTTTTACGGATGAAAAGAAAGAACTTATCTTTTTCTAACTATCAACATACAGAAAACTGAAAAGTTAACGGAATGAACAATAAATGGAGGTACACACATTGAAGGACGACAAATTCACGCCGCCTTTGCTGGTCTTGGGATCAAGAGCAAACTGGGTAATGGCATGTCAACACACTACGCATAGTTTTTGCTTGAATGCCAACGCCAAATCTACGCCGTCTTTTCTTAACTTGTAGCTGTGAGCCAAGTGGTTTATAACATGTTAACACGATTCTTCTAGCATGGATTTGGCTTTAATGTCAATGCCAAATTGGCGTAATATTTGTTGATCTTAGGGTCGTGAACAAAGCACATTATGACGTCTTATCTTGCTTCATCCCACAGGGTATAATGCCAACGATAAACCCACTCCGTCTTTGTTTATCTGCGGAAAGTGGGATATCTCATATCAACCCTATACTTCCCACATAATTTTGGCTTCATTCTCGTTGTCATTGCTGATTTTGGGGTCACGAAACAAGTTGGCTATGTTATGTTAACACTCTTCATCTTACAGGGTTTCGTATTTAATGCAAACAACAAACTGGGTGTCGTGAGCAAAGAGAGATTTATCAATTCAACACGCTTCAAATCGAAGGTTTCCGGTTTTAATACAAACATCAAATCCAAGTCGTTTTTTTTTAATGTTGAGATTGTGAACAAAGTGTGCTAAGTTACGTCAACTCGCTTCTTCTTGTAGGGTTTTGTCATTAATTCCGAACGCAAGTTTACGCCGTCGCTGATGTTGTTGATGTCCTGAGCATGGTGGCCTATGACATGTCGACGCGCTTTTCCCTAATGGTTGCAGCTTTAATGCCAAAGTTTAATTCAGGTCATCTTTATGGAACACTGGGTCAAGTCAACTGAGTCTTTCAAGTAGGGTTTTAGCTTTAATTCCAATACCAAATCCGCTTCGTCTTTGTTAAACCTCCGGTCGTGGGCTACATCGTCAAAACTTACGTCTTCTAGTAGGGTTTCTTTGTTGATCTCGGGGTCATGTGAAATGTGGTCGATATCATGTCAACGCGATTCTTTTGCAAGGTTTCGATTCATACCAATGCCAAATTCAAGTTGACATTGTTGATCATAGGTTGGTGAGCAAATTAGGCCATGTCATATCAACTTTATTCTTATCGAAGGGATTCAGCTTAAATGGCAACAACAAATTAACGCTGTCTTTGTTAAGCAAAGTCGACAGCAAACTGGTGTATATCATGACGACATATTTGTTCTCGTTAGGTTTCGGCTTTAATACAAATGCCAAATTTATGATTTATTGTTCTTGGTGTTATGAGCTATGTCATCTAAATGCACCTCTTCCCACAAGTCTCCGGCTTCGATACCATAACACTAGTTTTTCATGATCTTGGTTCGTGAGAAAAATGGGCTATTTCAACAACTTGCTTCTCACTTCGTTTCGACTTTAATGCCAACGTTTTAAAAACTCTGTTGATTTTGAGGTTGTGAATAAAGTGAGCTATGTCATGTTAACTGGATCTTTCACGCATTGTTCTGGCTTTAATGCCAACGTCTACATTTCGGCTTTCCTCATTCTTCGGGTCTTTTGCAAAATGGGTTATGACATATCAACTCCTTTCTTCCCGCAGGTTTTCAGCTTTAATGCCAACACCAAATGTCCATCGTCTTTGTTAATCTTGTAGTAATAATCAAAGTGGGTATGTTATGTCAACTCTCTTTTACGGCAGGTATTCCGCTTTAATGACAACGCCAAATCTATACATTCTCTGGTGATATTATGGTCGTAAGAAAGCGGAGTTGTATCATGTCAGAACGCTTACGATTTGAACTTGAATGCTAACATAGAATCTATGTCGTCTTTGTTGATCTTCGCAGCGTGAAAAAAGTGGGCAATGTCACGGCAAATCACTTCTACCCACTGAATTTCTTCTTAATGCCAACGCTAAATCGACACAGTTTTGTGGATCTTAGGGACGTGCGAAAAGTGGGATGTCCTATCAACTCGCTACTTCTCGCTATATTCTGGCTTGAATACCAAAGCTAAATTCACGTCGTTTTTGTTGATTTAAGTTTGGTGGGTATATTAGGATATGTTATATCAACTCGCTTCTTCACCATGGATTCAGGCTTGAATGCCAACGGCAAGCTCACGTCATCTTTGTTAATCTTAGGGTAGTAAGCAAAGTGAACTATGTCATGTCAAACGAAAGAGTTTCGTCTTTAATGCCAATACCAATTTCACGGTCTTGGGGTTGTGAACAAACTGGCCTTTGTCATGTCAACTAGCTTCTTTTCCAGAGTTTTTGCTGTAATACCTACACAATATTAACGGCTTTTTGTTGCTCCCGGACTGTAAGCAATGTTGTCTATGTCATGTCAACACGATTCTTCACGCAGAGTTTCATATTTAATGCTAATATCGAATTTACTTCGTCTTTGTTGATTATGGAACCGCGAGCAAAGTATGCTACGTCACGTCAACTCGCTTCTATTCCGCTTGGTTTCGATTTGAACTGCAACTTCAAACTCATGTCGTCTTTGTTAATCATCTGGTCGGGAGCAAATTGTGTTATGTTATGTTCACTTATTTCTTCACTTCATGGTTTCTATTTTAATGCCAACGCTAAATCTACGCCCACTTTTTGAGTGTGAGCAGCGTGGCCTATGTTATAGAAATTCGATGCTTCAAGCAGAGCATTCACTCCAATTCCAACGCTAAACATACGTTATCTTTGATTATATTAGTGCTCTGAGCAAAGTGGGCTATGTCAGTTCAACTCGTTTCTTCTCGCAGGGTTTAATAATTAATGCCAATGTCGACCTTTTTGATGCCGTGAGCAATGTCAATTCAACACGCTTCAGTTCGCATGTTTTCGGCTTTAATGCAAACTATAAATTTATGTCGTCTTTGTTGATATTGGGGCTGTGTGCAAAGTAGTCTGTCATGTCCACATGTTTCTTCTCGCAAGAGTTCGGCTTTAATGCCAACGTCAAATCAAGGCTATTTTTTTTTAACTTAGGGTTATAAGTAAATTAAAGTATGTCATGTCAACACGAGATCTTTCGACGGTTTTATTGTCACTGCCAAATCGATGCCTTCTGTTTTGCTTTATATGCTGGAGCTGTACGCAAATTGGGCTATGTCATATCAAGTCTCTTTTCTTTGCAAGATTTTGGCTTTAATCTTAACGCAAAATTCATCTGGTCTTTCAAAGTCTTGGACTCATGAGCAAAGTTGGATATGTTTTGTCAGCTCGATTCTGCTCGCATGGTGTGCCCTTAATTACCAACGCTAAATTCAAGAGAATTTTTCTTGACCTTGATGCCGCAGGAGTTGTTATGTCAATTCGATTATTCTTACAGGTTGTTGGTTTTAATGCCAACTCGAAATTCCCGCCTTTGTTGAGCTTCGTGTCGAGAGAAAACTAGACTGTATCATGTTTTTTCTCGCAAGGTGTCTGCTTTAATATTAACACCAAATTAGCGATGTTTTTGTTTATCTTGGTGTCGTGAGCTCCGTCATGTGAATGTGCTTCTTTCCTCACATTTTCGAATTCGATGCCAAAGACATCTTTCTTGATCTTATCGACTTGTTTCTTCTCACATTGTTTCGACTTGAATGTCAACGCCAACACAACAAAAATATCTCCGTCTTTATTGATCTTGTCGTCGTGAGTAAAGTGAGCTACGTTATGTCAACTGGATTTTTTTCTCGCATTGTTTCATTGTTTAATGCCAACGTCAAACCCACTTCCTTTCAAACTCCGGTTTTCTTCATCTTCAGTCCATGTGCAAAGTGGGCTATGTCTTGTCAACAACTTTCCTCCCGCAGGTATTCGGTTTTAATTCCAACTCTAAATACACGCCTTCTTTGTTAAACTTATTGTAGTGAGCAAAGTGTGATATATCATGTCAACTCTCTTTTTCCGGCAGGGTATTTTTAATGCCAACGCCAAATCCTCACCATTTCTGATGATATGCAAGAATTGCTTCATTCAGTAGGATTTGAACTTAATGCCAACGACCAATTCACGTCGTTTTGTTGATCTTCGGGTCGTGAGAAAATGGGTTTTGTCCTATCAACTCTCTTCTTTTTGCATGGTTTTGGCTGTAATGCCAACGTCAAACCCCATTTTCTTCGTTGCTCTTTGATCGAGAGCAATGTGATCTATGTGATGACGGCACGTTTCCTTATGCAATGTTTTGGGTTTAATTCTAACGCCACACCATCCCGGTATGTTGCTCTACGGGCCGTGGGTGAAGTGAATTATGGATTATTCGCGCAGGGGGTCAGCTTTAATGCAACATCAAATTCACATCAAATTCACATCGTTTTTGTTGATGTCGGGTTCGTGAACAAAGTAATCTATGCCATCTCACTTCGCTTCTGTCTGCATGTTTTCGTCTTTAATGCCAACATCAAATTCACGCCATCATTGGGCCGTGAGCAAGTAAGCAAAATGCCATGTCAACACACTAATTCTCGCAGGGTTTCAGCTTTTATTTCAACGCCAAAGTCATATCATCTTTGTTGATCATCGTCTCTTGAGAAAAGGGAGCCTCGGCTTTAATGCCGAATCCTTAATAACCTTTTATCGTATTTAGTTGTTGTACGTATACCAGGATGTGCAGTGGATATCGGCCCGGAACGAGAAATCGGGGAACCGAGTTCGAATTCCAGTTGAATTCCTTGCATTCACTTACGCGCAAATACCCTTGGGAAAGGTATTAATCCGTCTCTTCCCTCCAGTTATGGGTTAAATAATAGGACAGACTGGGTTCTATAGCCTTGGTCGGCAACCAGTCTACCGCAGAAAGCAATGACAACCTACTGCGGGATAATCTTCTGCCCAGTCAGTCATGTCTGTTTCGAGACATGATCGCCAAAGCGTGTATCGCGCATGGCACTTAACTGACTGACTGACTGACGTATACCAGTAGTTCTTTACTGCTTCCTAAATAGACCTCCTAGCACAGTAGTAGAAAACCTTTGAAGCACATGTCAACCACCTTTAAAATATAGCCTCTTACCATACTAATTTGAAAGACTTTGTTTACTTATATGTAAGGCAACACCATGAGCCGCGCATGCTCTGTTGTTTCTGAAGCAGCTCTATATCAGGCGGAATGTAGTTTAAATGAAGTATTTTTCATCTGTTCTAAATTGATCATGGGCGCAAATATTTGTGATCCAATACTGTTTCTAGTCAGTATAATTGCACAGCCTCACACATGCATACATATTGATCTGCATTTCATCATTGATTAGATTTGTTTGTGGTTTACTCAGAGCGTGTCGCCGGTTTACTTTTGACAGAAAGTGATGAAAAGATTTTCGAACTTCACTGGACAGAATCATTGATTCACATCATACTACTTACTGATCTAGGTATCACATTCAGTAGTCAGTTCCCGTCGGTTTAGCATCCTGGTGATGTGGTTTTAAAACAAATATGGCTGGTCTTCGGATTGCTAAGCGTCATGTCAGTTAGGGAGTACAATTTGTTGTTTTTCTATGATATGGCTCCGGTTTACTTTTGGCTGGAAGTACTCAGAAGTACTCTCCCATTTCTGAGGATTCAGTCATTGATTTCTCTCATACTGCGTATTGATCTAGGTCTAACATGTATATGTTTAGTTTCCCTTCTCTCATCAGCTTGATGATGTTTTTTCGAAAAGATTTCACGAGTCATTATGAGTCTGATGAGGCTCGCCTGGTTGCTCTGGACATCTCCAAGGCTTTTGACAGGGTTTGGCACTCTGGCCTCCTATGCAAACTACGGGGTTACGGTATTACCGGTCGCCTGCTTGACCTAATCCAATCTTTCTTAAATAACCGCAAAATGAAGGTCCTACAGCACGAATGCTGGTGTCCCACAGGGCTCTATCCTGGGCCCGACGCTCTTCCTTATTTTCATCAACGACCTCCCAGATTAGATAAAATCCCAAGTAGGCATCTACGCAGATGACACTACAATATACTCTCGCACCAGTAAGAAACCTGTCGTGGCGGACAGACATAATCTCGCTGCTGACCTTGAACGGGATATACACTCTGTGGTGAACTGGGGCAAGAAGTGGCTTGTCAACTTCAACTCATCCAAGACCAAGCTGTTGTCTGTCAACCATTACAGGCAACCTCTCCTGCCTTCCATAAACATGGACCAAGCGATTCTCCCGGAGAGCAATACACTACGCCTCCTCGGACTTACCATGTCCTCAGACCTGAAATGAAACCACTATATTGAATCCATAGCAAAATCTACTGCTAAGAAGGTTGGGTCACTATGTCGATCCAGGATGTTTTTTCCACCTGAATCCATCCTGCATATATACAAGTCAACGATCCGTCCGTGCATGGAGTACTGCTGCCATTTATGGTCAGGCACCCCTGCCATTCTCCTCAGTGTTCTTGACAAGCTCCAAAGGAGAGTCTATAATGTGATAGGTACTGATCTGGCGGCTCGACTGCAGCCACTTTCCCATCGTCGAAATGTGGCCTCCCTTTGTCTGTTCTATAAATACTTTCATGGCTTCTGCTCGGACGAACTTAAGTCACTGATGCCTCCTCAACAGGTGTTTACTCGTGCAACCAGACTGGCAACTAGGTCCCACCCATTCACAGTCAGGTTAGCCAAATGCAGACGACAATTCTACTCCTGCAGCTTCTCTCGCACGTCCCGCCTGTGGACCTTGCTCCCGTATTCTTGCTTTCCTGACGGCTACAAACTCCAGAAATTTAAATGCAAAGTCAATAGTCATCTACTAACCACTGGACTCTAGCTCTCTCCCCACCCCAGGATAACCTTCCCTTTCTCTCCACCTATGTATCTGTCATCGCACCTGCTTTCTCAGCTTTCTATTGCTCCTTTCTAACCAGTTTGTACTCCTCACTCTTTTCTAATTAATCTTTTTACATTTATGTAGCCCCCTGCACATCAGTGGCATTTCCGCCTTGCTCGGGGTGAAATGATTAAAAAGAAATTGTTAGCGTTATGTTGATGCTTTTCCATCTTACGGCACCTTTTTATTTGTGAAAGTGCTCCGGACGCAACGACAGTCAATAACAGAATGGTCTTTCTGCGTTGTGGTGCAGTGAATATCGGCTCGGAACGAGAATCCGGGTAGCCGAGTTCGAATTCCAGTTGAATCCATTGCATTCACTTACGCGCAATACCCTTGGGAAAGGTATTAATCCGTTTATTCCTTCCAGTTAAAATAACAGGACAGATTGGGTTCTATAGCTTTGGTCAGCAACCAGTTTATCGCAGAAAGCAATGGCAACCTACTGCGGGATAATCTTCTGCCCAGTCAGTCATGTCTCTTTTGAGACATTATCGCCCAAGCGTGTATCATGACTAATATTTTACTAGCAATATAGCACGGCGTTGCTCGGGTGTAATGAAAGCTTTATAACTAATCCATGGTCCTGGAGCTCAGACTCTTTGGATGTTGGCACGAAAGACTAAAAAGCAATAGTTGTTTCCAGTTAAAGCGAAACCGTAGACTGAAAGAAAAATGAATGAATGTAAGTCCAATTTTGATTTCCTGCTATCGATATCAAATAAGTTTTTTCGTCATAAACAGAATTTTGAATGCTAAATATGTCCTGTGAGTAAATGGTATCATGGCTGTGACTAAGAACTACAATTATACCTACTTAGAGCCAAGCCAAGCAGAAACTAAAATAAAAGGGCTAAAAAATACAGACATACAGGCAGATAAACAGACACACACACAAACATCTTGCCTTTTACATATATATATATATATATATATATATATATATATATATATATATATATAATCTATTTTCTTCATTATTGTAAGAACTGCAATCTTGAAACTCCTGAATATCGTTTCTTATGTCTTTGTCTATGAGTGTATCAAATTTGATTAAAATCGGACCACTCCTTCTATAACCCGATTTTTTCGATTATCGATATTTATCGGGGGTACCTCGCCACAAAACCTAGCTAAGAACACTTTCAGACGCTTATAATACAACTGTAAATTTTCAAGAAAATCGGTTCAGCCATTTGGAGTCTATAGGTAACGGACACACGCACACAGGCACACATACACACACACAGAGACAAATTTCCATTTATAAATAAGTTTAGATATTGATCAAAATCTGCCCAGTAGTGATTGATCTTCGTTTTCCTACTATTCTGATGACATCGTTACTGATCGATGGACTGATTTGCCTCTTATAAATTGAATTCTCTTTTCCATCATATAACAGCAATTTCCTTGTGGCATCAAGTCCTTAGAACTTTTCCGAAGACTCAGTTATTTATTTGCTTCCAGTTTATTTATTAATCCGGGTCTGTCGTATTCTGTTATTTTTCCGCCTTCACTGATTTGCGCATTATCATTCGTTTGGTTTAGTTATTACTTTCTCCCCATGTTTAATTTGAAAGTGTGTGTTCATAAGCTATCTATACCCCATAGGAGTTATTTATGAAACCGGAAAATTGTACAGTCATTTTTAGCAACAGTTTTCCTGTTAAATTTGTTACCATAACTCACACCCGTGAAAATGATCTTGGAAATAGGTTGAAAGTACTTGGGTACCTTGAGAAATGAATGAAAATAACATCTGTCAACGTTATAGATCATTTCTGACATATTTTGATTGTAATACGCGAAAGATTATCCGTGAGTCAGTCAGTTAAGTGTCATACGTGATACACGCTTGGGCGATCATGTCTCGAAAGAGACATGACTGACCGAGCAGAAGATTATCCCGCAGTAGGTTGTCATTGCTTTCTGCGGTAGACTGGTTGCTGACCAATCTGTCCTGTTATTTAACCCATAACTGGATTAATACCTTTCCCATGGGTATTTACGCGTAAGTGAATGCAATGAATTCGGCTGGAATTCGAACTCGCCCCCTCCCGATTTCTCGTTCCGAGTTGATATCCAATGCTCCACAACGCGCATCCTTATCCGTGAGTATGTTTGCAATTTATTTAATCTGACATATATATGTATATAATTTGTTAGTTTTGGGTCAAAATTAAATTAGACATTTTCGATGTCTAATTTCAAACAGTTATGGATTACATTACCCTCATATCCAACCCGTTTTCCAGATCAATGTGTACCTATATAATCAACACCGAATGTAGAAAATCGTCAATCCGAGAAGGTGCCGTCTATTGCTTTCGGGGAGACTAGCTAGATCTAGTTGTATTTAAAAGTATTCAATACATTTATAATGTAAAATATTTCAATACTTTTCATTTAGAAATGAATTATTTTCGCAACCTATAAATACATACTAGGTTCATACAAACAAGGATGAAAGCTTTTTTTTTTTTAATCATATCACCCCGAGCAAGGCGGTAACGCCACTGATGTGCAGGAGGCTACGTAAGAGTGAAAAGATTGGAAAAGAGAAAACCGGAAACCACATCCTAAACAGGGAAACAGGGATAAGCCTCTCCATCTGTTCAATAGACGTGGATGGTGTGTGAACCGGGCGATAGTTTAGTCTATCTACTCCAATGTAAGATATTTCGATAACTCCTCCCTAATTTTGAAAATGTTCGATGTTTATAAATTTCAATCGCGCGTTCGTAAAAAGTCCAGGCGTTCGTTCTTGAAAAGCGAAAAATTAATTATTGTAAATCGCCTGAAGATAACGAAAGTTTAAAACCTAGGTTGCATATATATATATATATATATATATATATATATATATATATATAAGAAAAATTAAGGCCGACACGTTATTTCATGGTGAATCGGAAGTCTGGCCTATTTCAGGCGAACCATCATCAGCCTCCTTCTTTATTTTACAAACGATTTTACACAAATGTGATTCACAAAGACCTAAAAAAATGAATAGAAATAACGATTGTTCCCTTAAATGAGAAAATTTAAGAAAACATACATCCGTTCTGGGAAGATATACACATATTCATACATAGTCATATATACACGCAACATAAAATCAGATGACACGCGTAGCGGCCAATGTCAACAAAAGTTTGAAGATACATTCGTCGAACAGTTAGGTTGCAGACCCGTAGATTTAAAATTTTGTACTCCTTTGGATTCTTCTATACCCACACTGCTTGCTGATATATATATATATATATATATATATATATATATATATCTTCCTGGTGTCATGCTCATGAAGAGAAAGACAAAAGTGAAACAGTATCGGCTCAGTTCATTCTCTTTCCTACCATTTATTAAACTTTACTACTAGTTATGAAAGCTCTTGCCGCGTGTTTCCTCTTTAACAGTGCCTTATTGTTATTATTATTATTAGTTTTTGTGATAATCCAAATCGGCAAGAGTATACTCGTATATATATATATATATATATATATATATATATATATATATATATATATATATATATTTGTTTATACTTCTGAGATGAGGTATTGTAATTATTTGAATTATTTACATTGTTCGGAGCTCTTGTTCTAATCGTTGTACGGCCAAACGTCATGAGCATGGCAATACAGATTAGGACAATGGTTTCTAACAAGGTAAATGAAGTCACTACATTTTTTAAAATTTCAAATTTGCTATATTTATTACGGAATATGCTCAATTTCGAAGTAGACATGAACATCAGGTTTATATTTATATATTAATCATTTCATCCCAAGCAAGGCAGTATTGCCACTAGTGTGCAGGGGGCTACATAAGAAACCGAAGAGAAAGTGGAACCAAAGAGGGACCGGTTACAGGGGGTGTCAGAGAATGGGCAAGAGAAGGATAAGAATACTGGTGTGAAGAGAGTTGCTTGAGTGTAAAGTGAAAAAGAAAGAAGGACAAGATTCAGTGGGTGTTGGAGAAGCGGTAAAAGAAGTATGGAAGTCAAGGGGATAAGATATGGCAATTGACGTTGCATTTATACTCTTGGAGATAGTAGCTATCAGGTGAGCAAGTATATGGAAGGGGGTTTCACAGGTGGAAAGTGCGAGAAACGAAGCTGAGAGACTAGAAGGTGCGAATGCATTTGGTTATTTCGCCTGTAAAAAGGTGGGATCTTGTTCCCAGTCTGGTTGTCCGAGTAAATTTCTTTAAATGGGGCACCATGGAGCTAAGCTCGTCGGAATAGAAGCTATTAAAATATATGTAAGAGGCAGAGGGAAGCCACATCCCGTTGGTGAGAAAGTGGCTGGAGTCGAGCTGCCAGGTCTGAATCGATTACATTGCAGATTCTCTTCTGAAGCTTGTCGAGAAGCCAAGGATGAATATCAGGAGCGCCTGACCAGATATGACAACAGTATTTAATGCACAGCCAGATGGTTCATTTGTATGTATGCAAAATAGACTCAGGCGAGAAAAACTTCCTGGGCCAATACAGCGACTCAACCTTCCTAACAGTAAATTTAGCTATTGATTCAAAGTAATCGTTCCACCTGATGTCGGCTGAGGGAGTGAGACCGAGGAGGCGGCGTGTATTGCTTTCGTTGACGTATAGCAGCTTCGTTTTGGAAGCATTAATGTTTACGAGCAATTTCTTACCCAACTCCAATACAGAATGGAGGTCCTTCTCAAGATCAGCAGTAAAATTATCTTTGTCCACCTTGGCAGATTTCTTATTGAGGCGGGAGTAAATGCTGATGCTGTCAGCGTAAGTGCTTACTTGGTATTTGATCACATCAAGGAGATTGTTGCTAAAGATCAGAATGAGCTGTTGGGCCTAGGATTGAGCCATGGGGGAGACCCGCTTTCGTGTAAGAAAATCTCGAGGCGTGCTCGTTCAAGTCGAAATTTATTATTCAGTTTGATACGAACGATTGAATCAAACCAAGCAAAGGACTAATGATAACATATCCCTGTAGCTTGCACAGAAAGCCAGCGTGTCAAACCCTATCAAATGCTTATGAGATGTCAAGGGTAATAGCTCGAGCTTCGCTGATCTTATCAAGGGCCTTAGATAGATAGATAGATAGATAGATAGATAGATAGATTTTTTTTATTATCTTACAGTTTTCAAAGAATGCAAACAGCTGCATTGAAACTACATAGCGGGGGTGTGTGTAAGAGTAGGAATTATAACTTCATCAATACATTGGTTACTGGGGTATGCTTCTCGGCCTTGCGCCATATCTAAGCTGTGCTTAGTAAATCGGGGATACTGAAGTCTGCGCAAAACATTTTCTCTCACCTGTCCAAGCCGTGATAGTTCAAATGTAAGTATGAGGAAATTAGCAAGAAATAATAAGGATTGAGCCATGGGGGAGATCCGCGTTCGTGTAAGAAAATCTCGAGGCGTGCCCGTTCAAGTCGAAATTTATTATTCAGTTTGATAGGAACGATTGAATCAAACCAAGCAAAGGACTAATGATAACATATCCCTGTAGCTTGAACAGAAAGCCAGCGTGCCAAACCCTATCAAATGCTTATGAGATGTCAAGGGTAATAGCTCGAGCTTCGCTATTCTTATCAAGGGCCTTAGATAGATAGATAGATAGATAGATAGATAGATAGATAGATAGATAGATAGATATCAACAGACTGGGATATATGTTAACATACTGACTGACTGACTGATAGATAGATAGATAGTTTTTTTATTATCTTATCGAGGATACTGAGGTCTGCGCAAAATATTCTCTCTCACCTGTCCAAGCTACGATAGTTCAAATCTAAGTATAAGAATATTAGCAAGAATTAAGTGAACTGATTTTAACATCATTTTAATCAAACGTTGAGACTAATTTTCTAAATTTCGAAATATTTTGTCTGTCTGACAATGTTTTCATAATCATTTCACCCCAAATAGAGCAGAAATGCCACTAGTGTGCAGGTTGGTTTCAGTGAGAGAATAAAAAATGTATTTGGGATGTCGAAGAAAAGATAATAGATGGATGGGAACCAAGTGGATAAAAGACGGCAATTAATGTTGCATTTAAACTTTTGGAGATAGAGGCTATCAGTACACAGAAATGGGTTCGACAAACGAAAAGTGCGAGTAAAAAAACTGTAACAGTAGAAGAGGCGGTTACATTTAACTATTTCTACGGTAAAAAGGGTGGGACCTAAATGTCAATCTAGTAGCACGAGTAAATACTTGTGGTCGAGTTACCAGAAAAAAAAAAAACCTCTGATATGTACAATACATCACGCTCACTTACTTCGCTTGATCTCTTTTTCTTCTATTAAGATTTTAGAGCTCAGGGAAGCATTCACGTGGGAGTCTGTTCTTTTTTACTCAGACAAATGTTATATATGTGAGTAAAACTTTCTCTTTGCATTTGGAATAATGAATAAATAAATATGATTCGAATCTTTGCATGTGGTATGACTGGACCTAACTGTACAAATGGTGAAACTAAAGAATAAAGCTGATCCGAACGTGAGGATTGTGCAACTGCATCCCAGATATGATAGCAATATTCTATTTGTTGGTTTAATCTGACTCTTGTAAAAGTAAAACGTGGAAGAAAGTGAGGTGATAAAATCAGTCGACGATCTTCAGCAATGGATCGCTGAGTTCAACATGAGATCTGGAGTTAACTTGATATCCAATAGATTTTCAAATCATGGAGCCTCATTAATAATGCAACCATTCATCATGACTGATAAAAAAGGAAACTATTAAAGTAGAAGAGGCTGTTACATTTAACTATTTCGATCGTAAAAGAGTGGGACCTTAATACCAATCTAGTACACGAGTAAATAAATGTGGTCGAGGTATTAGGAAAAAAACGCTCGTTAGAAAATACTTGTAGAAAAGAAAGAGGGAAGTTAGAAAGTGATTGTGAGAAAGTGATTGTGAGAAAGTGACTGAAGGCGGACTATTAAGTCAGGATCGATTATATTATATAATCTGACTCTTGTAAAAGTAAAACGTGGAAGAAGGAGTTAAATACTTTCTGAGGTGATAAAATCAGTCGACGATCTTCAGCAATGGATCTATGAGTTCAACATGAGATCTGGAGTTAACTTGATATCCAATAGATTTTCAAATCATGGAGCCTCACTAAGAGTGCAACCATTCATCATGACTGATAAAAAAAAGGAAGCTATTAAAGTAGAAGAGGCCGTTATATTTAACTATTTTTGCGGTAAAAGGGTGGGACCTAAATGTCAATCTAGTAGCACGAGTAAATACATGTGGTTAGGGTACCAAGGTAAAAACCTCTGATAAGTACAATACATCACATTGACTTACTTCGCTTAATCTCGTTTTCTGCTACTTTTATAGTGTTTTTTTCTACTTTTAGTATTTTAATAGATTAGTAGAACTTACAATTCTCAGTAGTAAAAACCGTTCCAAATGAAATTTTTCAGGGGGTTACAGTGACAGAATAAAAACGGTACAGGGTATGTTGAATAAAAGAAAAGAGATGGATAGCGTTTAGATGAATCAAGTAGATAGAAGATGGCAATTGACTTTGCATTTAAACTTTTGGATATTGTAGCTATTGGGATGTTAAAGAAAGCATAAGAGATGGATGGGAATCAAGTAGATAAAAGATGGCAATTGACGTTGCATTTAAACTTTTGGAGATTGTAGTTATCTGGAAAACAAGCAAATGGAAGTTAGTTCTACAAACGGGAAGCGCAAAAAAAAGAGTGTTAGAGTAGAAGAGGCTGTTACATTTAACTATTTCTACGGTAAAAGAGTGGGACCTTAATGCCAATCTAGTAGCACGAGTAAATACATGCGGTCGAGGTATTAGGAAAAAAACGCTCGTTAGAAAATACTTGTAGAAAAGAAAGACGGAAGTTAAAAAGCGATTGTGAGAAAGTGACTGAAGGCGGACTGCTAAGTCAGGATCGATAATATTGCAGATATATGTTAGGATGGTTTAAATGTTTCTCCCCATTTCTAAATATACCACTAGGGATTTTGCT
The DNA here is from genome assembly GCA_037127315.1 of Ascarosepion bandense. Classification (NCBI taxonomy): domain Eukaryota; kingdom Metazoa; phylum Mollusca; class Cephalopoda; order Sepiida; family Sepiidae; genus Ascarosepion; species Ascarosepion bandense. The sequence continues at coordinate 2,463,183 of JBBBDQ010001337.1, forward strand.
TTCTCGCCACCTTGACTTCTCACCTACCCGTACCAGAAATAGACAATGACAAAACACACAATAAAGTTGAACACAAACATTCTATAACAAAGTGGTATTTCTGACTTGCTTGGAGTAAAATGATTATGAAAACATTATGAAACAGACAATTTTTTTTCGAAATTTAGAAAATTAATCTCAACGTTTGATTAAAATGATGTTAAAATCAGTTCACTTAATTCTTGCTAATATTGTTATACTTAGATTTGAACTATCGTAGCTTGGTCAGGTGAGAGAGAATATTTTGCGCAGACCTCAGTATCCTCGATAAGATAATAAAAAAACTATCTATCTATCTATCTATCTATCTATCTATCTATCTATCTATCTATCTATCTATCTATCAGTCAGTCAGTATGTTAACATATATCCCAGTCTGTTGATATCTATCTATCTATCTATCTATCTATCTATCTATCTATCTATCTATCTATCTATCTATCTATCTATCTGTCTGTCTGTCTGTCTATCTATCTATCTATCTATCTATCTAATTCTGGTAATATCTATCTATCTATCTATCTATCTATCTATCTATCTATCTATCTATCTATCAGTCAGTCAGTCAGTATGTTAACATATATCCCAGTCTGTTGATATCTATCTATCTATCTATCTATCTATCTATCTATCTATCTATCTATCTATCTATCTATCAGTCAGTCAGTATGTTAACATATATCCCAGTCTGTTTTGGTGATATCTCCTCTATTCATACTTTAGTAACCATTCCTATTTGTTACGATTGCGAAATTCACCAGAGTGGCTATTCCATTCAGAGACTTGACGAACACATGAAATACAGTGATAATTTCTCGATAACCGATGAAAACTACTTTCCGGATAAAATCCCTGTAGCTTCTCTCAATAACCTTGGACAAGGACTGGTTCCTATAATGGTCAAGCTATTTACCCACTGCTTGAAGAAATGCCCCCTATGCTCATGACAAATAACCGTGTACAATAAAGCAGGTAAACTCTCGTCTCCTTCACAATATCACCTCATCAGCCTCTTTAGTTACATCAGTAAACTTTAGAAACTATTACAAAAAAAAGAATGTTGTTGAAACCCTCAACAGAAAATAATTTCTTGAAACAACTAGTATTTTCATGGCCACTGATTTGACTAGCTTTTACTCTGGTTTCCCGACCACAAGAATTCACGAATGCTACTAGATTAGCTTCAAGATTCCACTCTTTTACTGCCGAAATAATTAAATGTAAGCACATTTTTACTGTAACAGTTTCCTTTCTTGCATTTCCTCTTTGTGTAACTCTCTTCCGTTTGCTTGGCTTCCATAATAACTAAAATCTTCAAAAGTTTAAATGCAACGTCAATTGCCATCTATCTCCTTGAATTCCATTCATCTCATGTTTTCTTCATTCTCCACTGTACCCAGTCTTTTCTCTCTGTAACCTCCTGCGTACTAGTGGTGGCCTCGCCAAGCTTCTCATGTCTGTTAGGTCAATGAAGATCGTGCTTACGGCATATCACGTTGAATACACCGGTTCTCGTTCGATCACCGAAGTTAAGCAACGTGAGCCTGGTCAGTACTTAGATGGGTGACTGCTTTGGAAGACCAGGCGCTGTAAGCGTTCAGTGACGGATGTGCGTTGTGGTGCAGTGGATGTCGGCTTGGAAAGAGAAATCGGTGAGCCGAGTTGAATTCCAGTTGAGTACCCTGCATTCACTTAAGCACTAGTACTTTCGGGAAAGGTAGTACCCTGCATTCACTTAAGCACTAGTACTTTCGGGAAAGGTATTAATCCGTCACTTCCCTCCAGTTATGGGTTAAATAACGGGATGAGGCCTGGAGGCAACCAATTCAGTGTTGGTTTCACAATAAAACACCCTTTGGTAGCCCTGGCGAAGCATCAAGTATTCAGCTATTTGACAAGATTATGACTTTCGCTATAAACCGCGCCAGGGTTCCAAATGCACAGGGAATACCGGAGGGATGTAGTGAGTTCTATCTCGGCCAAGACCGCAGGACAACGACGATGAAGATTGTTAATTGACAGACAAGATCAATGCCGACATCCCGCAAGGTTCTCTTTTAGCTTCAATCTTCTTACTGTTTTATATTAAAATATTACTTACAAATATTCTCAGATTCTTAGTAAATATATATGAAGATTATATAATGGCATATGGAATGCATCTGAATTAACAGTGCTTGAACTCTCCACTGATTTAGCTATTAAGTGATCAAAGACTGGCTTATATAATTCCATACATTTAGTTCTTGTAATGTTTCATTCCACTTCAACAGAAAATAACATTTCTTCAATTCTGATGAGCGGTTATAAGCTCAAAAAGGTTCCTTACTTCGAACGCCTAGTCGGTGTAAAGTTCACGACATACTTCAAACGGAACTCGTATGTTCAGGACATTGCTTAAAATGCTAGAAGTATGGTCGGTTCCTTTTATCGTTCCAGAAAATATCTAAATCCAGTGGCCACTTGGGAATATCAGGTGGTGTAAGCGGGTGGTATAATAAATAAGGATTCGGGATTGTTAATCGAAGAGTCGAGTTCAAATTCCCACTGGGAAAAATATGAATCCGCCTGACCTAGAATGGAGTATTGCTACCATGTTTGGGTTGGCACAGTTCAGTCCTCACTCTCTCGTCTCGACAGAGCTCAAAAGCGATTGCTCTGTCTTGCGGGTGATGAATTATTCTCCATTCTGGAATTCTTGTCCCACAGCCGAAATACCGTTAGACTTTCACTAATCTATCGCAATTTGTTTGAAAAATGTTCAAACAAGCTATATTGCTCAAATATTTACAGCTAGGATCAGCTATGCCGAGTCCACGGTGGTAAATTATCCCCTTTCCTTCGTGTTCACTTAATAAGTAGTAAATTTCAATCAGACTGGTTCTTTGCCTAAACCGTTACTCTCTGGAACAGACTTTCGAGTGGATGCTTTCCTGATCACCGCAATTTTGGCCTTTTCAACCGGTCAACCGGTATTTAACCTACACATCCTCATAATATGCACTTCTAATTTCCTCCTATCTTTTTTACAGCAATTTTACTCACTACGTATTTATCACGAGAGGTCCCTTGTACCTGTTATTGTGTGAAATAGAGTTATAAAATATCGCGTTCGGATAATCGAATTCCGTAAAAACGAGGTACATATTATCTAGCAATTACTGTGCTTGTGTCCGCCATTATGACATGTGACAGAAAAGACACAGTTAAATATTATTAGGCCCCAAACTAAAGGGGCCTCAAGCCCCGCACAGATAATAGCAATGACAATTTGGAAGAAATAGCTTTGAATTCCTCAATTTACTCGACAGAATTCAAACCCCACTTTAATCCTAATTCGGGCTATAAGAAACTGAAAACACATGTGCAGCAATCTCACTAGACACTTTGACCAACGTTGTCCATGCAGTAGTTAACCGTGTAAATAAATGTCTGGAAGCTAAAGGCCACCATTTTGAGTATCTCTCGAGATTTTGGAGTCCAAATATAAGTTGTATTAGTCTCATGTCTGAATAAATTTGGTATTATAATATCATTTTTTTAATTGTATCACCCCGAGCAAGGCGGTAATGCCACTGATGTGCAGGGGGCTTCATAAGAGTAGAAAGATTAATTAGAAGAGAGTGAAGAGAAAGACGAACCAGATAGAAAGGAGCAAGAGAAGGATGGGAATACAGGTGTGATGACAGATGCAAAGTTGGAGAGAAAGGAAAGGATATACAGGGTGGTGAAGAAAGAACTAGAGTCAAGTAGTTAAGAGATGAGTATTGACATTGCATTTAAATTCCTGGAGGTTGTAGCCGTCAGGAAAGCAAGAATATGGATGCGAGTTCCACAGGCGGGAAGTGCAAGAGAAGAAGCTGCAGGAGTAGAATTGTCGTCTCCATTTGGTTGATCTAACTGTGAATGGGTGAGACCCAGTTGCCAATCTGGTTGCACGAGTAAACAATTGTTGCAGAGGCACCAGTGACTTAAGTTCGTTGGAGTAGAAGCCATCTATACAAGTTGTTCCTTTCTTGCATATATATACATTTTTTGGTGAACTCGTTATATATACACTAATGGGTGGATACTAGAATATTAATTAAGACATTAAAATTTGATAAAAATACCAAGCAATTACTGACTTGGGGGGAGTTGTTCACGAGTCTCGTCTGCTTCACGTTACAACTGAATATTGATTTCGATCCTTATTTTGAGCTCCATATAAAATTCCACTTTTAATTACCCATCAAGGATTGTCATGCTAAAAAACCAACCAATTAACCACGTCTTGATT